>JAGXJF010004875.1:0-499863 GCA_019208055.1 Stipa capillata
TCTAGGATGGAGCAGCTGCGCATCCACCTCGGATGGCGGCCCCTACTCGGTGAATCCCGTCGACAGCATCACCGTAAGTCTCGTCCGCTAAACGTGTCGTTATAGTACGAGCTGTTGGGGAATGCGCTACGCAAAACAAAATTTTTCCGCGCACGAACCAAACCAAGAAACACTATCGAGGTGTAGATAACGATATCATACCTTCGACGATCACGTCAATGCAGCGGAGAAGTTGACCGATGTCGATGAAGTCCGCAGACTCCCGCAGCTAGGTTATACCTCCCAGCCGCGAGAGCGATCTCCTCGCGAATAGTTCGCCCGATCAAACGCCGAAGTATACGACGTCTCCGAGGTATCCACGCGTACCGGATCAGCGACACCGCGGTAATGTGTGGACCAGCACACAAGAACAGCGGGGATCTACGAGAAGGAGAAGCAGCAGCGCGCCGGCAGCTGTACTAGATCCAATCTAGAAGAGAGAGAAAAAGAAGGCTGTGGCCAATCTAGAGATGGCCGGCCTAGGGTTTAGTCCAAGGGACTAGGGCTGCCTCTGGGGCTGCTTGGGATACCCTTTGAGGTGCCCTGCCCCTCTATTTATAGGGGTTGGGGCAGCTCTCCCTAGGCAGGTGGAGTCCTACTCCAGCAGGGACACCCTGTTGGAGTTGGAGTCCAACTCCACTAGAACCTTCTAGAACCTTCTAGAATTTCTAGAACCTTCTAGAATTTCTAGAACCTTCCAGAACCTTCTAGAATTTCTAGAACCTTCCAGAACCTTCTAGAACCTTCCAATACTTTCCGGAACACTTCCGGACATCACCGGAACCATCCGGGACCTCCCGGAACACTTTCGAGATCATCCGAAACACTTTCGGAACCCTTCTCTCTCATTCTCCATAAATCATAGCATTCCTAAATGTCGCTAAAACGTTAAGCGTGTGACCTTATAGGTTCGAGTATATGTGGACATGTCCGGAATACATTCCGATCAATAATCGTCAGCGGGATCTGGACACCCATAACGACTCCCACATATCATCGAAGATCTTTATCGAGCAAACCTTGTATTGTCGCATACAATTCCTTTTGCCTCACGATACATTACACAACCCGAGGCGAGACTTTGACGGTATCCCTGTGATCAACTCCTTGATCACCATACCTAGTTATCCTCGTTACCGGTTTGTACTCTTTTCTTGTTTCCGTATTCCGGTATCCCCGTGACTAACCTTTTAGTCACAATACCTGGCCAGGCGACGCTGGACACCGTAATACCGAGTGGGTCCAGAGTGTATCTCTCCATCACCGGATGGGCAAATCCCAGTCTTGACATATCTAGAACCACGATATACTTTCTGGTGTACCTGAAAGTCACCTTTATAATTACCCAGTTACGGCGTAACGTTTGATGACCCCAAAGCAACCATCCGGTATCCGGGTCTATGATATTCTCATGGTCTAAGGACGCAAGTAAACGTTAACACAACATGAGAAGATACTGACAACATATTGACGAAGTGATCTCGCAGTATCTCATAAGGGGTCTATCCAACACCATTGTTACCCTAACAATGTGTTCCCATTATTGCCGGCATCCTTGTTACATTAACAATGCCCATGATCAGGAAAACAAGATCATCAACAATACATGAGCTAGTCCAGAGGCCTGACTAGGAATCTGAATGGTGTTTATTATTCCACACATGCAATTAGGTTTTCCTCTGAATCTCATATTCAAGAACCAATGCAATTTTAGCATAGAACATAAACTTAATCATGAACATGAAAATAGAATAATAACAACTTTATTATTGCCTCTAGGGCATATTTCCAACACTGTTCTCATTTTCCTGACTCCAGTGCGGACGGCACGTCTATCCTCTGTTTCGCAGGAAGCCACCAGATGCACACTCACGGTGCAGATTCCTGGCATGAAGGTTCCGGTGGCGCACGACCAGGTTTTTCCCAACGGCGGAGGGGGCAGTCCTGCACTGTGTTCCTATGCGGGAGCACCACGCGAAGGTCCAGGTCGACCTCGTCCTCAATGACTACAGCGAGGTGTTAGTCCCTGTCCCCCCCCCGAAGAGGAGCTGACGAAGCTAGGGCAGTGCAGAAACTGCTTCATCCAGTGGCCGAAGAGCCAGATCACTATAACCGCGGCGGCCTCTCCTCGCACGGGCCCCTCGTCCAACAACCCCTCTCCATCAATCGGACGATCTCCGTTGGGGCTCAGCCAATCACCCCCGTCCTTTAAAGACCTGGAGGACCATCTTGTCGGGGACCAGCACATGTCACCGATTTTGCGGTCCCCGCCCTCCGAGGTTCAAGGCGACCCCCTGGATCAACCGAGGGGGAAGATTTTCTCTCCCGCCACGCTAGCTGGGATGCTGGAAGCAGCGTTGGCGGCAGGCATGAGCCCGGAGCCGGTACACCAGAGGAAGAAAAGCAAAAAGAGACGGGCCGGCACCGGCGAGAAGGAAAGAAAGGAGCAGAGGCAGAAAACCTTATCCTTCTCAACATCGTCAGTAGAATTATCTACACGGAGCAAGGGCCTCTGGCGATATCATTACGAACCAGGTCAGGACTTGCTCCCACAGGATGAGCTGGACAATCTGTCGGAGGACATGAAGACGCTGCATGAAGATTACCTGAAGATGTCCAGAGATCCTGGTACATTCTGCCAATATTGGAAGGTGAAGGTGCCAAAGGAATACAATTTTTTCATGCAACATGACCAAGACACCTTCGACATCAACTTTGAAGACCTATTCAACATGTACAACCTCTATAGGCTCGACACCACCATGATCAGGCTATGGGCTCTGTACCAAGCCCAAGAGTGCAGACGTCTTCGGGACTCCCATATTGGCATAGTCGATCCGATATGCATGAACGAAGGCTATGCCGGGACCCTAGAGGGTCAAGGATTTCTTCAAGAATACCTGTCGAATGCATTCGTGGTTCATAAGGACAAGGACTGCATACTAGCCCCCTATAACCCTCCGTAAGTACTAAACTTAGCACCGTGGAGTTTATTTTGTTTTTTACGTACGTATCTTCGCCTGCTTACGTTCAGTTGTTCACATTTACGCAGCGACCACTGGGTCCTAATTGCGATCGTTCCAAGCTGGGCCAAGGCTTTTTACTTTGACTCCTCGTCGAACAAGACAGCGGACTTCACAAATATAACTAAGATTCTGGATGCAGCCTTTTTCAGAGCCAAGTTCTCGGGCCATCAAAAAATACCTGTGAAAGCGAAAAAATTGGTACACCATTACAAGTTCCCTTGCAGAGTTCAGCCGGAAGGTTCCGTGACATGTGGGTACTACACCTGTGCCCATATGGACCTATTTGTCCGGTACAAGAACAAGCATTGGAAAGATATGAAAGAACTGAAGGCTTGGAGCGAGCTGGGAAGTCATATGTACGACTGGCGACAGGACTTTGCTCGGATCCAAAAAGTCTTCGCCAGACTCATCAACCTTGAAGTCATCAATCCGATGGGTGAATTCTACGCCGGCCCCCAATTTCCGAAGCCAAACTTAAGCGGGAATCAATAGAATCGTTGTTTCTGTAATTGAATAAACAATTGTTTCATACTTGTGACCGTCGTTGGAGTGTACATACTATATATGTGATTATAAATGTTATGCGATTAAGAGATTTGACTCTGTGAATGAATAGTTCGTATAGCCTGTGATTAGGAATAATGTAATACTATAGTCTATTATTATGAATAATCTAAGTGTGATTATGAGCTAACACAGATCCATTTCGGTTAGCAGGAATGCATACCTCTACTGACGGGCACTTACGGACAGCCCGTCAGTGGAGTTGTACCTCTACTGACGGGCTTTTATTAAGCGCCCGTCAGTACTGATACAACTAGGAGCCCGTCGACATATCTCTACTGACGGTCACTTACGGACAGCCCGTCAGTGAAGATATACCTATACTGACGGGCATTTATTACTCGCCCGTCAGTACTGATACAACCAGGTGCCCTTCGGTTAGCAGGAATACATATCTCCTCTGACGGTCCCTGTGTGACCGTCAGTAGAAATTAACAGTACTGACGGACCGTATGACCGTCAGTGGAGTTACCCCCTCCACTGACATTTCCAGGGTGACGGGCCCCCTGTCCGTCAGTAGAGGGGGTTTGGCGACCGTCAGTAGTGACCTGTTCTGCAGTAGTGGATGCCTGAAATTGTTGTTTCCTCGGTTAGTTAGTCGATTCATGGGATAGGTTGTAGCTTTTGGTCAGCGGTCACTATGCCGCTGTGGGACTTATTTACTGTTCTTCCGCTGTTGTTTAAGTACTCCGTACTCGGATATGTTTTCGGATATGACCGACTGATGTAATATGATGTCCCATCGTGGACTGTTATTAGTAATATCGTATTGTAGAGCTTTGTGATGATATCCGAGTTGTTAGATCAGGCTGCCCCTGCACAATGTGTGAATGATATGAAGTGTATGGGTATGTCGTGAAGAGTTGAAGCCGTACCTTTTTCTACTAAGTCGAGCAGGTGTTGGTTGAGTGACCCGCTGGCTGAGATGCTGTGCCGGCCAGGCAGGGTGTGGGCATGTTCTACCGGGCTTTCGAGCGACCCACTAGCTTCCGAGCTAGGTTAGGGTGTGGGTAGAATCGCCGGGCTCCTCCGACCTTGCTTGTCGTGGTAGGATTCGGGAACGACTCTGAACCTTCACCGGATCATGGAATCGTATGTGGTTCTGGGAAGATTGGTCGCTTCCGGCCGGCTCGCACGTGGCGGGTGTCGGATCGTTACACTTTGGTGCGTACGGCGCAGGTACCGTGCCACCGGGCTGACGAGTCCTTCGGTCTATGGCGACTTCGCGTTCCCCTAACCATATGCAATTCTGGGTCCGTGACACAGGGTGACTCAGGTGAGGGGACTCGGGGGGCAGATAGGAGGACGGGATGGGAAAAAAGTGAAGAGTTTTTTTATATATACTCAGTAGTAGATTGCGGGTAAATAATACATAGTAGTAGGGATAAAATGGTCATTGAGGGCAAAGGAAGCTGAGAGAAGCTCAGGAAGCCTCATTTTTTAAGCTTCCTCCCACCAACAGGAATAAGGGGTGCTTAAAATTTAAGCTCAAGCTAAGCTTTCCCTTCTAGACAGGTTATGCCTTCCAGTGGCCACAAGCCACCCCATAAGTTGTCTAGAAGGGGGCCTAAGAGACCTTTGTTAACGGCTTCATCTTAATGCAGGTAGTAATCACTTATTCATGACCGTGCTTCAAGATGGAGCAAGAGAAGCAAGTTGTAGGTCCGTATTATTCAGTATAATTCCTTCCTCAAAATTGTGAATTGTGTACATCATGAATTGGTTCTTTGATAAAATATTCAAGGTTAAGTGTCTACTTGTAAATTGGATGCTCATTGCATTCAGGTTAGTGAACATTTTCTGTGTCATATTTTTGGTTTTTTGCTGTTGTTATATTCATACTCGTCTCTCAAATTTTATATTGTTTGATCAATAAATTTTCTAATTTCTACATGCGCATGTTGACAGTCAGTCGCCGCCACTGAATGTCGCTAGAGTTCCTAATGCGGGGACATGAATATTGCCATTACCGTATGTCACCCTGCATTATCTTATATTATACATATCTTATCTTTATGCTATTCTATTGTAAAGATGGGAGTTGGTGATGAATGCCAAGTGGTGTCACACACCCTCAACATTTCCCCTTTAGTGTGCATAGACTCTCAGAAAAATCGCACCAACCTGTTAGACATTATAATATTAATACAGTTTATTAGTTAGTTTGTTATTATAATGGGGCATGCATGTTGAGTTAGTTGGGTTAGTAGGAGGTACTGTTAGTATAGTGGTTAATTGTTAGCCCGAGTGTAATTGGTTTGGCTATCTAAGGTGATAAGAGAAAAAGAAAAGGATGAGGTTGTGTGCATCCAAAGAAAAATCATCTTCGTTTGTGTTTGCATGAGTAGAGAAAGAACAACATGTGCTCTCTCTCTAGGTGATGGCGAAGTAGAGTAGAGCGATGAGGGAGCAGGTAGAGAGGTGTTAAGGGAGGAGGAATATGTGATCAAGAAGTGGAGCGGAGTGATAACGTAGTGGCGACAGAGCTACAAGCGGAGCAGAGGGTGGGCTGAAGGGAGAGGAAGGAGGAAGACGATGCCTTATCTTCTTGCGGTAGTGTTGACATATCTTCTCTTTACATACATTTCTTTCCACAGCAATGCACACGATGGTAGAGTTGAGAGGCAAAGGAGGAGAGAGGAAGGAAGGAGGAAGATGCGATTGTGAAGCGGAAGTGAAGTGATGACAGATCCAATGGGTGAGCAAAGAGAAAGGAAGGAAGGAAGAAGACGATGCCTTGTCTTCCCATGGTCATAGTAACATACGTTCTCTTTACATATATTTATTTTTTGTAGCAATGCACTAGCTCCTGATTCGTATGCATGGAGTTTTCTATTTCATAGGTTGAGTTCCCCAAGTGGCCTCCTTCAAGTTTTGAGTCAGCGCTTCTAGTCCATCGCTTGCAAGTTTCTTGTGGTCTGATCCTCTTCCATGTCCACGAAGGCTTCTACACCATTGAAAACAACATGGGGAATCTGACCCACGTGACGAGCTTGCCAAATAAATCTTTCCTATATCTATTCTTTCCACCTCTATTTTTCTTAGGTTTGAACAAAATCCCTGCTTGCTTTCTTTGCTTGGGTCACCAGCTCTCATTCTCCAAGTTCCTTTCCTCTAGCGATCTTCGGTTTGTGCTTTAGCTCTGACTCTACTAGGGTTAAAGCAAGTCAGTCTAGACTTGTTGTATGAGCTTTCCTTTTTATCCATGGCATCAAATACTTCTTGGTAGTGATGATGTGCATGTGAATCAAAAGCACCAGTGTGAGACCGGCTTTGATCGTCATTGTACCAACATGACACATTTTAACCTCCCACCGGAGGTCCACTTTGGGGTTTTTGGACGTGGTGGCTCCACGGTGGCATTGGTGGCGAGGCTTGGCCTTCTCGACGGTGGTTCCTGCTCATTTCAAGGGCTTGGTTTGGTTGTCCGGCACATTCTTGTCTGCAATATATTCTGCGACAGCATCCCCTTAAACCCTGAATCCCTTTAGGGATTTCTCGAAGGCCCTTCGTCCATGCGCTTCTTTAACCTTCCGGTGGCGCCTGGTGCTCGGCGAGTTGATGACACCCTCAACTCCGATCAGCGTCAGTGAGGCTTGGTGGACACGAGCAAAGCCTCGAGGGCTCTGGCAGCATCCTGAGCGGCGCACTACAATGCATGTCACTTCCTTGTGTGGCCATGCTCACACGTGTTCCTAGAGGGCAATGTTTAATTTTTTTAGTATGTGTGCCCTTTTCCTTTTCTTTGGGATGTAATTTCTAGTGGGGACTATTTGTCCCCACCTTGATCTTAATATAAAGTAGGGTCTTTGTGAACCGGTAGGCACCCTCCCCTCTAGTTCTACACTTCTACTACTACAAGGGTATCTCCATAGTATGGTATTTCCTTCAACATGTCTTGTATGTATATTGCTAGTAAAAAGAAGAGTGAACAGGGAGAAAAAGTTTTCTTTTCCTTCGCCAAGGGAAATACTAAGAGGAGGCTTATAGCCAAAGGAAACAAGAGATGACAACACTAAGCAACTTATGCTACCAGTGAATTGCTATGACTTGTGCATCTCTTGATGAGCATCGGGAGTCAGCCATTGCCACCATTATATGCTCCCTAAGTTAGTACTATATACAGTGTTGGATCGGTGGCTTCCGATAGAGGGGGGGATGAATGTCGAATTCAAATTTCTTTCACAACTTCTTCACATACATAGTCAAATTAAAGAACTAGTATGATCCGAGTGAAAATGCAGTGGAAACACCCCCAAAAGCCCTTGGTGACGTGGAGCTCGTCGATAGCTTCGAAATGAGTCTAAGATCACCAAATTCTGAGTTCGAACGCAAAAGTTATGGCAGAAACAGTGAAACTACCCAGCCTGAAGAAAATGAGAATTCTAGAAATACCAGGAATTTTTCCGGTTGTACCGATTTCTGGTTCTGTTCTCAGTGAAGTAATTCAGCCTGAAGAAAAATGAGAATTCTGGAAGTACCAGGAATTTTTCCGGTTGTACCCATTTTTGGTTCTGTTCTCAGCAGGCAAGAACATAAGTGAATCTCGAAAGTTTCGATATTGAAGAATTGGTTACACCGAGATTTCTGAAGAAACTGAAGAACTCAGCAAGCAAAACAGAGGTGAATCTTGGAAGTTCTGAGATTGAAGAATCGGACACTCTGAGATTTCTGAAGATATTGAAGACTTTCGAAGAATTCAGCAGAAGATCAGCCAGGTTCCAGAACTGAGATTTCGATCCAAGTTTTTGGCTAATTCAGAATCTACCCAACCAAATCAAACCAAAATTTGCAGAGAGGTGTAGGAAGGTCTTGTGAATCTAGATCAAGTGTTGATCTTCATAAAAACTTCTCAAGTTAAGACCTTTATCCCTTTTTGTTCAATCAGCTCTAGAAATATAAAAAAGAGGAATTTTGAATGGAAAGGAAGCTCGTCAGAAATCTTGATCTCAAATCAGTATGGTATCATCTCATATGTTCCAGCAACCTATTCCAAGCCCCAAATCATAGAATCAAAACCTCTTCACGACTCAATTACAAAACCCCATTTCTTGCCTTTTTCTTCAAGAAAATTCAAAATCAAGAAGGAAAAGGGTTGATCCTTAGATATGCTTGGATGGGATCAGTCTAGAGATGATCTCCCCATCACTTACTTGCTATACCACGAATCAAACCACAAAGAAGGCAAGAAAACGAAAATCAAAAAGAGTTATTGAAGAAGAAAACTCAAGAACACATAGGGATTGAAGAAATCTTTTTGTATTGAATTTTCGTGGGTTTTCTTGGGGTTTACAAGCCTCTCATCTAGGCAAAGCACTCCTCAAAGTGTAGCTCTCAAAAGCTAATCAAAAGGATTGAGGGATAAGCACCTCTTACCCCTCCTTTTATAGTGGTGGAGGCATACCTCCCACCACTTGGGCCTTAAGCCCATTTAAATGGCATGAGCACTTAGCACGCATCACAAAGTGTTTAAGTGACTCATCCTCCATCCATCTTTCCTTCTATCCTAAGCATCTAACCCTAAACCGCTTCCCGGCCTCCGCCGCATTTTCTTGGTTATGCTTCGGTAGATTTCACGTTTTTACCAAAACGCCCTCGCACTGACTTGGTCCTCACGTCTCGTCTCCACCCGCTTTCTTGTCCTCCGCATACATGCTTTTAAGCCGCACGATGTCGTCGCCACCTCCTTGACCGCATCTCAGCCCTCCAAGCCTTATGCCGGTCCATATGACCGAACCATCGCTGCACCCAACTTGCACCTGCACACAATAGACCAACCAAAGCGTTGCGAGCACAAGTTTTCCACTTGACCCAATGAAAGTGCATCCAGTCCCAAGGAGAGTGGAAGGATGATTATCTAGCCCCAAGGTTTGGTTTTGATGGTTAATGGCAACCCTCACCTGTATCTAACGTTTACAACGAGTGTGAACAGGAGTTTAGATGAACAGGTGATCGATCAAGACAACATCTGACTGATGATGAGGCCAAAAAAAGAGCAAGGAACCGTGAAGGTCAGAAGGTCTAGCTGAGCTAGTCTCCTGAGGCTCAGTTGCGAGGAAGCCGAGGCTGTGCTCGAGGGCAAGCGAGGTGATGGTGGCTTGATGGAGTTCAAGGACCGTGACTGCAAGCTAGATAAGACCTGGAGGAGCTAGGAAGCTAGTGGATCTGCGTCAAGGGGTTCGCTGTGCGTCTTCAAGGGCTGTCATCTTCAGTTGTTAGCTTGGAACCAGTGCCAAGATTCTGAGCGAGCTGGTCAGTGGCAGTGGTGAGTCCATTGTCCTCCTGAATCAGTTTAAGGCTTGTAGTGAGCCGGCCTGTGTTGTGCTCAGGTGCTGCCTGAGGCAACCGAGTCCACCTGAGTTTGGCATCTGAGACTCAGGTGGGTAGCTCAGCCGTGGCTAGTAGGTTACCAAGTGTATGTTAGCTGAGTCTCAGATAGGTTTGTCTGGTGGCTCTTTGTCTGACGTGGCATGAGGGTAACGGCTAGCTGCCAGGGACTCTATAAATAGGGAACCTGGGAAGGTTTCGACCTCAACCTTTACCTCTACCATAGCAAGCACCCTGCTGTTGGAAGAAAGAGCTCTTAGTCTCCGAGAGAGCGTTGCCTGCGTGCATCCACCGTGACAGAGAGTTGCTTTACATCTTGAGTGCTTCAGAACTGAGAGAGTTCATCGTACTGGTTCCTCCAAGAGACTGAGAGAGCTCTTGGTGTTCGTCTGCTCCAAGACCGGGAGTTGGAGTCGTTGGTGAGCAAGCCAAGTCTTGTGTGGCTGCCTCCAAGTGTCTGTGAAGGCGATTTGGGTCTGCCTGTCTTGCTGCGGTGAGATCAAAAGGATTCCACACAAGATAAGTGAACGAGGAAAGAGCACGTTTCACTGCCGACTGTGTAAGCAGCTTCCTCAACGGAGACGTACCACTTTGCAAAGAGTGGGAACTTCGGTAAAACAAACCTCTGTGTCTACTTGTTCATTTGTATGATTTGCTTTTACTGGTGCTGATATATATAGTACACACTCTGCTGCACTCAACTGAGTTTCCCACCTGAGACTCAGTTGACACTGAGTAGTCTCTGCTCTGCTTGCTTTTACCTGAGTCATCTACCTGAGAGCCAGTTGCTTGAGCCAGTTGCTTGCATCTTGGTAGGATTGATCTATTTATTTGAAGCAAAGCCCATTAGGTTTTAAATTTCTAGAGCCGACCTATTCCCCCCCTCCTTCTAGTCGACTCTCGAGATCCTTTCACCCAAGTCAGTCGAGAAAAATCCTTCATCCACTCAATTTTTTCTTGAGACAAATTGAGAAACTCAACCTTATTAATCACATAACAAGTAATTCAAATCTCGAATTCATGCAACTAAGAATTCAACTCCACATAAAATAGCAAAATATTCATCACACATATTGTCAAGTCCTCGCATGACTCACATACAGAGTTTTGAACTAGGTAGTTGTGACAAATCGATAGAATCAGATTTCTGTTCCGTGGCCACTTTACACTAGATTTATCACAAACATTCTCTTTTGAACTAGATTTGATAAAATTATCCATGAACAACATGGTCCCACCTGTCAGGGTGATGTGGAGTGCCCACATGGCGGACTAGGTAGTCATGTCACTTGACAAGTGGGCTCTCTTTCTCTATGCCACTCCCTTCACCACAACTTAGGGTGTGTTTGGTAGGTTGTATCAGCTTGCCCAGCATCACCTCATGTAGCTTTACCTCTGTTTGGTAGACTATATCAACCTTCGGGCCATGCCCATCTCAACCAAATCATACAGCCCAGCATGGCTGAGTGGAGAACCTGAATCGACTATCTCTCCCAAGCCATGCCCGCACGATGCAGCAATCAGCCCAACGCCTGCATCCGCGTGTGCAACCCCTAAACGGGCTAGGGTAACCCCTCCCAAGCCCCGCCTCAACTTGTCACCTCCCTCCCCATGCCCCCTCTCTCTAGCACTCCTCCGCCGCCGCCTACTCCGCCTTGGCCTCCCTCTGTGTTGTCTCCTCCGTGTCGGCCTCCCTCCGCCTCGACCTCACTCTGTGGCGCCTGCTCCGCCTCGGTTTCCCTCCGCTCCGCCTCCTCTACCTCGTCTCTGTCACCAACCTCCAGCCTAGCGAAGACAACGAGGTCCCAGTGCTTGGGGGCCAAAGCTGAAGAAGAAGGCCCAGCACTCCCTTCCGTGCGTGCTCCTCCGTGTTGGCCCAGTCTCCCTCTGTGCGTGGTCCTCTGCGTTGGCCTCCCTCGCCTTGGCGCCGCCTCCCTCAGTGTCGGCATCCCTAGCCTCGATGATGAGGGCATTACCCTCATGGATGCACCCACTGCCACCTCTACTTCCACTACTTCAACTACGTCCGCTGCTCAAGCTATAAAGAATAAAAAGAGGTCCATCAAGATCATCAAAAACAAGCGAGGATTCAAGTTCAAGCTTTCGGGAGGAGCAAATAAAGTTCATGTGATCATGAAGATGTCTCACATGGATTTGTGTTGTACAAGGAGTTCTCCCACATCACTTTTGGTCCAAGAAAAGTTAGAGATCAAGTCCAACAAGTTCTGAACTCTGATTCGGATTTCTGAGACAGCCCTAACTTCAAACTTCTATATTTGGAGCATATGGACTTCGATTTGGATGATCTTGGACTCTTTGGAAAGCTTATCTCGTACTCTTTCCAACTTGTGTAACCCCATCTCTAAATTCCTTACGAGTAGACCATAATTGCCAAAATGATTTGGGACTATTTCCCTCTTTCTTTATATACCCCCTAGAATGCTCTTTTGTTTGGGGTTTTGTTTAGTTAAGAGTTTGCTACCTTTGCAACTTTGTGTATCTTTGTTTGTGTCCAACGAACAGATCAAGACCGCTTTTCGGAACCCCACTCTATCTTGTTCTTCATCCATACTTGCAATTTTAGATTGCTTTATTTTAATTCTTGCTAGTTCTTTGCTTGCTTGCAGGGAATATGAACCTCGTGTTCAGGTTGATCGTGCTTCCGGCATCTTCAATAACCTACTAGAGTTGGTTTAGCGATTGCTAAGGTGCATTGTCGTCATACAATGTAGTCGAATCGTCAAAGTCGTCTCCACAAATCAATAGTTACCTTCTCATCGAAAGATCGGGACACCCATTGTTCTATCAAGTGGTATCAGCGCTCAAGTTGCTCGGTGAAAAATTTACGGTTTTCATAGTTCTAGATCTGTTCTACCAATCATCCAGAAAGAGCCTACAAAAAATAGTAGATTAGTTTACCCGCTGTCCAAACCAATCTGAGTCTCACAATTTTCATCATAGTTCTTGCATTGTTGAACTTTTACTGCATTAATCGTGTCGAGTTGCTGCTGCCATGCCACTGCCACCACTTGCCACGTGCCGCTAGCTGCTACCGCGGCACCATCTTGCTGCCATGACATAAGTTGCTGCCATCACCGCTTCCCTTGCAACCTTGTCTTGGAGAAGAATAGGGTGACGACACCAAGGTCACTTGTATCTTTGCTTGACCAAACCAATAGAAGATTGGATCTGATCTACAAGGTTTTGGAAAGTCCAACACAACAGGAAAGGTTTTGACTTGGAGTTCAAGTTGAACTAGGCAAAGGAATCATCTTGTGAGGCTTGATCTTCTATCTCTAACCATTGGGAAAGGACTTGGCTAACCCAAAGGGCTCCCCCACGTTCTTAAGAAGGCCCCTGGATAGATCTCCCACTAAGAATCAGACAAGAATTCAAGTTACAAAATATTTTGGATTCAGATTCAAACTCCAAGTCAAATTCGGATTGAAAATTCAAAGTGCCCAGAAAATTCTGAAAAATTCTGTAAACTCAGGCATAAATGCAAGAGTCTACTGGTAAATTTTCAGCACAATCCGACGAGTAGTTTGGGAGAAAAAGCCAATTTAAGTTTCAGCCTCCTGCCGTTTTCGTGCCACAGCAAGGTTTCTGCTATTTTCTGCTGCCGCGGCAGCCCTGCGGCAGAATCTTGTTTTCTTGTGTAGCACATATCTTTTGCTTTGTTTGGGATTTTTCCGAGGTGTAAAAAAATTCAAAAAAATATAAAAAGAGTAAGAAGCCACACATAAGGCCACTGCAAAAAAAAACCTTAGAAATTTTCCTCTTGCTTTCTCTTTGTTTTCTTGGTTCCTATTGCTTCGGTATCTAGGCCTAGTTAAATTTTGCTCATTCTAGTCTAAGTCTAACAACTAGGACTAGTATTTTGAGCATCTTTTCAACTTTGCATAGCTATTTTGATCATTTGCTATCCTTGCTGCTCACATAAAGCCTCCAAGCTCCACTATTCTATACCGTGCAGATATACGTTCACCTGGCAATCGCTTTACTCAATCTTTAGAGGTATTTGACACCGTTGGTTGCTGGTCACCACCTGCTGCTTGGTAAGAACTTGTAAGAATTTCGATTTGGCTTGAGTGATGAGAGACTTGCCACCACATCCTAGTAGTTAATAGGAACATTATACTTGTGATTTTGTTTCTTGTTTCTCCTAACCATGATAGGGTCTCGAGCAATCAACGGAGAGGATCTCACTCCTCTTGAGAAGAGCATTCATGAGTTGTCAACTAAGTTTGATGCTCTCCTCGACCGTTTGGATGGAGCACCGCAAGCACTAGGACCTCAACCACCGCCGCCACTACATGTACCAACCATCAAGGTACAAAATCATGACACATGTAACGCGAGTAGCATGACATAAGCATTGTAGCGGTCCAAATATTACAAACTTAATGTACAAACTTGAAGAACAACATAAATTCTTACAAATTCATTCACAAAAGTACGGGGAATTTAAAACCGTTATAGTTGGTTACAGCAAAAGCCTTATCTACAACTCTCGACTCGCTCGGCCTATACTTCTACTCGGTAGTGTTCTCATCATGGTAGTCAAAGTAGTAGCCAACATCGTCATCTTCCTTCATTGGTGCCTGCTCCTCGGCTCCTCCCTCATCGACTTCAACGTAAACGACTCTCTGCTCCTCCGTCAGCTCACAATCTAATCAAAGGAATTAGAATAGAGGGATGAGTACAAAAGGTACTCAATAAGTCCAGGAATAGCAAATAGGTGTTTGCTCAACTATCTACTGAGAACAACAATGTTCTCCAAAAGCAATGCAATATTGTAAGGCAAGAGAGTTAATTTTTAATTAAGAGACTATGATCTCACGTCTTACAGGCTGCTCGGATCCTCGATGGATCCCTTTCTTGCTGCGTTTGCAGTTCCAACCAGGAACATGGAGTGACTAAGCCACACTTTCTTACACTCTGCAGAGGTGTGCAACTGTACCGATAAACGACCAATAGTCGTGGTGTTCATGTCGTCACATGCACAACCAGACTGTAAGATCATAGAGCTATTTCACCGCCCGATCAGTCATACCCCACGTCGTAGTCCGCACAACAGGCCAGGCCTACCAATCTCGTGTTGATACTCCAGATCTAACGTACCGTGGCTAGCACTCTGGCCATCACCTTCCCAGTAGTTGATGCTCCAGATCCAACTATTAAGGCCTTGCCTTCCCAGGGAGTATGACTTAGAGCAAAGGTATTGATGAGGACATGACCACCATGGATACACCCACTGCCACCTCTACTACTATTTCAACTACATCCACTGCTCGAGCTATAAAGAACAACCGGAGGTTCGTCAAGACCATCAAGAACAAGCGAGGATTCAAGTTCAAGCTCCCAGGAAGAGGAAGAAATAAAGTTCATGTGTCTATGACCATATCCCAGATGAATTGGTGCTGTACAAGGAGTCTTCCCACATCATTTTTGGTCCAAGAAGAGCTAGAGATAGAGTCCCACAAGATCTGGACTCTGATTCGGATTGCTGAGACATGCCTGACTTCAAACGTCTTTATCTTGAGCATACGGATTCCGATTTGGATGATCTTGGACTCTTTGGAAAGTTTATCTCGTGCTCTTTCCAACCTGTCTAACTCCATATCCAAATTCCTTATGAGCCGATCGTAACAGCCAAAACAATCTGAGACTGTCTTTGTAACAGATCACCTCTTGTCTTTATATACCCCCTAGGATTCTCTCTTTAGTTTTTGGGTTTCATTGAGTTGTTTAGCTACTGCTACATTATCACATCTACAAGTCATGTAGGACTACCACCTTGTTTAGATCGCCAGTGGAATCCCAATATATTTTCTTCTATCTCTTGTGCCAATTTAATACTCACAATTTCAGATTACAATTTATCATAGTTCTTGCTGGTTCTTCGGTTGCTTGCAGGAACTCGAATTTCGTTGTTCAGGTTGATCATGCCTACGGCAAGGTCAATAACTATCGGAGGTTGGTTTAGCGATTGCTAATGCGTATCGTCGCGTGCGGTATAGTCGGATCGTCAAGGTCAAACTCCACCAAACCGTTAGCTACCTTTGTCTCACCGAAAGATCGGGCCACCGTCTCATCAGGTACTTTGGCTCAGCCCCGCCCATACAAGTTATGTGGTATGCACGATCACTATGGCTCTTAAGCACAATTGATCATTTGTTACCTTAACCTTATATGAACAAACACGTGTGATGAAATCCGCCTTCCAATGTGCCGTCGACACCTTTCTAGGATTTCACGACCCACCATGATCACACCCAAAAACCGACAATCAACAAATCCGTAATTGATTCACTTTAGAAAATAGGTTTTCATTTTGTGCATGTTATAGACAAGAAGGAAAGTTTTGTAAAACCTTCTCAACAGATATGAACAAGAAACTAGACTTGCCTGGTAACGGATAGGTAGTGGAGTTTGGCTGGTCTGCTTGCTAAACTTCAGCTTCTAAAGAAAACAATGAAGTCCAATAAGGATCAATCCAGAAAATTTCAATATGAATGCAATGACCATGGCATTTTATGCGTGAGATGATGTGTGTATTAAAATACTCTTAAGGAAATTTAGATTTAAATCCTTAAAACAGTCTTATAAATTTTTAGGATTGTTTAAAGTAATAACCAAGCTTTAGTTATTTGTAGGGCTTATGTTGATTTTAATTTGAGTTAACATGACTTCACAACCTATTTTTCTTTAAGAATCTAACTTATGGTTTAACCCTCTTTCCTAAAGAAGAAGGATATATTACTAGAATAACTTATCATTTTAGTTAAGATTTAATTTCTTTTTAAGAAAAAAGAGAAAACATTTAAACTTAAGTAATTACTTTAAAATTCCAATTTACTCTTCGGTAAGTATATATATACACATTTACTTTTGTTTCTTCACTCATCTTCATTTTTTGTTTTAAAGGAAAAGAAAAGTTATTTTTTCCTCATGCTGATTGGTTAAGCAACATAAATAAAAACAAAACTCATCTAAATCGGCCCATTTAGCCCAAAGCCCTAACCCTACACTACCCGCAGCCCGCATGTGACTTCTCTTAACTCTCGCATTCCTCTCTTCACCCGTGCGCCGCCGGTTGCCTCCTTTTTCCCCAAAATCGACATGCTCCTTCCCTTGGTTCCTCTAAGGTGTGCCATCACCTCTCAAAATTGCCGCTGACCCTCGGCTCTTGGCCGTCTCCGCTGCTTCCCCATGGCCTCTCTCTCTCGTCGATCTATCCCAACTCTCCTCCGCTTCCTGGCACACACCACTGCCTTGGTTGATTTCATCACCTCCGCCTCTCGGTCTGGTGCCACAGCCTGCCTTTGGTCTCTCGTTGAGCACCTTCCTCCCGGCCGTCGGTGTCGCCGCCTCTGTTGCTCCCGTTGGCACCGCTCTCTCCTCCACGGGCACTGCCGCCATGAGCCCTAACTTGTGCTCTACCTACCCGGGAGGCCGTGTGGCTCAGCGCCGTAGCTTCAACGCTGTCGGTGCTCTGCCGGGTCCCACTCCCATCGGTGGCGCGTCCTGGCGACCTAATGCCACCCATCGCCCCCTTCTCCGGTAAGTCCCCCCAATTCCTCCTCTACTTCTCAAATCTAGGGTTCCTGTCTCAGTTAGCCCGATTGCTATACTTGCCCTTTTGGTTGTTTAGTTCTTGTACATGATCACTATATTTTTAATTCCTAAACATTAACATTATGCCTGATGATGGATTCTTCCGGTGGGTTGTTGCACATATGCTCTATTGTTCTTTGATTCGTATACTGGAATTGGCTATTGAGGATTTGGGACTTGAATTGATGTGTCTATTTTAGTATTGCTACATAATAGTTGATGCCTCGAGTGCTTGCTATGAATTGTTATGCCCAGCTCAGTATACGTGTTCTTATTGTGCTTATCTAAGAACTTGAATTTGTTTGTCTATCAAGCCTTAGTTTCTGATAAGACAGATGTTGTCATTTGGTCCTTAATTAACTAATTGCCGATGTTAACATTTAAAGTATTTGTTATTTAAGATTGATAAGAACAGATACTAGCTTGATCTATAGTCTATTTCTATACTACTTTTATTAAGAACAGAATGCTTATCTTGATCTTAGTTGTTATCTATTTCCTTCATTTTGCATGTATCCCAATTAGTCTGTTAACTGAAAAGAATAGATGCTTAACTTGAGCTGGTATTTTTCAAATTGATAAGAACAGATACTCTGCATTGTTGCCTATTAGATACCTTGATACATTATGATGTTTTTTGAGAAAAACTTGAGAAAGGTACTAAGAACAGATGCTACACAAGTTTCCTAAAGAAAACCCTATGACAAAACTATAATCTGAGGGTCCCAATCAACATGCTAAATCTTTTGGCATGTATATATATATGGGGTTGTATGCTTTCGATGATTCTTACCTTGTCTTGGTTTGGACAAGGGCAAGCTTGGTTAAGCTATTGATCTTGCTCTTCTAGTTCTATTGGCGGCTTGTTCTCTTCTTACTCCTCCTCCTTAGGTCTTGATGGTCTTCTTCTCCTAAATGCACCTTGCTGTTCTTGATGAGCTTGGTCTCCTTCAATTTGATCCCGAGAGATGATGGTGGTCTGGTATTAGCTTTTCGGTGAATGACTAGTATTGCTCAGTTACTACTATCGGGTTGCCTTAGCTTCACTGAGATGCTTATATAATCTTTGTCTCGGGTGTATTGGCCACCTCCTGCTTGCCTTACCTTACTACGTGTTGCCCTTGCTGGTGAAAGAAAACTTACAGCAATTGATCACTTGATCTTTTGGTTGCCTTCGAGTCTAAGTCTTGACCTTGGTCAATACTAGTGGTGATGATGAATAGTACGGCTTCCCGCGTATTAGGGGTATCCGTATGTAGACTCCCGTGACTTTAGGAAGGTACAGCTTACCCGGGAAGGATCCCTGGATGATAAGGTAACCCTTCTCGGGAAGAGAAGACTCTCCTTAAGTTAGGAAGTCGATCCCGACGTTTAAGGAGACCAGAGTCCTACTTGGGCGTAAGTCCACGTCCAGTACGACCTCGGACGCCCCCTATATAAGGATCAGCAATCCCATAGGGGAGGGGAGGAGAAAAATAGATCCAACAGAGCCAATCAGGTCAAGACATCTAGTCGCAGCTCCAGAAGACGAAGCCCTAGAAGGTCCACTGCCTCGAAGGAGTCGAGCCCGGTGGTTTAGGATAGTTTTAGTCTCCGATTAGGCCTAGGATAGCCACCAACATACATCCCCCCCATTGTAAAGCGTGTTCCCGAGCAATATATAGTAACAGGACGTAGGGTTATTATCCTGAGGGAGGCCCGAACCTGTATAAAAACGGCTATTCCCTGCTGTCAGATCTCTTGGCGCTTGGGCCCTAGAGGTCCCTACCCCCCAGTAATCATCATCTCACGAGTACCGTAAGATCGCCGGTTCACCGATCGTCGACAGATGGCGCCGACCGTGGGGACCTCTCCGGACCAAGTCGTCGAGGAAAGATCAAAGTCGGCAGGACGCGCAACCAAGCGCGATCAGATCCCAGCGCCGGTTGCATAGCCCTCATCGGTTTCGACCGAGGAGGAGGTAGCAAAGCCGGCAGGAAAACCGATCGCAATCTCGCCCCGCACTGGGTACTCGGACCAGGGCTTCTACGACAGCTTTGGCCCTATGGACCCGTACCCAGTGACGGATCGAGTTGACTTCGGAGAATACGCCCCTGAAGAGTACTCGGACGGCGAAGCTGACCACTTCAGAACCGAGTGCGCCAGGGCCTTCAGCGGGAAGTTAGTCTTGAATGACGACTCCCCAGCAGGAATGACCAGCCCCATGGCTGGGATTTCCCCTGCTAATTCTGATCGTGAGAACGATCAAGACTTTACCCGCGTGGCGTCCGATGAGGACAACGCGATGGAATACGAGTACACGTCATCCAGCCAAGGACCTCGGATGGTACTCGCGATCAACGACGATCGAGAAGACCCCGAAGATCAGGATCTGCCCGGGGGCTCGCAGCCGCGCAATGCGCTAGCTGCCTCCCACGTGGACGGAGGCTTGCCCGCTGCTGGGGAAAGAACTCCTCGCCGGAGCGGAGACCTGCCTGCCATGGGAGAAAGATCCCCCCCGGGAACGAGGGAGTACGTGTCCCGGACTGCTCGAAGACTTGCGAAAGTGCGCAATCTACTGTCACAGCCTCCCGTAGCGGATTTATCTACACCCGCGGGCGAGCAGTGGCTGCGACGGCTGGGGGCTGACCTCCAGGAGGCTCAGAACCAGGCCGAGTCTTCTCGAGCCCGATCGGTGGCCCGCAGCTCTACTCGGGTGGATACCCCCCCTCCGTTGGAAGAACGAGATCGGGAGGGACGTCACCCCGGGAACCGGTCTCCTCAGGAGGAGCAGCCGGTGGACCTCCGAGAACAGCTCGAGCGGCGCCGTCGCCAAAGGCGCCAGCAGGAGCAGCAACCTTCTCGGAGAGATCACGTGCACAACGCCAACACCCGGGGTCGGTCCTCGACCCCGAATAGTGGCGAGAACGTGCCTTATCGGGGATCCTTCAGCGGATGTCAGGCGTTGTCCTAGGAACTCCGACAGGTACGATGGCCTTCTCGTTTCAAGCCCGGCTCGCTTGAATCGTATGACGGAACCACGAATCCCGTGGAATTCCTCCAGATCTACACCACCGCGATTGAGGCGGCCGGCGGTGACGAGAAGGTAATGGCCAACTACCTCCCTACCGCTCTCAGAGGAGCCGCTAGGACGTGGTTGACGAACCTTCCCCCAGGAACCATACGTTCCTGGGGACAGCTATGCGACATGCTACTCGAGAACTTCCAGGGCACCTTCCCGAGGCCTGGTCGGGTCGACGATCTTTTCCTCGTCGTCCAGCGACCAGATGAGACATTCCGTGAGTTCACGAAGAGGTTTAGCGCTGTCCGCAACACTATACCCGAAATAACGGACTCGGATGTCATCCGCGCCTTCACTCGGGGCAGCCGAAACGAGATGTGCACGCACGATCTGATCATGCGACCACCAAAAACCACCAGGCAGCTCATGGACCTGGCCGAGAAGGCCGCTTGTGCGGAGGAAACCCTTCGTTATATCAAGCAGCAGCGGGGTGAATCAACCAGCTCTCCCCTCCGGTCAAGAGGCGATTCGCGCAAGACTAAGCGCAAGAAGAAGCCCTCCGGAGGGAGCAAGGAGAAGAGGACCAGAACCGACGAGGTGATGGCCGACGTCTCCGAGAAACGCACCTGGAAGCCACGCCCCAAGGACAAGCCTACGACATCCTCCGACAAGACGTCCAAGCCCTGGTGCGACTTTCACCAGACTGACTCGCATGATCTGCGACAGTGTCGCATCTTCAAGAAATACCTCAGGGAAGAGCGGGAGAGGTTCCGCGAGGAGAATCCCCAGGTCGCTAACAACAGCCGGGAGACGTCTTCCGACGACAATGAATCCACTCCTGAGCCTTTCCAGGGGCATGTTAGAGCAATCGAGCACATATTCGGGGGCTCGACCTCTTACAAGTCCAAGAGGCAATATAAGGCGATCGCCCGGGAAGTCCTCGCGAGTGTACCGCGAGTCCCTCGAGCGATCAAGTGGTCTGAGGTAGCAATCTCATTCGACCAGACCGACTGCCCCGAAAACTGTGCTCGATCGGGACGGTACCCGATCGTGGTCGAGCCAACGATCAACAATTGCCGAGTAGGCCGCGTGCTAATAGATGAGGGAGCTCCCTCAATATCCTATTCGCCAACGCCCTCGATGCCATGCAAGTGCCACGGTCATCCGTGCAGACGGTGACGCACGCTTTCCACGGCATCGTCCCGGGCTCATCGGCCACGCCGATAGGGCAAGTAACACTCCCGGTTACCTTCGGTACACCGGAGAATTTCCGAACAGAGAAAATCCTGTTCGACGTAGTCGATTTCGAGACAGCCTACAACGCTATCTTGGGACGGACTACCCTGGCCAAGTTCATGGCGGCGGCGCACTACGCCTACCAGTGCATAAAGATGACAGGCCCAAAGGGTATCCTCACAATAAGTAGTTCCCCCAGAGAAGCACTCCTCTGCGACAAGGGAAGCCTCGACCGCGGACAGGTACACCTGGGGGACGGGGGACATATACCCTCGAAAACTAATGCGACCGTGAAAACCCACGGCGAGATAAAAATAGTTCCTCTAAGCGCGGCAGAGCCCACCAAGACAGTCCGGATCGGGTCTACGCTTAATCCAGATTTAGAATCATCGCTCGTTACTTTCCTCCGGGGGAACTCGGACATCTTCGCATGGCAGCCATCCGACATGCCGGGGATCCCTAGGGAGGTAATTGAGCACAGGTTAGCTGTCCATCGAGACGCCGTGCCAGTAAAGCAAAAGCGACGACGATTCGCCCCAGACCGGAAGGAAGCCATCAAAGGGGAAATCGAAAAGCTCCTGGAGGCCGGCTTTATCCGAGAAGTCGAGCATCCTGAATGGCTCGCCAACCCAGTTATGGTCAAGAAAGCCAATGGGAAGTGGCGAATGTGCGTCGATTTCACGGATCTCAATAAGGCTTGCCCGAAGGATGCTTTTTCCTTACCCAGAATAGATCAGATAGTTGATTCAACATCAGGATGCGACTATCTAAGTCTCCTCGACGCCTATTCGGGCTATCACCAAATAAGCATGTGTCGGGAGGACGAGGAGAAAACCTCCTTCGTAACTCCGTTCGGGGTGTTCTGCTATTCAAAGATGCCCTTCGGACTAAGGAACGCGGGAGCAACATACCAACGCGGAATGCAGCTCGCCCTCCACAGCCAAATCGGTCGGAACGTTGAGGCGTATGTCGACGACCTTGTCGTAAAAACAAAGAAGAAAGAAGACCTGCTCTCGGACCTACTGGAAACATTCACCAACCTCCGAAGAAACAGAATAATGTTGAACCCGGAGAAATGTACCTTCGGGGTCAGCGCCGGAAAATTAATCGGGTTCCTGGTATCACACCGGGGAATTGAGGCAAATCCCGACAAGATACGGGCGATCGCAGAGATGAGGTCCCCAAAAACGGTCCGGGACATCCAAAGACTCACGGGTTGCATGGCGGCCATGAGCCGATTCATATCCCGATTAGGAGACCGCGGAATCCCTTTCTTCAAACATTTACGACAACACGACGGCTTCGAATGGACGGCGGAATCAGAAGTGGCATTCCAAGAGCTCAAAGAATACTTAACCTCCCCTCCGGTACTGGTCGCGCCCAATCCCGGGGAAGGGCTTCTGCTCTACATCGCGGCCGGGCGGTCCGCGGTCAGCGGAGTATTGACGGTAGAACGCGGAACCCCCGAGAACCGTGAGAAGGTCCAAAAACCAGTGTACTACATCAGCGAGATCCTGCACGGACCCAAGGAGCGCTACCCCCAAGTCCAAAAGCTCCTGTACGCGGTCCTCACCACGTCTCGCAAGCTTCGACACTACTTCCAAGCTCACACGGTCACGGTCCCGACCACCTACCCTTTGGGAGAGATCCTCCGCAATCGCGAAGCCATAGGTCGAATCGCCAAGTGGGCGGTCGAGCTCAGAGAGTTTGACCTCCACTTCGTTCGGCGCACGGCGGTCAAGTCACAAGTCCTCGCCGACTTCGTCAGTGAATGGACGGAGCCCGACTGTTCAGCGTCACCAGCGGAAAAAGACGACATCTGGACACTGCACTTCGACGGTTCCCTAACCATTGACGGCGCGAGGGCGGGGATAATCTTGACCTCTCCAACCGGAGAACGCCTGCAATACGTACTACAGATTGACTTCCCGGCCACGAACAACATAGCCGAGTACGAAGGGTTGCTCGCCAGTCTTAGGGTCGCTTCGGCACTCGGAATCCGCCGCCTTCTCGTGAATGGAGATTCACAGTTGGTCGCAAGGCAAGTGTCCAAGGAGTATCAGACTACAGACCCGAATATGGCGGCCTACCTTGCGGAGGTAAGAAAGCTAGAGAAGAAGTTCGTCGGTTTTGAGGTACGGTATATCCCCCGAAAGGATAACTGCCAAGCCGACAGTCTTGCCCGCCTGGCCTCCTCACGATCTCCATGCCCACCCGGGGCCTTTGTAGAAAGGATCTCGACGCCGTCCGTGGCTTCCCATGAACCCGGGGACGAATGAGAGGTGGTTAAGCACCCCTCAAGGGTGTCACCAGGTATTGACGCTCCGAGGGGAGTGGCGGGTCACCTCGTCGCTCCCCTCGATCTAGAAGAGTCGTGGATAGAGCCCATCCGCAAGTACCTTCTCGATCGAACTACACCTGAGGACGATGCGCTTTCCGAGCAAATTGCCCGGCGCGCCAGGATGTACTCCCTGGTCGACGGGGCCCTCTACCGACGAGGGGCCCACGGAGTGCTCATGCGGTGTATCCCTCAGACGCAGGGTATAAGATTACTCGAAGAGATCCATGGAGGGGTGTGCGGGGCACATGCATCTTTCCGAACCCTGGTTGGAAAGGCCTTTAGACAAGGATTCTATTGGCCGACAGCCCTCTGTGACGCGAGCGAGTTAGTGAGGCGATGCCGGCAGTGTCAATTTCACCGCAGACGCATTCACCAGCCCGCCCAGGCACTACAGACCATCCCCTTGTCATGGCCATTCGCCGCATGGGGCCTCGATATCCTAGGGCCGTTCCCGGTAGCGCCCGAGGGCTATAAGTTCCTCTTCGTCACGATCGATACGTTCACTAAGTGGATCGAAGCCGAACCTGTCACTCAGATCACGTCGGAAGCAGCCAAGCGGTTCATAATGAGAAACGTTATGACCAGGTTTGGCGTCCCGAGCAGAATCATCACCGACAACGGTACTCAATTCTCCAGCTCTGACTTCATCGAATATTGCACCGAGCTCGGCACCACGATATGCTACGCCTCGGTCGCGCACCCACAGAGCAACGGACAGGTCAAACGCGCCAACGGACTTATTCTCCAGGGGATGAAAACTCGCGTCTTCGATAGACTCTCCGCCCACGCTAAGGCTTGGGTACGCGAGCTGCCCTCCGTCCTCTGGGCCCTACGAACGACCTCTAATCGGGCCACCGGAGAAACACCGTTCAGCCTGGTATACGGAGCCGAGGCCATGCTACCAAGTGAACTTGCCCTACGATCTCCACGGGTAGAACTATACACCGACAAGGAAGAAACCCCTCGAAGAGAGGACGACCTCAACTTCATTGAGGAAAAGCGGACCCAGGCTCTTCTTCGGGCTACCCGCTACCAGCAGAACCTTCGTCGTTACTATGACAGACATGTTCGAAAACGCTCACTGCAAGTCGGAGACCTTGTCTTACGGCTCGTGCAAAACAAAAGCAATAGCAATAAGCTGTCTTCCAAATGGGAAGGTCCTTACACGGTAGTCGAGGTTACTCGACCAGGATCCTTCTGATTAGCGATGGAAGACGGCCGAGTCCTAACTAATTCCTGGAACATTGACCAACTTCAAAAATTTTACGTGTAAGGCTGATAGACTGACCGCTCGAGGATACTCCTCGAGTAGACAGTCGGGGGCTGGTCCAGAGACATAAGTTCAGGAGTTACTCATTAAACAAGAGCAGAAATCCTATACATGTCTGGCGTGCATACGAGGGCTACGCGTTTACAGGTCGGGCAAGCGCAAACGCCCAGAAAAATCTTGAGCGGCTCGGTCCAATTCCACCAGCCGATCAGGAAGGTTCGCCGTGGCTCGAAGAGACACACCGACTGTGGTAAGCACCAGCTCCAGGCGGTCCGCCATCCTCAATCGACCCTCCTCAGCAGACGAGGCTCGCGCTTTTTCCAGCGACAGGGCCTCCCTCTCCTGAGAAAGAGCATCGGAAAGCCGCGCCGATTGGTCTCGGAGTGACTGGACCTCGCTGCGAATGGCCTTCCACCTGTCATGAGCACGCTGAGATGGAAACCAACAAGATCAGATAAGCTGGCAATAAAGGGTTACGACAAGCAGTGACCTCCCCTACCTCCACTAAGGGTTTGAGTAGCGCGACGGGATCGTCTTCAGCCGTGGCTTCCTCGTCCTGGAGACTTGGCTCCTGCCGCTCCTTGACGAGTGAAGAGGGGGGTACCGCACCTACCGAACTCCGACTAGGAAGCAGCCTAATAAACCGCTTCCTCCGTGGATCAGTAGGAGGGGCCGGTATCGGAGGGGAAGCGTCCGTGCAGACCGCGTTCAGGATCCAGAGCTAGGACCGTAAGTTCGACAAGGTAAGGAGCGGAAGAATGGTACCTCGCCCTCTTGAGCGAAATGGAGCGCCCCCGACGGACCGGAGGATCTCCCTCTCCTTGAAGACAGGGCGGCGTTTCAGTTCTCGATTCGCTCCGCGCAACTTCTTCTACCTTCTCACTGAGAGTAGTGTCCTTATCGTGCCGGTCCTCAGCAGCGGTCGAACATCGACTAGGACCAGAAGGCCCAGCTTCGGGGTCGTCAATTCCCCGGCCTTCTCTCTGCATAAAGGGCCCAATCCACGAAACCAGTATGAGGCGGGTCTGAAGGACCTAGGATCCTAAAAAAAAAGAAAGGATTACCGCTAGAACCTCTTCCCGCTCGTGCAAAGGTCGAAGAGGCAACGACGTGGGAACATCTTGGCGACTGGGCGAAGGAACTCGCTTGAAGGTATCTTTTACCTTTTCGAACACCTCCTCTTCCGAGAGGGCTGGTTGAGACAAAGGGGAAATTCAGAACACCTCGACAAGTCCTTCTTACGGGATTTAGAGGAATTTACCTATTTTTCTCCGCCGTTGGTATGGATCGCTCGTCGAGTCCCAGGCGCCGGCCTCCCTGTGCCGTAAAGGGCAGATTCCGCGTCTGACGAAGTCGGTGGCAACGTCGGCCGATGACAAGCCTCGGGTTCGCAGAGCCTTGATCTCTTCGACAAGATGTTGGAGACGGGAATCGAGCAGGGTCTCGTCGGTCCAAGCGGGTGCCACCTCGGGTTGAGTTCCCCAAAACCTTATGCTTAGGGGGATCGACGGGCGGCAATAGCACCACTCACACTCCCACCCCGCAAAGGAGCGGATTCCGGTGGCATCAATGTACTCCGCGGTCTTATCTTCCCGGAGGCGGACACTTGCACCTCCTACCACTTTCTTCTTGGTCCTCTCCATCTTGTGGAAATATCTGAATAGATCCAACGATGGCCGCACTCCGAGGAATGCTTCGCACAGATGGGCGAACACGCTCAGGAGGACGTATGAGGCCGGGTCAAGATTCACCACCTCTACTCGGTAGAACATGAAGATCGAATATAGGAAGGTGGAAGGAGGCAGAAAGAACCCGCATCGGAAGAAGTCGGGGAAAACGACCAGCCATCCGGCTTCGGGTTCCGGGATCCTTTCGCCCCGGACGGGACGGAACTCGGCCTGGTGAGTTGATTGGATCAGAGACAGCTCTATGGAAGATGTGAGTTTCACTTCGTTCATTTCCGAGCGCGGCCATGCTTCTTCAACCAATGGGCTCCCAGCCATGGCGCGGAGAAACAGGAGATAGGAGCAAGAGGACTGGGAGGCGGAGAGACAATGCGTGCAAAAACCCCAATCCTTGGACTCCTAGAAATTTAAACCTTCGCCGGAGACGAGCGCGGTTTTCGGCACGATCAGTTCCATCGCATTTAATGCGGGCAGTTGCTTTTCTCGTGTACAAGGCATGCCGCGGGAAAAAGAGGGTCTGACAACCCACGACCCGAACGAACGCGCGCACGATAGCGCAGAGAGAGAAAAGATTCTTCATCACCACGCGAATTTTCCGCCACGATGGATCAGTTTCCTAAAAACGTGCCAGGCGGACGCGTGTCCGAGATCAACGGACCAAATCAAGTCAGAAAACATTCTGAGTCTGTCCCGAGGATAAATCTGATAAGGCTCTCCCAACTACTTGGTCGGGATAGAACCTACTCGAAGCAGTCACCAACGAAAGCTACTCGGATCGCCTACTCGGAAGTTCGTTCCCGACGAGGGCAGATTTCTAACAAAACCATCATGGCCTCACTTCACGTACTGATGGGGGGCTTGATGATAAATAGTACGGCTTCCCGCGTATTAGGGGTATCCGTATGTAGACTCTCGTGACTTTAGGAAGGTACAGCTTACCCGGGAAGGATCCCTGGACGATAAGGTAACCCTTCTCGGGAAGAGAAGACTCTCCTTAAGTTAGGAAGTCGATCCCGACGTTTAAGGAGACCAGAGTCCTACTTGGGCGTAAGTCCACGTCCAGTACGACCTCGGACGCCCCCTATATAAGGATCAGCAATCCCATAGGGGAGGGGAGGAGAAAAATAGATCCAACAGAGCCAATCAGGTCAAGACATCTAGTCGCAGCTCCAGAAGACGAAGCCCTAGAAGGTCCACTGCCTCGAAGGAGTCGAGCCCGGTGGTTTAGGATAGTTTTAGTCTCCGATTAGGCCTAGGATAGCCACCAACATACATCCCCCCATTGTAAAGCGTGTTCCCGAGCAATATATAGCAACAGAACGTAGGGTTATTATCCTGAGGGAGGCCCGAACCTGTATAAAAACGGCTATTCCCTGCTGTCAGATCTCTTGGCGCTTGGGCCCTAGAGGTCCCTACCCCCCAGTAATCATCATCTCACAAGTACCGTAAGATCGCCGGTTCACCGATCGTCGACAAGTGGGCTGTTGGATAAGGTTACGATGGATTGATGCCTATCTCAACATTTTGGTTTTTAAAACTTTTTTTCAAAGAAATGAAAAACTAATGGAGGCAATGTAGTATAGGAAAAATAAAATTATTTCCGCTTACCTCTTTTTCCATATACATGTATACATATATAGATTTGTCCAATGAGGAGGGTCTTAGCCACGTGGCCCTCGGACATTTTTAAAAATAAAACATTTTCCAAACCTATTTTCAAAACTAAAATTATTTAGGTTCCGATTTGGGTATTCTTTTGCCCCCACAACTAAAACCTACGGAGTAGGCGAAATTGTGCCGATGAAACTGCATATATTTCAAAATACTGTTTTCGAAAATCTTTGCCTCCTATAGCAACTTGCGAGGTTCCTACAGTCCCGAGTACATATATTCAGTGACCTCGGACTTCGTAGACATTTCCAAAGGATACCTTCTCTGATACTCGGCACTCCACTACAACTCGACATTTGAAGTTTAGCTTAGATATTTGTATAGGTAGAAATATCTCATGTAATTTTATTTTCTCCTTTATTTATTCTTGTAGCAATGTTGTGCTAAAACATTTGTATCATATTCTTCAATTAATAAAGTTTCAATTTTCATTGTATATGCATGTGTATGATATACTTGAGATGAATGTCATGTATGATATGAATGCACAATACTAATGCCATGTATGATATGAATGCACAATACACTTCCCCGCTCTCAACCTAGCTTACGTCGCGTCTCACTCAGCAGCGCGAGTTGACCTTACTTCCACCTCACGCCTCTTCCGACTAACTCCAAAAACTAGGGCTCTCACAATCCGTCCGCCTCGGCCTCCGTCCGGTCCGCCTCAGCCTCTATGCACGCCGTCTCATCCACCTCGGCCGTGCCCTAGGTTCTCCTCCGCTGGGTGGCCCGCATCCTCTCCCCCTTTCTGATCCAGCGACCTCTGGCCATGCCCCTCCTCTCAGGTCAGTGGCACAATGGCTGCAAAATCCAAGATCAATTTCACAATGGGATCAAATAAAATTGGGATAATTACTTTCCAGATCGGGTAGCTTCAAGATGTTAAATGCATTTGTGCTTCGCTAACATATTCATTCCTCCCCTTTCACCTCTTGACACATGTTCGATCTAGATGATTGGAGTATACTCTGCAAACCAAAATTAAGCTTCCTAAATATTTAATCGTGCGTACACCTTAGAGCTTAGTTCTAGTGGATAAACTTTGCATTCAATCACTCATCTGCATGTGCCCATGCTGCTTTAGAGCTCTACATAATGTTGGTGGAAGAAGTGTGTAGAACCTAAGGGGAGTTGTTTTGCTTTCCTAGGTTTCAGGTGATGAATATTTTACCATAGAGTGTGTTGTTGGAGTTGAATTTTAGGTTGTAAGAATTCAATGTTTACTTGTTGGAATTGGTATATTGGATGTTCCGGTTTTGTGATCAAAAGTTCTGATGTGTTTCGGAATATCCGATGTCGACTATGTTTCTAGCGCTTTGGAAAAATCAGAGGTTCTGGTTTATGATCGGAAAATCTGATGTGTTTCCAAAGTTCCGAGTTTGAAGTTGGAGGCTCGGACTTTCATTTTTGGAAGCTCCGAGAGTTGGCTGGAAGCTCCCAGGGTTGTGAGAACTGGATGTTCCGATATGGAAAAGTTTTTGGTCACGTGCTTTCCGATGAATTAGAATTTGGTCAATTTGTCACGTAAAAATTGATGGAATTGTTTTCTCGACTAACTTGTGCTCACAACCGGTTTGCCTATCTACTAGTGTGTAGGGTTAATGAGTGCAATGGTGGTTCGGTCACGAGGATCGGCATGACGCTTGGAGGGCGGAGATGCGATCAAGGTGGTGGCGATGATCAGGCAGCTCAAGACAGCTACTTAGCGGACAAGGCAAAGGTGGAGACAAGACGTGATGACCAAGTTAGTTCGAGGGCACTTTGATAAAAGTGTGAAAGCCATCGAAGCGAAATCAAAGAAATCACAGCAGTGGCCAACGATGCAGTTTAGGATTAGGGTTGCGGCGGTAGGAAGGTTTGAGGGTGGATTCCTATGCCCGTGGAGAGGGTATGCCCCTTCCACTATAAATAGGAGATGGTGGGTTGTTTAAACCTAACTCTTTTAGACAATCCTTTGTAAAAGGTGCTCAAGAGAGCTTTGGTCTAAGATGAGAGGCTTTTAAACATCAAGAAAATCAATACAAGGAGTTACAAGAAAAGACTTTGTGTTCTTGAGATTTTCCCTCCTTCCCTTTTTGGATTTTCGTTTTCTTGTCTTTTCTTTGAGATTTCTTGGGTACTGCAAGTTAGTGATAGAAAGATCATCTCCATGTTGATTCCATTCTAGCATACACAAAGAATCTTTCATTCCCAACTTGATTTCGAATATATATTGGAGGAAAGGCAAGCTTTTGGGGTTTTCAAGTTTGATTCTCTTAGAGGTTTCAATCTTGCCTTTTGGGGTTTGGAATGTGTTGCTAGGATATGTGAGATGATTTCGTATTAATTCCATATCAACATACCTCACAAGAACCTAGGAATCAAGGGTTTGATTTTCGTTCAACTTATTAGCTAGGGCTGATTTTTGGGGTTAGAAAATAGCTGATAGTAAATTGGCATTTTTCTCTTAGCACAGATAAGATTTTGACATGATTCTAATTGGAATAACTTCATAAGTCTCTTGTCTACCACTGTGAAAATTTCATTCAATTCCGTTAGGTAAATCAAAATCTGCGAAAGTTTTTTCGAGCGACAATCTGCTATTTTTGCCAAAATCGGAAGTTTCGATTTTCTTACTCCGGAAGTTCAATCCATATCGGAAGTTCCGATCCAGAAGTTGGAAGTTCCGATTTTTTCAGAGAATTCAAAATTGGGGTCACTTCAGAACTTCCGGTAAGGTCAAAACTTCTGATATTTCTACTCCGGAACTTCCAATCTTCTCAGTTTTGACTTCTCCAACTTTGATCGCTTTTATCGATGGTTTTCTGCCGCATTATCTGATTTGGATACATTGCATTGTGTTCCTATTTTGAGAAGAAAGATTTGAAATTGACATTCAGCCTCCCTTTGTCGGAAGCCACTGATCCAACAAAGTGAACAAGTACTTTCTTTTGCATGTGCAAATGATCTGTTTAACAAAAAGTTTTGTCAAATATTTGTACTCAATTTTCAAGTACGTACGCATGGATATTTACTGAATGAAATTGAAATTGCTAACTTAGGGAATTCCTTTGTTTACTCTAGAAGTATATTTACTTAATGAAATTGAAATTTATGTTATGTGAATTGACTGGTCTAGAAGCAAGTTGTGTAGCAATTGTAGTAGTACTCTAATCTAAGGTTGTTCACCAAGCTTCGATATGCTCCTTTTTAAGTTGGCTGTTGTAAAATGTACCTATATTTATTCCTCCAAAAAAAATTGATTTCCTTTCTGTAAACATATTGATGTTACTTCTATCAGGTTGAAGTATTGTTCAATTGATCCATTCTGGTTGGTATCTACTCTTTGCAAATTGCATGCTCATTAATCTATTGTTTGTAGGCAACCTTTGACTGCCTTATGAAGACTTATGGATTCCTCACTCCTGACTTCTAGAGGGAGACCAAGTTCGTTAAGGAGCCGTACCAGGAGTTCACCGACCTCTTGGCAAAGCCGACCCAAGCCTCTTATGCTTGATGCACCTGTTGAGAAGATAGATGCTTAGGAGGTTGGAGTAAAGAGCTCTACGAGCTGGGAGTTGCTTCTGGATGTTTTTGGAATGTGTTATATTGTTGTTGGAATGTAAAATTATCGTTGAAATTTCTTACTTAGTGCCATTTATTTTGATGTACAAATATTGCTAAAATATTTCAGAAATAGGTTTTTTGGTGTTTAAATCTTGCTAAAATTGTGTGCAAATTTAGTTTCTCAGCATATCTTATATTGTGGTGGTATCCTCACTATCATATGGAGGAGGTAACCAAATCTAACACATATACAGGCTACTACAAACACTCTCAGCTTAACATGTCTTAACTGATACAAGCAGTCAAACAACATCTCGGCTCAGTATGTCTCAACAGATATAGACTACCAAACACAGCATAGTGGTATTCATTCAGCATGTCCAGTATCAATATGTATCAGGTTGGATAGCGGCTATCAAACACACTCTTATTCTCCTCCCGCTCTCTCTTTTGTGCACTGAACTAGGTAGCCCATGCTCGCGCTCGATTGCATCTAAAGTGACAGTGTGCGCAGGGTGGGCAATAGAAGACGTGGAATACTCGGTGAGAAACTGGCGTTACATAACAGGGCATTTTTGTTAGAGCAAGCTACTGCTCTCGGTGTGGCCTTAGGTGCAGAAGCTAGTGTAGGACATGAGTGCCATGAGTGCACAGATGTACACCTATTATTTTTAGGAAGACAACGAAGATTGAGTTGGTATGTTACATATATACATATGTACATGGCTCAAAAGTTCTTAAACCGGTGGGTTCACGTTGCAGGCTTGCAGCCTGCTATCATCTACACTCTAGGTCAAGTAGCTGCAATGGAAATAAATGGTATATGTAGCCCCTCGACTGGTCCAATTACAAATCTAGCCTCTCAGGTCACGCAAAGGCAGATCTGACCCGTGACATGCTTGAGAAGCGATGCGCATGGCCTATCACGGCACTGGCCCGCGAAGCCTAACAATCGTGTCTGCCACCCACGACACGCCACGTAGGCAGCGATGGGCTAGTTGTCATGCCTGTGGCCTGCGACAGCAGGCTTGTCGCACCTAGAGCTTGTGACGGTGCTGCCCGCAGCCCAACCGGTCCAATATCTATTGTGCGGGAATAAAAATTTGCTAGAGCTGGGAATTGAACCCAACACCTCATGCTCACGCTCTCACTCTCCAAACCAACTAGTCCAAATATCAAACAATGTATTAGTTGTTCTTGTGGGTACCACCGTCGCGGGCCCCAAACGCGATAGGCCTGCTGTCGCGGGTCATAGGCACAACAGCTGGCCCATCACGGCCTACGTGACGTGTCACGGGCGGCGGACACGATTATTAGGCTTCACGGGCCGATGCCACAATATGCTACACGTGTCACTTGTTGGCCCTGCTGCAGAGTCAGATCTGGCTTTGCGCAGCCTGGGGCTAGATTTATAATTGGGCAGCTCAGGAGCTGCGTATGCCATTAATCCGCTGCAATGGTACTTTCGGACATGTTTGCCACGTTATCGGCCAAGCAAACCCTTAACAGCCTCCACCACCCAAAATTCCCGTTCCGTACCCCAGTTTCGCTCCAACGAAGGAGAAGAGAAGAGATTGAACGACAGCAGGAGCTTATCCACATTCGATCTAGACCGTCGCCGTTCAATCTGATGGCCCGGTGCTAGACAAAACAATGACGGAAAATTTTTGGTGCCACGAGAACATATCGGGGTTTGTAGAGTGCCAGCAATTTTCCATTTATCAAGCGTATGCTTTGACCCAGTTGACCACGAACCAATACTCCTCCTATCGTGCTTGGGGAAAGAAACCTCTCTCCCCTATCCAAGTTGGACCGCCTCCCTGGACGGCATGATTGGAGCTGGTTCCATGGCCTAATCCTGCCGCCGGTGAGCGCTTTTTCGCTCTGGGAAGGCGCTGAGTGGTTCTCGACTTCGCGGTGATCCTTCTTGCTGGTCTGTCCATTGTTCTGCTGTTCTGTTCTTGATTCCTTGTTCTTAGTTGCTAGTTGTTTTCGTTAGTGTCGTGGTATTTGCCCTTTTTTGCAGGCGCAGTTGCTCTGATGGCATGTGGATAGTCGACAGCGAGGGAGGAAGAGATGCTGTGATAGCGGCGTAATTCACCAAGAGGAAGATGAATAGATCCGCATCTGTGAGTGCGCAGTTTCCTATTGAGTTCCGTTTGGGTGCTTCCTCTTCTAGATTACAGTATTTTGCATCTGCTGCTTTGCTGATGAAGGAGGCAGTGGAATCCAAGAATTCTAATGTGGTAAAATTCCCTCTGCTTTGGCTGAATGGAATCTCCTTTATCCAAGAACCCTTGGTACAATTGGGCACTTCTTTGAGAATTCATTCCATAGGATGGGTAATGTAATGGGAGCATATTGATGCAATGAGAGGTGGAATGCTACTTCAATCTTGCCATCAAGTGGAAGTGGAACTCATGCCACTTTTATATGACACTCTTATTTTTTCATGCTTTGCTTAGTGGAACTCATGCCAATTTTATATAGCCTTCTCTTTGAAAAATATCTGAGGGCGACATATGAAACATTCTTATACCTTAGTGGAGGTTCATACTTTGTTTTTAACCTTTGCTTCATTTCCCTGTAATTCGAATTCAGAAGTTCCAGAAAATGACATCACCTTGTTACAGTTTAGCAGTAATACTTTCTGAGCTAAAAGTTTATTGTATTGACCTCTTAATCCAATAGTTTGTAAGAAAAACCCTAGTGATAGTTAACATGAACTTAAAAAACTATTTTTTGTGCAGTAACTCAAAAGAATTAACTAGATTTACCCTAATAGTGCGTGGATGTGTTTGTGTGCTATGTTCGTTTTGTTTTTCCTTAGCTTACAAATGCATTGCTCAGATCCCTGCTCCAATGATCCTGGACTCTTTAACTTTTCTATCGTTGGTAGTTTTTAGAAACTCTTATTTATCCATTTCACTTTACAGTTCGCGCTATTCTTAACTGTGCAGAACTTTTCACTATACAATGACTATTGACATTGATCTGTTGGAATTTGTTATAGATATTTCAACCCCTTTTGGTTTTTGCAACCATTGTTGCTGAGATCCAATGGGCCAGTGTATCCGGCATGTACTGTAAGGATTTGACTGCAAGTGTGTATCGGCCCCACAGTGTCTCAATAACTGAGTTTGGTGCTGTTGGAGATGGTATTACCCTTAATACAAAAGCATTTCAGAATGCAATTTTCTACCTCAGCTTATTTGCAAACAAGGGTGGGGCGCAGCTCTTTGTGCCTGCTGGAAGGTGGCTGACAGGGAGTTTTAGTCTTATCAGTCATCTCACAGTGTCACTCGACATGGATGCAGTAATAATTGGATCTCCAGTAAGATGACTTCACAAATGGTTTCGATAATAATTTACCTCCTTTTTGCAAAGTAATTTCAGTATTGCCTCATCACTGTAAATTAAATCTTCAATTTTATGCTGTTTTTACCTACTGAAACAAAAAAGATGAAATGGTATACATTATTTTCCAAAAAATGCTTTGCTATACAAAACATTCCTGTAGACTGTAGTTAACACTAACTGGATCTCATATTTCGATATGGAAAGTAAAGTCCACTGAAACAAACAGTGCAAGAAGTGCTACTGTCATGGTATTATAATAAAGTATATTGGCAGGATTCATATGACTGGCCAGTTATTGATCCTCTTCCATCCTATGGGCGTGGTAGAGAACTCCCTGGTAAAAGACATCAAAGTCTAATTTTTGGATCCAATCTAACTGATGTAATAATAACTGGTAAGTATTATAGTTGCATTATGCATCTCATTTGGATATCATTTTTACCCGTTGGTATATGATTAGGTTTTGATCGTTCTCATGCTAGGTGCTAATGGTACCATTGATGGACAAGGAGCGATTTGGTGGAACTGGTTTCACAACCACACATTGAATTATACTAGGCCACCTCTTGTTGAACTGATGTACTCCACCAAAATTGTTATTTCTAATTTAACCTTCACAAATTCACCATTTTGGAATATCCATCCTGTATACTGCAGGTTGGCTTTCTAAATTTCTACGTGCTATTTTATTACACCACCAGTTGAAATTGCAAATTTATTATCTTGAGTGCTTATGGTAAATAAACAGCCAAGTGCTTGTCCAGCATCTCACAATCCTAGCACCAATCAGTTCACCGAACACCGACGGCGTTGATCCAGGTGTGCCTGAATTCTTATCTTTGATTTGATTGTGACTCCCTGAATTCTGATTCTTTTCTCAATATTTTCATGTATGCCCACTTTTATTCCATTTAGCAGTTAATGCTGCACATACTAAAGTGGGCGTTATCTTAGGCAAAATTGCGGTACCTTTTCTCATCACTTAACTAAAACAAACGAAATCTGGTCAAGAAAAAAATGGAATTATCAACTGAAAATATAGAGTACGCTGATGCATTTGTATGCTCTAATACTCAGATGTTAGATATTTCATCTGATTTGTGCTAAACTGTAGCTTTGATTCAGTTCTTAGAATGTATGAGCACCAGAAAAATTAAAGGCCACAGTTATTACATAAAACTGAAAGTTTTAAATGTTGTTTGCTAATACATGACAATTTAAAGTATAATTCAGTCATGTCAACATTAAATTCCTTACATTACCTGTTTTCCTTTTCCATTTTTGTTCTTGTTCGTCACTGGGTGTATTCATGTAGCACATTTGAACATCTGGTACTGATGCAACTTCAAACCCATCCAGACTCATCCACCAATGTCTGCATCGAAGATTGTTACATCAGGAATGGCGATGACATTGTCGTCATAAAGAGTGGGTGGGACGAGTATGGCATTTCTTTTGCTCATCCTAGCTCCAACATTAGCATCCGCAACATCACTGGAGAGACAAGGAGCAGCGCAGGGATAGCCCTTGGAAGCGAAATGTCAGGTGGCATATCAGAGGTTCGAGCTGAGGGCATCCGCATCGTCAACTCAGTGCACGGGATCAGAATCAAGACTGCCCCAGGGCGCGGCGGGTACGTGAAGAATTTGTACATAGCTGATGTGAGCATGGACAATGTTTCCATAGCCATCAGGATCACCGGAAACTATGGCGAACATCCTGACGATAAATATGACAAAAATGCGCTCCCTGTGATAAGTAATATAACCATCAAGGACGTCGTGGGTGTCAACATTGGTGTTGCAGGGATCTTGCAGGGAATCCAGGGCGACAACTTCAGCAATATTTGTTTATCAAATGTTTCCCTTAGTGCCAAATCTATGTATCCATGGAATTGTTCACTTGTCGAAGGGTACTCAAACTCCGTGTCTCCTGAAATATGCGAGCAACTTCGAACCAACCCTGGGCCAGGCCAAGTATGCTACGATGGTAATAGCTATCCAGCACCAGCAGTGCAGCCGCAGGCGCCACAGAAGTCGAGTGCTGGTCGGTTGCTAAATCCTTTCCATAAGTTGGCATCTGTGTAAGTTGCACAAATGGTTGATGTCCTTGTAGATTTTGGTTGTGCATCTGGTTCAGTGTTTTAAGCTTTGCCTATGGTAGTGGAGGTAAAAACTGTTGGTGTGTTGTGACATTGTTATATCCTGTATTTATTGGATCCTTGTGAAAGTACAAGCGACATGTTCATTTTTCTCAAAAAGAATAAAAACTAATATCATTTTCTGCTCCAATTCAGAGCTTGGAAATTATTTATTCACGATGACCTTTTTTAACCAAACGGAACCTATTAGGACACATAGTGAGAGCCGATGACGAAGTCTACATAATTCATTGTGAAGCTGATCAACTGCACATTGAGCAAGAGCACTGAACAACCTTTTTCTTCTGTCTACAGGATATTGTAGTATCATCAAAATGCATACGCTTGAAACGATAGTTTCAGAAACAATAGAAAGTAGCTGTTATTCTTTGCTGTGCATCGGAAGGGTTTCAGATATCTGATGTGTCATTCAAGCCTTCTCCTGAACATTAGTTCATCTGAAACTTCTCCGTGTCCTCTCAAAGACATGCTCAGCTTCCAGGGCAGCATTCCCGTCGATCTTTTTGGCCTCCATGGCCATCTAATAGTACCCTCTGGGAGTCTCCATGGTGGCCATCTGCTAGTACTCTCTGAGTGTGTGCAATGGAGGCATCGCATCCAACGGTAACGGCAGCTTCTGCCTTCTCCCCGTTCACCACCCTCTGCATCGTTTAATTAGCAGCGACATCTTCAAATTATCTTCTGCAATAACCTGTTTCTATCAGGTTAAGCAGTAAGGCAGTAAAGGTCTAAAGGATGAACCTTGATCTTTGATAGAGGGATAACGTTGAAGCACGTCAAACATGGCTCGGAGAATGCATAGAATTCAGAATCCGAGAGCTCGATTTTTCTGAGTTTTTTGCCGGCCTTGTATCTGAACAGATAATGATAGTGCGAGACAGATAACCAAAAAAGAAGGAAGGAAACTGCCAGAGATTGCAAAAATACTAACATGCAGGCTAAACATAAAACGCACACAGCACACCAGGAGCTCTTTCTGAATTGTCTAGATGATGTTTTTTACTCAGAAACACCAATGTGTTATGATTTTCCTTTTAATGTACAAGTGCACAGACCATATACGGGTGTAGTTCAACCCGGGTTGACAAAATTCCTGCCCTCATGAGTCAACCAAACATGTCAAAGCTTGTTATCTTCTCAATCAGTAATAGCACCCTGAAAACATGGAATTCAATCTATAGTCCAGAGAGTTAATGTGCTAAAACACCATTGGAGTAAATCTGACAAATCGCACATTATGGCATTAAGCAAGAGAACAGAACAAACTTGTTTCTGTTAACAAGAAATTGAACAGTCATCAGAATGTTAATACATTTGAATCGACATTTTAGAAATAATGGAAACTTGAACACTGTTTTATTCCTTGTGAAGATCAGGAGGCTTTACAAATCTGAAATCTCTCCAGTCTTGTACACATCAGTACATATGAAACTTTGCCTTGGTGTTTTCAAAGACTTGCTCAGCAATGAGGGCTCCATTGCCATCGGCCTTCTTAATCTCCATGTTGGCCTTCTGATAGTACCCAGTACCTCTCAGAGCATCTGCAATGAAGTCATCAAATCCAATGGCAATGGCAGCTTCCGCCTTGGCTCCGTACACAAGCCTCTGCATTGCACAATTAGCAGTAGTGTTAAGCAATGCAATCTGGTACTGTTGTAAGGTTTAAGCAATAGATCGGTAAAGGATGAACCTTGATCCGGGAGAGATGAACTGCACCGAAGCACATTGGGCATGGTTCACATGATGCATAGATTTCACAGTCTGAGAGCTCAAGTTTTCCGAGCTTTTTGCAAGCCTGAAATATAAACATACAAAGAATATGTGAAATAAATGATGAAGAACAGAGTCGAACTACCAAAGCTGTCAAAGTATTATTAATAGCACAGGGAGTAATTGTTGACCGTGGCCACAAAGCATTTTTTACCTCTCTAATTGCAGTCACTTCAGCATGTGCAGTTGGATCAGTGTTGTTCAGAACCATGTTATGGCAGCTGACTACTATTTCATCATTACGGACAACAACTGCACCAAAAGGGCCTCCATCACCACACTCAACTCCTCGGTATGCTTCTTCAACTGCTTTTGTTAAGAATTTGTGATCCCTGTCTTGTACAGCTGTAAAATTTGCCAAAACTCAAGTTAGCAGTTAATTACAGTCCTTAAAGCACAGAAAATTAAACAAAGGAGTGCAAATTACGACTGGCAAAATCACCAACCAAATGTGCAATTCTTGAACTTCTGCCAATAGGTTTGGCTTGCAACTAGAAGGAATCCAGAAGATTAAAAACCCACAACTACAGTAAAAATCTTACCTTGATGATGACCAGCAAATGCCGAAGCAACTGAGATCGTTCCATCCTTCGACTCCACAACTACAGTAAAGAAGGGAATATATTGAGGTCATGATTAATCAAAAGCAGAAAGACCTACCAGAGTGGAACCTTGAGCTCAGGTTAGTAATAAAAATGCTACTAAATGGTGAATGCTATAGAACAAATGATTTTGAGATCACAGTTTGAGTATTTTTCTTCACGATCTATCCTTGAAGATGTTATGTCTTACCACGAATATATCAGGTTGGAAGGCAAGAAAAAGCACACTTATTGTTAAGATATAGAAGAAAAATGACCAGATAACAGAAAAATGCTAATTGAATTTTTAGATATATACATATTATTAGAACACGAGATTGGTATATGGCATAATTGCAACACATGAGATGATCACTTTAAACAAATCTCAATTAATTCTGGTCCAGCTTAGAGGAACAGGTCTCAAAAGACATAAAGGATTTGTGTAATTTGCCTCCGATAGTAATGTTGATTGATCTAGCACGGTGCTAGTGCCCATTCTTTTGGTTTAAAAAATCCATCTCATTACTACATTTAATACCAACAACCTTTCTGTTCATAATGTCCTAATAGGAATCTGCATGATGCAGAACTGGCTAGCCTTCGCAATATGCAGTCTCACATGGGAACAAAAGATTTGATCATTTGCCCCGTTTTTTTGGGGCGTTTGATCATTTGCCCCACTTTGTGTCAATGACAGGTGGCCCCGGACCTCACCAGTCATTCTGGGGGGGAGGGGCAAATGATCAAACGTCCCAAAAAACGGGGCATATCATCAATTTTTTCAACAAAAAAAGAACTACATTGCTGTTAGAAAAGAACAACTAACAAACATCCGTCGGCATTTGCTTTAGTGGCATGAAAGGTGTCTAATTGATCTGATTTAGTACAAAATCAATTCGGAGATGTCATGCCAAACATCCCCTTCTGTGATAGACGCAGAGTGAAATGCCTGAAGGGACATTTCAGGAACCCACCCAAAAAAGGCATTCGTTTCTAAAATATGCCACGACATTGATAACTGCATCTGCATCCACCAAACAAAGGCGGTAATATGCGTGCTTCGACGGATTCCAGTGAAGGAATAAAAAAGAAGAAAGAGTGACGATACAGAACTACGGGACCCGAAGGACAGAATTGCAGCAAGCCATCAAACTCCACAATATATGGAGCACCGGCCGAATCAGCAACTGGCTCTCGGAATCGCTCGAAATCCTACTTCTGTCGGCATGATTACACACGCGGCCACCACAAAGTATGACACATCCTCACGAGGAAGAAGATAAGACGACAAAACACAGGTATAGGGAACAGATTCTTCCAGCATTCGATGCCAATGGTGATTTCTCATGTCCCCAAAAAAAGTATGAACCGAGCCTACTACTCCTGGAATCCCCAATTCCCCAAAACAGATCCACACACGAAGCTTCAAACCCAATCCCCCCTACACCGAAATCCGACATGCGCACGCGCAACTGAAATCTGATCCTCGATTCGTCGCGACGGGAGTTAGAGGAGCATACCCTGGGCCTCCTCCATGGCGGTCGCGGGGAGAGATTCCGGCAGCTTCTGGGCGAGCGAGAGAGAGGATTAGGCTGCGACGGTGCTAGAGATTCTCTTGTGGTGATGGCGTGCGCCGCGAGGTTTGGGGTCTCGTCTCGTCTCGTCTCGTCGCGTGCTCGCATAAATATGGAGGTGGGCGACGAGGAAAGAGAGAGAGCGCGTTCGCTGCCACTCCGTTTTCTACTTTTTGGTCACCGCTCCAAGTCACTGGCAGGTGGGCCTGGCCTACCGATCGACGGTTGATTGGATCGGGTACGGCGGAAAGGCAAATCACCGACGGACCGCGCCACGTGGAAAGCTCCGTGCGCCGGGTCTGGAGCTAGTGGTGGATCACGTGGCTATTCGTCTCCACTAGTTTTGTAACGGCCGCTGGGTAGTGACACCGGGGCGTGGGCCAGGAAATGGGATCGGTGGAACCGGCGCACAGCCATGTGCGGAGGCTCGCTGATGCACGTTTTGTGCAAGTTTTCCCGTAGCAATACGCTTTGCAGAAGCAGAGGGGGATTTGAACACTTTGGCGTATGGCCTAAGTCTCTCGCGTCGCCGGCCGCCGGTCCGTGCCTTTCCATTGCAGTCCGTATTTTTCTTTATAGTTAAGGTCTATTTAATTTAAAGAAATTTTATTAAAAAATTAGAAATTAAAAAATTAGAAATATTTTATAAAATATTTCTTATAGTCTACTTTGCATGTAGTTTTAAAAGAAAATTTTCATTGAGTCTAACTGCTTGAAAAATTACTTTTTGTTGCTATGACAACTATGGCATGTACCAAATTCCTAAAGAAAATTCTTACATTTTTCCTGCGGTGCAACCAAACAACTTCTAGTACTTATTCTCGTGTTTTCAATTCCTATGGAATACAATTCTTACGTTTTTCTATTCCTATGTTTTGAGAATCCTACGAATCAAAGAGAACTTTGTTTGTTTCATGATAATGTTATTAGATGTTATGGAAGTATATGTCACTATAACATGGGAAATCTTTACGCTCGGGTGTCCGATGTGTCATCTATTCGGATGTGCATCTAACCACTCCTCTAATCACCATTTAGCGTTCCAAAACAAGGTGCGTGTTCATCTATAGAAAAATCTAGATGATGTCTCTAGTTGTCTCTTGCTCTCTCTCTCTCTCCGTCTCCGACCATGAGCTCTTGGGCCACGGCCGCCGCAAAGCTTCCTACATGGCCTGTTCCAACGAGCTTTGGACCATGGCTGCTGCCGCGCAACATGCCTCGTGACCATAGTGTGTGTGCATCATGGCCATCGTGAAGGTTGCCTTGTTTGGAAGAGCTTGCACGGTGTAGGCCCTGTCCAGCTGGAGATAGAGGCAAAGGCATCACAACAGGCACTGATGCTAGAGAGGGCCTAGGAGAAGACATCGAATGAGCTCTGACGAGGGTATTGCTGGGATTGTTCAAATCTAGAAGGTAGGGTGGTAATATGGGGATTTTTGGTTCTTTTTGCAATATTGTGGTGCACTCTTCCCCTTTGTTGCAGTTACAGTTTTGATGTCGCATTTTTTTCTTCTCATTTGTTGCACCAAACTATTATCTCATGTTACAGTGTGTACTATTTATTGCTACACAGCCGCACCTGTAGTATGTACATTCGGTTCCATTACTACACTGTGATGTTTCATTATAGTGATTCTTGATGTTGCATTCCTGAGTTTGGTGATGTTGCAGTATTTCATTCTTGGTGTTGCACCGCTAATTTTGAGATGTTGTAGTGTGTTCTTTTTTAATGTTGCACCAATTTTTGGGATGTTGTAGTGCATGTAGATCAATGTTTCACCAATTTTTGTTGTTGTTGTTGCGGTTGTGTAAATTTTTGTTGCATCATGTTTTTGGAATATCGCAGTATGTGTAAATCAATGTTTCACCTATAGCTTTTCTGATATTGTAGCAATGCAAAATATGTGTTGAGCCATCTTTTTGAAATCCTGCAGTTTTGTTGTCTCTGTACTACTTTGTAGATGAGATGGGTAAGGGCAGAGAGGGAGAGGGGAAGGAAGATTTGGTAGGGAAATATAGACAAAAGCGAGCGCGGGGAGACATACAAGTCCAAGGGCTAGGGGCGCTTGGGACTAGAGGGCGTGGGCAATGTTGAGAAGAAAGCGGACAGGAGGAGGCGAGCCAGGCTAGAAATGCTCCGGAAGCGTGCGTGGTAGACAAGGGTCGTGATCGTACGGGAAGGCAGGTGTAAGGGCCTTCCATAAAACATTTGTTACCATTATATAACAATGCCATTTCAAAATAACTAAATATCTTTAAAAGAATATCATTGATTAAGGGATTCGACCGGTCAAAATCAAGAGTGCCGAGTAAAAGGAAACAAATATAATATTCTTGGGTAGGTGATAAGCGTATGGGTGTCCCAATCTTTCAAAGAAAACACGAGGTTGATTTGTGGAGGCGATTTTGACGATCCGACTACACCGTACGACGACAATGCGACTTAGCAATCGTTAAACCAACTCCGAAGATAAGTGACGATACTGGAAGCATCACCAGTCTGAACACAAGGTTTAATTCCTTGCAAGCAATTGAAGAACAAGCAAGAAATATGAAAAAGACAATCTGAAATTACGAGTATAGATGAAGTATAATGATAGACTGGGGTTCCAAAAAGTGGTCTCTACAACTGATTGTCGAACACAATCGACGGATGTGTAGATGTGGGTAGCAATCTATTAACTAAACAAAACCTATGGATTACGGAGGCCATGGGGGCTTATTTACCTGGAAAGAGACCCCTAACCCAAAATGGATCTGAATTCCCGAAAGTCACTTCAGACGGCTTAAGCTGACCTTCAGGCCGGTTTGACCAGCCGAAATCCGGACCCTCCGAGGTGAGGTCTAGGTGGAGGTCTGGGCTCTCCAGTAGCAATCTGGATGTTCATCAGGACCCTTTGGGTGGAGGTCCGGATTTTGGTGGGGACTGAAGCTTGACTTAATATCTTCTTTGTTTCGTCTTCGGTCCCTATCAACAAGCCTTCAGGGAGGCTTTAATATCCGGAAGTCTTCACTTGGTGACATCCTCCTTCCGACCGCGTCATGTCCGATTCTCGGTTCCTTAATAGCAAAATAGTATTGAACTTAGACAGCATCATATTCACGTGCAACTCATGTGAATCACCAAGAAACGAAAGTACCTGATAATTGATAAGGCGGGCACAGACTCTAGTCATTGAACCTTGTAGTGTCGGTACTTAAGTGAGTGTATCTGTAGTAGGGATGTCCTCGTCAGTAGGACTACACAATGATTGTGCCCCAGATAGCCATCTGTAGCGATATGAGAGCAAGAGACATGCAACATATAGAAAAATTCAAAAAAAGATGACATCATCAAAGATTTTAAAAATTAAAAATGTTTTATCACTTAAGCCGTTAGTCTGATTGACAACCCACTTTCACCATTGGATTAGTCACGATGAGAGCTTGAAAACTAGATCTCAAGTTGATATGTTTCGACGATATTTTTCTCGGCCCAGTAGTAACCATGTTGTAATGAATGAGCTATTATATTGGCAATGATAAATTACTAGATTATAGTCGTTGTATTACCAAACTATTGAACATCTCTTCAACACCTCTAAAACTTACATTAGAATGCTCTAGTGCTCTGATAATACCAATTACTACTTGATAACTGTCCATATTTTCATATCTAAACCTATATAATTGTGCAATAATATCCCGATTAGTTCAGTTATTACGTGATAATTGTTTACTAATATATGATAAGTGTTTACTTTTAACTTGGTAGCCAACACACTGTAACCTAGAAACTGCTGATGACAAAAAAAAGTTTCGTCGAAACATATCGATTTGGAATATATTTTTGAAGCCTTTGTCGAGACGAACCCAACTATAAAAATGAATCACTAATCAGATTAACGGTTTAAACGCTACTACATTTATAAGTTTTGATTTTGAAAGAATCTCGCTGTCACTTCTTTTGGACTACTTGTGTGTGAGTTAGCAATCTTTAGTAGATATTAGTGTGCATATAGCAACTTCACACCAATTATTAGGATACACATAGTAATTAGAAAAATGCATGCACACTAGCACTCTATATAATTGATCAATGAGTGTCGCACGATAAGACGTGCCCTAGTTAGATTTTTCGTATTTTCTTTTGGAATTGTCGAGGACCTCTCCTGTTCTGTAAGGAGATGGTCACCGGGTCAATCTCTAAGTGGTCATTTGAATAGTCACTCTTGTTGTTTGAACAGTGAGTTTTGTTATTTCAATTTTTGTGAACACTTTCTATTTTTTCTTGACATTCAGTTAAATTGTCAGTTGGTTAGGACAACATTCAGTGATACCCTTGTTATGAAAAAACTACTTTTTACTTTCTCCAACTAGGTATATAAGATGTATTCTAATTGATTAAGATAAGAGTTTAACCAATAATTACTCCATAAATATGTGGTTTATGTGATATAAAATTATAATCATAAATAAGTACTTTTAAATATGAATCTAATGACATCAATTTTATGTCACATAAACTACATAGTAACGAAGTAATTATTGGTCAAAACTTTGTCTTAACCAATTAAAATACATCATGTATATCCAGACAAATGAAGTTGTCATTATCTATACCAATATAAAAAGCACGAGTTATGATAAGACCGAAATCTTTAATCTAATTTCATATTTTCAACACAAGATTAATACATGGTTGTTCCCTTCAAACATATATTGTGAAAAATGTGCAATTATACGTTCAAGGTTGCTAGTATTCCTAGATTTTGAGTTTGCAAACGACATCCGACTATTTGACATAATACTCCTAATTATGAGTTTTGGGGAAACATAGTTTCATTAGTTTAGTCTCCATCGAGCCAAGTAGCAGTTTTAGATAGGGTTGGAAACGGATTAAATAGTGCTCTTATCACTTCACTTCCATATTTTAAATTGAATACAAATTGAATGTTACTCGAATATTCAAATCAAACATCTACATTGTCAAGTTAAATATCATACAACTTCCTTGGGAAATGTGCCAAAATTGAACGTCATCAAATGGAAAAATATAGGTTGCCTGCCTCGTCAAGATGATCAAAACACATATCTAGTTTGCTCAAATTGTATATCGGGTAGAGCCCAAAAGAATTCTGCTCAGAATCAGAAAATATAATCTGTATCTACATCCATATTTGACGCTATTCATATCCCAAAAATCATCCAAATAATATCTGTATTTCTAACTGTTTTTGATTTGGATGGTAAATTTGCTTACCAAATTTGTATTTTTCTAGACACAAATACGGGAGAATATGAATTATTCACTATTAGTTTTCACCGGTAGTTTCAGGCTGGGTCTCAACCCATCATACCAAATCTGATTTTGCTTATACTCAGAAATACAAACAACTCAAACTCGAGTGGTGGATTAAACAACCTCCCAGATCACCGGTCTGTTCCAAGACATATAGTCCTTATGTTTAGAAAGAATGTTGCTTCCATATTAGCATATCATTTTAAACATCAAGAGAAGTCATGAATTTTTTTATCTTTTATATTTTTCACAGTATTTAATGTTGCAGTTTTGGTATTACATGACATCAATAATAGTTGTATTTGCAGGCCATGCCATGTTTATTCGATAGAGTATAAAGATAACACACATAGCCGCGTATGCCATACTCTATCATATGTGTACACACAGGCGCTTCTCCTACACCTGATAGGAAAACATTATAGGCTTCACAACTCTACTTCAACGGTCGTGTACTGTCTCACTTAACACGTACGTATGTGTATAATTTTTTTTGTATCAATGGTTTGAATCCTCACGGACTGTCGATCCTAAAGAACAAACATAGGTGGACGAGAGAAACTCCCTGCTAGGCCACAAGATGACAGCCTGCTGTTTTTTCAAGCTTCTTTACCGCAAACAACCATTATTAAAAGAGTGTTAGCTGCGTATACGAGTGCTACTGGACAACTTGTTAACCCAGCTAAGTGTTCCATTATGTTTGGAGTTGGATGCGAGCAGCACATTCAGGACGAGGTAAAGGTGTTGCTGGGGGTGGAGCAAACTGAATTCGAAGCCAAATACCTCAGTCTGCTAGTCCTGGAAGGGAGAATGCATAAGGGTAAGTTCCAAACACTTCAGGCAAAGCTTAGCAAGCGGTTAGTTGATTGGGGAGAAAAATATTTATCTGCTGGAGGGAAGGAAATATTGATAAAATCGGTGGCTCAAGCTTTACCGACGTATGTCATGAGTGTTTTTAAGCTCCCTATGTCAGTGTGTGATGGCCTGAACCGCCATATTAGGAGTTATTGGTGGGGAGCTGAAAAAGGTGTTCAACGTACTCATTGGGTTTCTTGGGACAAGATGGTCTTGCCGAAGAGCCATGGAGGGCTTGGGTTTCGGGATATGCGTCTCTTCAACCAGGCTTTGCTTGCAAAATAGGCGTGGCGTCTTATCCAGTACCCGGAGAGTTTGTGCGCTCGCATTTTGTGCGCTAAGTACTACCCACATGGCAGCCTATTGGATACAGTTTTCTCCGGTATACCGTCCCCGGCTTGGAAGGGAATAGAACATGGGCTGGACCTATTAAAGAAAGGTATGATCTGGCGAATTGGTAATGGCCGTAAAGTTCGTTGCTGGCGAGACCTGTGGATTCCGAGAGAAGGGTCGTTACGGCCAATTTCATGTCGCCAGAGCTACCGCTTCAAATGGGTCTCTGATTTCCTTGACAAGCATGGTGGGTGGAATAAAAACGCTGCTTCAACAATACTTTTTGCCGGCTGATGTGGAGTATGTCCTTAAAATTAGGTCTTCTCCCCGTCTTGAAGATGACTTCCTTGCTTGGCATTATGACAAGTCAGGTATGTTCACAGTCCGAAGCGGTTACCAACTCGCTGCGTCGACTCATAATCTTGCTGTGTCGGGTGGAGTATCGAGCTCACGGCCGGATGGTTCAAGAACTATATGGAGTAGTGTTTGGAAAGTCCCAGTTCCACAGAAGATGAAGCTAACCATCTGGAAAACTATTCTCAATGGTCTTCCTACTATGGCAAATAAAAAGGCTAGGCAGCTATCACATGATGACACTTGTCTACTCTATGGTAATGGCGTTGAAGATGCCTTTCATGCCCTTGTGCTTTGTGATTTGGCCAAAAGTACTTGGGGAGCTATGGGGGAGGTTTGGCCGTTGCCTACATACAGCGAAATTCGTAACACTGGACTGGAATGGATCTTTGATATCCTTTCCCGTTGCTCTGAGGAGGTTAAGATGATGGTTATCATGATTATTTGGCGCATTTGGCATTTACGGAATGAGGCTATTCATAACAATTCCTTACCTTCTATGGAAGCTACCCGTAAATTCCTGCTCTCTTACTTTGCTTCACTATTCATGATCCGAAAACATGATTCCCGGGACCCTTTGAAGGGGAAGCAGCCCGCGGGGCCGAGCCGAAGACCACGAACTGACAGAGGACAGAGGGACGCCCCCATCACTAAACAGGTTTGGCAACATCCTGATCCTGGCTGGACGGCCTTAAACGTCGTTGGCTCCTTCATGTCGCGGGAGGGTACGGCTACCATTGGGATGATTCTACGAGATTCTTCAGGAGGTGTCATATTCTCGGCGTCGAGGTGTCTGGACCAATGCGCAGAACCGATGGAGGCTGATCTGGTTGCAGCTGTGGAAGGGCTGAAGTTGGCTTTGCAATGGTCTAACCTCCCTGTCTCAGTCCAGTCAGATGGCACTACTCTGATTAAAGTGATAAAGAGTAGAGACTTTAGTAGAACACAGCTTCAATTCACCATCACGGAGCTTCAGATGCTAATGTCCGACCAAAGGGAAATTCGGTTCACTAATTGCAGTCGTCTGCAGAACAGGGTGGCTCATCATTTGGCAAACTTTGCTAGGATTGAAAATTGTTCTCACTTTCAATTTGGTTCTGGTCCGGAATGTGTTCTACCGCTGATTAAGGCGGATTGTAATACTTGCAGATAGCAATATATTCCCTGTTTTCCTCGCAAAAAAAAACTTAACGTGACGACATGTTCTCACTTCTTCTAAGGTAACAGCATTTTGAATATGTTGTCACTTCTTTTAAGGTAACAACATTTTGAAGTTTCTTCTTCGATGTCAACATCTTCTTTCTTTTGTGTGAAGATATGAATTCAGAAGAGTATAGTTCGAAGTTTCTTTTGGATGACAGCATCTTGCTTTGTCTGGAGATATGCAGAAGAGTATAATAAATTTGTGCCACAAACCTATTTAATTATTTATATGGTATTTTGTAGACCCTTCAATTAATTTTTCCCTGAAAATAAAATTGAGAGCACCTCAATTTTGACTTGTAAATACTACCGAGGTTGGTCTATCCGTCAGATACGATAGACTTGCCAATTTGCACCTATCTTCGATCGATAGAGTGAAGTTCATAGATCAGGATTCAAACGAGACCAAAATCAGGACAAAGTTAGCAATTAATGTGTTCACTTAGGTGATGCACCAAACATATTTTTTGGGTGGCTATAGAGCACTAAACTAAAATTATTTGAGATTCTTTGTAGAAAAAGGTACACAGAGTGCTGTATAGCAATTCCGTATCTCTTTGGCAAATGCATGCACCTGGTAATACTAATGTGTAAGCCATATACATAATTGATTAGTTTGAAGACTTTCAAGTCTAGGTCAAACATTCGTCTAAAAAAATGGTACCTAATGAAAGTAGAGAGATTGCTATATATGCATGCACTTATTCTCTCTTAGCTTATGCGTACGTTGTATATCTATCCTACCGTTAAGCACGTGCCTTTCCAAGAGATCAGATAAGGAATTAAGGACCACGTGTCTGGGCATGTGGAACACGTCACGCGTTCGTGCATCTTGATCATGAGATGAGATCGATCTCCGAATTAAGTCCAGAGCATGAGCACGCACTAGTACAGAACAGGTCTTTTAAGACTTCTCATCGCACACGGTTAGTCGAAACCCGTCACCAATGTGAACATCGCAGACAGTCAATATTTCAGACCCGTGTGTGATGTGCCACGGCAAACTGGGGCCGTGTACGATGTGAGACACATCGAAAATATCCGTGTGCGATACTAGTACAGAACAGGTCTTTTAAAACTCTTCATCGCACACGGTTAGTCAAAACCCGTCACCAATATGAACATCGCAGACGGTCAACATTTTAGGCCCGTGTGTGATGTGCCACGGCAAACTGGACCATGTGCGATGTAAGGCACATCGCACATGGTTATTTCATAGGTACGGTTATTTCATAGGTACCGTGTGCGATGTGCTTCACATCGCACACGGTTATTTCACTCACATCGCACACGGTTGCTTCGTAGGAACCGTGTGTGATGTGGCTCCACATCACACACGGTTTTTTCGGGCGACCGTGTGTGATGTCTCGTTTTGGAAATTCTTAACTTTTTCATAGGTAGCCGGCATCAGTGACGGATTTTGTTTGATGGACCGTGTGCGATGTTGTAATTATCGGTGATGGTTAATTTTGATAACCCGTTGTGCGATATCATATCACTTAAATCAGTACCGAGCTCGACCTAAATCCTTCAATTCGAGCGCGCGGGAACGACGACTTGTTGTAAGGGCGATGGCAGCGGCTTGTTGGAGGGGTGGCGCACGACGGCTAATTGGAGTGGTGGCGGTGGCGGCGGGCGGCAGCTGTGGCGGCGGAGGCAGTGGCGGGCCGGGGCGGTTGTATGTGAGCTCTGCTAGCAAAATCAGCATGTGTATAATCCACATTAAGTCGTCCTTCGGTTTTAGTTCGGATATTCTGCATGCAGTGCTAGCAAAATCATGCCATGTAGTTTTTCTGTTGTTTGAATCCTGTAGATGGATCGAGGTTGGATGTCCGAGAGTCGTACAAGTCAAGCATATATTAGTGGCGTCGTTGGTTTCATGCAAGTCGCCGAGGCAGACATGAGGAACAAGGGGGAACTGTTGATTTTCTGTCCATGTGTTGAATGTGAAAATTCTAGATTGTGGGAGGACCCAAGAGTGATCGAAGAACATTTGTTTCGGAGGGGTTTCAAGATGGGATATACATGTTGGACCAAGCACGGTGAAGAGCCGGTCATGCACGTAGAAAACGAAGACGGTGATCATATGCCAAACCCATATGATGGGCAGCTAGATGGCGACGATTGTGATTCCGATGGTGATGATACTGCTATTCCAAATTTGCAACAAATGATTCATGATTTCGAGAGCAACCATGATGATGCAGAATACAGGGAATTCATGGGCTTGATGGAAGACGCCGAGAAACCATTGTATCTAAACTGCAAGGCAAAGCACTCTAAATTGTCAACAACACTTGACCTTTTGAGATTGAAGGCAGAAAGCGGATGGTCGGACACGAGCTTCACAAAGATGTTGGGTCTTTTTACAGACATGCTTCCAGATGAAAATAAGTTGCCAAAAAAATCTACGAAGCCAAGAAGGTGATTTGCCCCATGGGACTAGAAGTACAGAAGATACACGCATGTAAGAATGACTGTATGCTTTATCGCAATGAGTACAAAGATTTGAGTTCATATCTGATATGCAAAGCTCCTCGATACAAGCGTAAGTTTGCAAAAGACAAAGACAAGGCCGATGATGAGATCAAAACGAGAGTCCCTAATAAGGTTGTGTGGTACTTGTTTGTAATTCTTCGGTTGAAGCGTTTGTTTGCAAACTCGAAGGAAGTAAAACTGATATGTTGGCATACGGAGGGACGTAAGAATGATGGAAAGATGAGACACCCGGCTGATGCTGCCCAGTGGAGAAGAATCAATGCGAAGTACCCAACTTTCGGCGATAACCCAAGGAATGTAAGATTCGTAATGAGTACAGATGGAATGAATCCATTTGGCAACATGAGCAGCAGACACAGCACTTGGCTTGTGCTTCTGTGTATGTATAACCTTCCTCCTTGGCTATGCATGAAGAAGAAGTACATCATGCTGTCGATGCTTATCCAAGGGCCAAAGCAACCTGGAAATGACATTGACGTTTACTTCATACTGGTGGTGGAAGAACTACAAACATTGTGGAAAGAGAAAGGGATAAGAGCATGGGATGCGTATAAAAAGGAGTCATTCGATCTACGTGCATTGTTACTCCTTACCATCCAGGATTATCCAGCACTTGCTAATGCTTCGGGGCAGAGTACAAAGGGAGCCAAAGCATGTGTCACATGCATAGATGATACTACGAGTGTCTGGCTTCCGTTCTTGCGTAAAACCGTATACATGCATCATCGGAGGTTCTTGAGAACAAATCACCCTTACCGTAACATGAAGGAACAATTTGACGGTAATATAGAAAGAGGCGCGAAACCAAGGCCTTTTATCGGCGATGAAGTCAGTGAGATGGTAAAGGATGTGAATGTCGTGCTTGGCAAGGGACCTAAACGCCCCCGTGAGAAGAGCGTGTGGAAGAAGAAATCAGTTTTCTGAGACTTACCTTATTAGAAGGATGTAGATCTATGTCACTACATCGATGTCATGCACGTCAAGAAGAACGTGTGTGATAGTGTTCTTAGTACATTACTGAACATGAAAGACAAAACGAAGGATGGCATCAAGTCACAAATGGATATGGTCCATTTGGGCATCAGACCAGAGTTAGCTCCAGTAAAGAAAGATAAGGGCCAGGCGTATCTCCCAACTGCCTGTTACACTTTATCTAAGAAGGAAATAATAGAGTTCTTGGGCTTTTTGTATAGTGTCAAAGTCCCCTCTGGTCATTGTGCAAACATCAGGAGTCTTGTTTCAATGGAAGACAAGAAACTAATTGGCATAAAGTCACACGATTGCCATGTAATGATGACACAGATGCTCTCGGTGGCAATCAGAAATATTCTGCCCACAAAAGTTCGAGAGGCGATCATGAGGCTTTGTGATTTCTTCAACTCGATATCTCAGAAGGTCATAGATCCCGATACACTAGATGATCTGCAAGAGGAGGTTGTGAAGACTCTATGCTAGTTTGAGATGTTCTTCCCGCCCTCGTTCTTCGATGTCATGGTTCATCTCGTTACACACCTTGTGTATGAGATAAAGATGTGCAGGCCTGTGTTCCTACGCAGCATGTATCCGTTCGAGCGGTTTATGGGAATACTCAAGCACTATGTTTGGAATTGGTATCGGCCTGAGGCCAGTATCGTAGAAGGATATACCTCGGAGGAGGTGGTTGAGTTTTGCACCGATTACATGCACAACTCACAGCCTATTGGTGTGCCCAGGTCTCGCCATGAGGGAAGGCTATCTGGAAAAGGGACTGTCGGAAAAGAAGTCAGCTGGAAGGATACTCATCTATTTGACATTGCCCATTTTACGGTCATGCAGCACATGACAATAGTTTTCCCTTATATAGAAGAACACGTGAACAAGCTACGGCAAGAGTTCTCAAAAGTGCCATACAGTCGGATCTTGAACAAGCACAACCAGACATTCAGCCAATGGTTGCAGAACCGTATCATAGACGGGCCGACAGATGACACGCTAACGTGGTTGGCCAAAGGGCCAGCATTTACAGTTCATAGTTGGCAAGCGTACGACATGAATGGGTACACGTTCTACACGAAGGATCGAGATGAGAAGACCAGATTTCAGAATAGCTTTGTCTGAGTAGAAGCCATAGATACAGATGGACAGAAGGAATTTTACTACGTGCTCATAGAGGAGATTTGGGAGCTTGACTACGTGACATTCTGGATTCCATTGTTCAAGTGCAAATGGGTCGATCTCAGACATGTCAAAGTCGACAATTACAGCTTGACTTATGTCAACTTCAGCAAATTGGGATACATAAATGAACCCTTCATTTTAGCCTCTCAAGCTACCCAAATTTTCTATGTGAAAGACCTCGCACATAAGAACTGCCATGTAGTGATGCATGGAAAAAGAGGATCGTAGGAGTTGAGAATGTTGTCGACGAGGATGAATACAATCAGTTCGATGACTTGCCCCCTATTGGAGAACGCATAAGAATCGACGAGCAAGACCAAGGGGAAACTTGCTATGTACGCCAAGATCATTCCGATGGGCTAGTATACAAAGGAAAGCATGTAGTGGATTCATGATTTATTTTGAATCTGATACTCATTTTGAATATGTAATCAGTTGAAGTAAGCAAATTATGTTTTGAAAAGTCATCGTAGAATTTTTAAATCTGATACTCATTTTGAATATGCAATCGGTTGAAGTTAGCAAATTATCTTGTGGAGTCATCGCAGAATTTTGATTCAGATATTCATTTCGAATACGTAGCCCGTATGCGATGTGACCCACATAGCACATGGGCAGACCCTGTAGATCATATGCAATGTGACTCACATAGCACATGGTCAGATGCTCTGGCCCGTATGCAATGTGAGTCACACATTTGTAACATAGGTGGAGAAGACATTTCCAACACAGATTAACAAGACATTTACAAATAAAAAGTAGACATTTCGAACGCAGATTAAGAAGACATTTCAAACACAGATTAGCAAGACATTTCCAACACTGATTAACAAGACATTACATAACAAAAGGCCTCTTCCGGTTGTTGCGAAGAGGAAACATTACGTTACATAACAAAAGCCTAGTTCATGCATATGTGTACACACATAATGTGAAGCAAAGGGAAATAAAAACTATCTAAATCGACTCCAGCGGCAGATCTTCATCCACAGGGTCAGGGTTCAGAGCGGAGACATTAGCAACTTGAAGAAGCTCACCCTCTCGGCACCCCACCGGAAGCACTTCGCATGGAGGCGCAAGACGACATTTGTGTTCATGCAGCGGACGAGGATACGCCCCCGGCTGGTGGTGAGTTTCGAGGAGAAAACTGCGGTGCCGCGGAAACTTCTTTTTCAGGATACACCGAATGGCGTACGCACTGGAGTAATTGACGGGGTCGACGTTGTACGCACAGAGGAGGGTGTGATCGGTGGGTCCATACTCGACCAACTCTAGTGCGGTGGCAGTGGGCGCGGGAGATACCCATGGTCATCTGCATGCGGTCCTCATAGATGAGCGATGCTTCGCGCTTCCGCTTCCCCGAAGAGGTCCCTGTAGCGGCCCTTATGACAGATCGAGGAGGTGGCTAGAGGGGTAAGGAAGAAGAGGATCGATGAGCACGTGGCTAGAGGTGGCGTTTGGAGGGATGAAGAAGTGGATCTACGGAGCAGGAGGCGGCTTATAGGAATGAAGATGAGAAACCGAAGAAGCGACGGTTTATAGGGGCGACTCTTCATGTTGCGCGCCGCACTTACATCGCACACAATTGTGGATTAATAACATCGCACACGGACATCTAATTCTGCCCGTGTGCGATGTGACTCACATCGCACACGGGCATTACCAGTCACCCGTATGTGAGCACTTCGCACATGGTTAAGATCAGATACCCGTGTGCGATGTGTATCGCATCGCACACGGGCGGTGGTACGCGACCGTGTGTGATGGTAGGCCCCGGTACAACTAGTACCTAGGTCACCCCGTCCGTTTATCAAAATATTTCGGCTTCACGCGCGCCGCCTCGCCCAAATTTCCGTCGCCTCCGCCTCCCCGAGCGCCGCCTCGACATCTCCGGTCACCGCCTCCCTATCGTCGAGTCCCCGAGTGCCGCCTCCCTGTTCCCCACCACCTCGACATCTCCGATCGCCGCCTCCCTGTCCCGAGCGTCGCCTCCCCGACACGCTCCCCGACAGGTTAGGGTTCTCCGTGTCCTCACAATGAGTAGCAAGATAGGGCTATATCAATGCGTGTGTTCCAGTGCTGCTTGTTAATATTTGCGCGCAGAGGATTATTTATGCCCGCACTAGCTTTCTTCTTGTTATTTCTGCTATTATCATCCTGTTAATTAGCTATGACATTCGGTAATGAATCGCCGGACTTTTCTGCGAGAGAGATCGAGAGAACTCATCATCATAGCCGGAAGGGACTAGCACTGATCAAGCAGAAACCCTATCAGTTGTGAAGAAGGGAAGATGAATTAGAAAACCAAGCAAAAAGCCTGAAGGAGTATGGCAAGTGGAGGCCATCGATGACAGAACTGGGGCTCCTACCAAACCAGAGAAAATGGAGAAGAAGTTTCGAACCATGTGCAGGGCAGTGGTAAGGGAAAGGGTCCCCATTCACTTCGAGGATTGGACAAAGGTTAGTAAGGACCTGCGCAAGGCCATAGTGCTAGAGATAATGTAGCACTTCAGGGTGCCGGATCAATGGAAAACGCAGGTGGAAGAATGTGCCCTCTTGAAGGCAAGGATGCTTTTGGAATTTTAAGTACGTGTTGCACAAAAATTTTATGAAGCAGAATAAGGATCCCTTTGAAAGGTATCCACACATTCTAGTGGGCCAGATTTGTGGAGATGTGGCGAACGTTGGATTTTCAAGCCAAGAGTGAGGCAGGCAAGGCTCTAATCACGAAGAACAAACACCCCCCATAGAATGGGGGTCAAAGGATACTATGGGAAGCGGAAGATTTGGGATAGGGAGGACGAGAAACCGACGCCTTTGGGGAGCCGATGTGCCTTTTCCTGATGTTGCGGCAGATCAGGCAAGAGACTTCCTGAGAGCGAGGTCTACAACCGATTTCTCGGGTCAGGTTGTGTTACCCAACCCAGCAGACCAGGAAGTATACCAATCTATGGTAAGAGCGACTACCTCATTCAGTCGTGGTCTATAATTATGACAATGCTTACGTACCTACTAATTATAAGTTTTTATTTGCAGAAAGAGCTAAGCATCCAGGCTTCGCAAGGCTCGTTTCAGACTCAAGGGTGCAATGACATTCTCACGGCCGCTTGGGAACAAAGGAGCCCTCGGGTCATTGTAGGGTGATCGGGACCAATGTTGCCCGTAGGAAGGCCTTCCCTCAAGACGCGGAGGAGATGCGCGCGAGGAAAAGGGCGAGAGCGGAGCAGAAAAAAGAACAGATGAAACAAGAGCTACTCGCCCAATTTGCGGGCATGATGGAGGAAAGACTTGCAAAAGAAAGAGCTGTGTGGGAGGAGACGTACAGAGCACAAGCGCTTGAAGCTACTACACACCCAAACCCCGGTGCACGCAGGAGTAGCTGTGCATCAGCTCCCGATGGGGTTGAAGGCCATGAGGAAACAACCAAGTCTCCTATCGATGACATCACAGGGGCCGACGAAGTGCAAGCTACAAGTGCCAACAGCGCACATGGCTTTTCCTTTGGTGGCAGCTAGCAGGTTGGTTCATCCACCAGCTGAGGGAGCTATCGTGCACGGTGTACCGATACAGCCAGGGTTCGTGAGGTGCACCGTTGATAAAGTCGAGCCTGGCTTTCAGAGCCTCCCGCTATTCCACATAAGCCAGGATGCCGAACTCCAGACCTTGGGACAGGCGGAGATGTCCTTCGTTCAGTGGCCGAAGAAGGATATACTCCTTGTGCCTTTCACATCGGCACCGCCTCCTGCTTCCCACCATTGGCTGCTGAATCTGAGCCGCTCTTCACAGCACATCCCGTCATGAGCACGCGGTCTGAGCCGCCTTCGTGCCCACCAGCTCAAGACTCACCCAAGCAAGCGCCGGTGCTTCCGACACCACCAAATCTTGACTTACCGCCACCGCTCCCACCAGTGAAGACTAAAAGTATGAGATCAGCGCCGCTGAAGGGCACGGGCAAGGGACAAAGCAAGGGACAGGGCAAGGCCAAGGGCCAGGGCAAGGCCAAGGACCAGGGCAAGGCCAACGAGCTGGGGTTAATGAGGGACAAAGAATTCAACCGATTGTCCCCCCCCAGTGGAGCTCGCACGCACGTATGTCAAAGGAGATCTATTGCTACTCCCCCAAGACCTAGCAGCGACAGGTTTGTTATGCAAAAAGCTACATGACCACTATATGAAACTATGTAAAGCCGGTGAGTCGAGCATTCTGGTGTTCTTCAAGAAGGAGCATTTCTTTCATGATTTAGATAATTGTTGCACAGTGGGCTTCGAGGACTTGTTTCTCCTCTTCAACCTAGGTGCCCTCGATGCCTCCCTCATGAGATGCTTCACATTGTAAGCATTTTACAAGAAATTCCACATTCTGGCAACTCTCTTTTGTTTCGTAAATGATAACTCTTTTCTTTCCTATGCTTAGGCACATGATCACCGAGTGCAACGCTCGGAAAGAACCGGTGGGTTTCTTCGACCCACAGTTGGTCTCGAAGCAACAAATCGAGGGGAATAAGAAAATGGTCTTTAATTATGTTGTCGACGCGTTGATGGCTCAATAGAACAAAGAGTTCATTCTCCTTCCATACAACCAGGAGTATGTGTGTTTTTATACATTAGCTGTACCTCCATTGTCATCATTCCGCACGGGTTGTGATATCTTTTTTGCAGTGAACATTGGATCTTAATTGTCATCATACCTAAATGGAGCAAAGCCGTCCACCTTGATTCCCTCCAAGCGTCACGCAAGGACTACTCAGTGATAAGGAAATTCTTGGATAGTGCTTTCACCGAGTACGTCAACCGTGGAGGGAGGTGCTCACCAAAGGGAAACCTGGCGGGCTTGCGACAGGGAGACGACAACTTGGTGAAGGTAACAATTGGTACAACATTCCTCCTAAGTGCTAAGTAATGCTAATTGATGCCCTAATTAATGCCGTAATTCCTCAACAACTTTTCAGTGTAACCAACAGCCAGAAGGAACCAACCTTTGTGCTTTTACGTTTGTAAGCAAATGATGAGGGTTGTTCCGAGTTCGAGGACAAAAGACACTGCTAGCCTCCCTATGGTTAGTACTATATGTGAGACTCAAGATTTTACTTTTTACCTATATGCACCTAAATCTGAATTTAATTACTTCGTGCAGATTTTGAATATGATGGACCAAAAAACCATTGAGTCATGCCGATATTGTCGAAGTTAGAGGACAGTTTGCCTACTTCTTCGTCTCAGATGTCATACCGGAAAAGGGACAATTCAGATCACCTTGATTGTGAGGTATTTATTTTCTTTTTGTTGGCTGTCAAACTTGTCAGATGCAAACTTGTAGGAATGTTGGCTGTGAACTCCTGTTTATGTAGCTATGAATGGGTCAACTCATATTCAATTGATTCAATTTACTTATATATGTCGGCTGTGAAATCTATGTGATCTCTGTTTTATTTGTGTTTGGATCAAATCCGTGTATTTGCCTGATTGATGAAATCTATGTATATATGTGGCTGATGAATGAATTCTATGAATGTGGCTGATGAATTTTGTGAAATGATATTGTTACCTGAGATTTCCTGTTGTCGTTACTGTTGCATTCCCAGCATCGCACACGGTTTGGCAGCCCGAATCGTGGGCGATGTGCGCGTCAACACACACGGTCCGGAGCACCTGACCGTGTGTGATGTGGTTCATCATTGCACACGGTCCCAAACTTTCGGCCGTGTGTGATGTGGAATAGTCATCGCCCACGGTTCAGAGCGCATACCCGTGTGTGATGTGGCCAAATATCACACACGTTTCTGATACTATGACCGTGCGCGATGTAGGTATTGATCGCACACGGGCTGGATGCTCCGACCGTGTGTGATGTGTCCCTTCATCGCACACGGTCCGAAGGGCTGACCCGTGTGCGATGTGCCCAGTCATCGCACATGGTTCTTTCACATTTACCGTGTGCGATGTGGGTACTCATCGCACACGGGCCAGCCTGAAAAGCCGTGTGCAATGTGTGTATCATCGCATACGGCTCTGGACTCGTGTGCGATGTGCCCCCCACATCGCTGACCAGCCGGTGCATACAGGTTGGAAAACCGTATGCGATGAGCTTTTTAACCGTATGCGATGAGCTTTTCTGTGGTAGTGAAGCTAGATGCCAGAACGTTCCCAAGAAGCTTCCAAATTCTACCACACTTCATCGAATCCCTGGTGCTTCGCTGACGGTGCCGATGACAACAATATTGTCGCCACTAACGAGAGGCGAGACCGCGCCTTCATGCCTCGCGCTGCACTGGACAAACACCGATCCTAGGCAGCTTCAATGCATGGATTTGGACATCACTGGAAACCCGAGTTTTCATAGTAGGAAAATCGTCAGGGTTGATAGAGCAGGCGATAGGCACCAAGTCCAGCAAGACAAGCTGCTAGCGGTCAACCCAAACTCGGTCGGCGCCGAAAACGTAAAGGCTTGTACAATAGGATGGTTAGAGTGTATTTGGTTATTACGGTCTATATGGGATACGACAAAATCTGTTCTGATTCGATTTTATTTTTAAGAGTTTCTTGTATTCTATATATACTCATCCTCGAGGTTAAGTATAATCGTCCAACATATTACGTCCATATTCATCCTTTTACATGGTATTAGAACGGTGTCATTCTTGAGCCGCCACCCCAAAAAAGCTTCCACCATGTCACCTCTAGGAGATGATCCAATCTCCGTGATCTCTCTCAGGGGCCGCGCAACTGTATCTCTGGTCATTAGATCGGTTCTTAATTAGAGTTTTTTTTCTGATCAATCAGATCAGCTTTTCTGTTCGATTTTGGCCAACCGTAGATCGGTTTGTGCCGCTCACCGCCATCATCATTGCACCTCTAATCCATTGTTAGCATCAACTCTTCTCCAGTTGTCCCTTCTTCCCTGATGTCATGGCAGACACTGGGTGTGCCGTCTCTGGGACGCCTTCAAACGTCATTACCCGGCTACACTATTCGCATGTCGCCTTCATGCTGGATCGTCGTCATCATCACCGAGTTCGTGCACTATGCCCTCGAGCACCAGACAATGGTTGCGTTTGCCCCCTCAGTTCGCAGCACTACCGCCCATGGTCACCGCCATCTGGCTATCGTCGCGCCTCTAAGCGTGGTACCACCGCTAGTGGCTCCCGTGATTGCATAGAACCTCCCTTGATGAGGCATCATCACCAATCGATACACGCGCATGGTCTTCGTCACACTGTTCGGGTGCTTCTCTGCCTACTCTGAGTACTGCCTCCCCATCACCACCTCTTCCTTGCCTACCATTCGTTGTCTCGTCCAACACATACATGCCTATAGTATCGCTGTCTGATTTTTATTTGCATGCCTTCGTGCCCCTCTTATTTTTCATCTTTGTACCGCAAACACGTCGCATCATCAGTCTCTTCTCCGTTGCTCTCGCACTGCAATCACCATCGTGTCCTCTCTTTGCCGTTGCTTCTACAACTCTCCAGACATTATTGCATGGCTTGTGTTGGTCCCTGTCTCATGCACCTGGTTCTGGCAAATGTGAAGTGAGCCTTTGTCCTCGACGCATCCTCGATTATGGCAAAACCGGTATGGTGCTTCATCTTCGACGGTTTCAACTATATCATCTTCAGCATCAACCTCTTCCTCGATGATTGCCTCAACTGCGCGCATCACTGTCTTCTTCTAGGTGCATCTTTACACCCATGATTTCATGGCGTTTCTTTGCGCCAGTGGCTTCAAGTGCAGCTACCTCGACCACAGCAACCCCGACTTCAACTGCGTCGACCACAACAACCTCTCACATGGCTACCTCGACAATGGGTATGATGCCCTCGCTCTTGGCTACCTCGACATCGGCATAAAGGGCTATCATCAGTTTGAGCAACTCGTCAGTTTTCACTCCAGTCTAAGTGTCCGCGATGCTCCCGCTCCAACTGCAGGGATGTTAGAGTATATCTAGTGTTAAAGACTACATGGGATATGATAATATTGGTTGTGATTCGATCTTATTACTAGGAGCTTCTTGTACTCTGAGTCTTGTACTCTACATATACTAGCTCGTGAGGCTCAGTGCAATTGTCCAATGCATTACACATATTCATCCTCTTACATGAATAATGTTAGCTATTATTTAAAGATGTTACGTATGATTTTTTACTGAGTTGGAAAGAAAAAAGAAGAGAGAAAAGAATCGGAAATTTGTTTTGGAGCCTGACCTCTAGTGCTCCCAGTTGACTTTTTAGGTGTTGTAGAAAGTTCCAGAAAAAACAACTATGTAAGTATTGCAATATTACATGGAACTGCAAATTTTCATAAACAAATGTGCTTTTTACGAGCTATGCAAAAACATAAAATTTGGAACACTACTATTTGCTCTATTAACCCATCTTCTTTCTTTTTTTTGCACAGGTTACACATTGTTTCGTGAAATTTTACGGGTTTCATAGTTCTCCCCATATTTACATGTGGGAATTTTTTAGACTTGTTTGAAACTTGAACATTGAATTTTTGAACTTATGAAAAAACTGAGCTCACTGCGCAGGGCATTCGTGCCGTGACAGTTGATCGACTGCATTGGGTAAGCACTGCAATCAAGTTGTTACTGTACGTACGTACATTACGAACATTTAACTGGACTCATCGTCCACGATATACGTAGATCGCCGGTGAATGCGATAAAATTTTCATGCATGCCTGAGAACTGCATGGTTTATTTGGCTATCTCAAAACGACGTGATTTTTTGATAAGCATGAAATTTCTAATCCTTTACAAGTTATCTATACGTATATCAATTGATTACGGTCATCGTCGGTGCTCCAACTGTAGGAGGTTTGAGACATTATGGTGTCGGCATGCTCACACTACTACAAAAACCTATATCCACGATCAGGATCACTGACGGGTAGGGCCACCCTGTCACTGATGTAAGTCGTCACTGATGGGTTGTCACCTCTTGAGCCGTGATCAGGGATCTCTTCACCACCCTGTCATGTGGCGGTTTAGCAATAGACTTCGTAATGCTTGAGATGTTCTGAGTCTTTATATTCTAGCTATGTTGCATTTCTTCTTTCTTCAATCGGCTTTAGGCTGAACAAATGTTAATGTCATGAACTCTTGTAATAAATTTTGAACTGTGAGCATCTCAAAATGCAGAGGTCAAGAGTTATCTTCTATTATCTAAAATAATTTAAATGAGTGACTTATATCCCCTAAATATATATTATTACTTTTCGTAAGTAAGGTATTTGAAATTTTCAAAGAAATGGGAAGTTTATATGTTTCTACAATACCTATGGCTTCACTCCGAATAAATATTAGGTGGAAACACGATGTTATTGTAAACTCTGTGAAGGCAATTCATACAAGTTCTCAAAAAACCTCACAAGAATTGTTGGTTGATGCATTGGAGGTGGTATGCGTCCATCTAAAATTTGTGATCAAACACAATGACATTGAGAACATATAAGGAACAAGAATTTCTCAAAGGTCACTATTCAACCAACTGTTCACCTACCCAATACTAAAGATGTAGCTAATCACGGAGTTTCACTAGCTTCGCAACTTTCATACACTCTTGCCTGAGCAGCGACTCTAGAGACAGACGGCCAAAGAAAAAAGAATCTACTCCACTTCAATGTCTTACACAAAAGAATTCAACTCATAAATTTTCAACTTGATGAACTAACTTCACAAACACCAAACTTTCAACCAAAACAGTATTAACCTACAACTCCAACAATCTAGCCTCTAACTCACAAAATCAAGATATACAACTAAATCACCATGCATGAATTTTCAACTCACAGTAGCCAAATTTCAACCGAAGAAACTGATGAATAATCACAACAATGGTGGCTGTCGGTGACACACCAGTGCAAAGGGCGCGTCATCTCTAGGAAAAGCAGTGGTGCGCCGGAGGTGGGTGGGGGGACGGGATGGCACGTGAGAGGAGAACATACCAACTGCCGAAGATGAGCATGATGATGGCGCTGCGATTGCACAAAAGAGAAAGAGAGAAAAGAGAAGCGGATGGAGTGCATCTCGCTGTGTTTCTTTGGTGGAGAGAAACAAAGAGAAGAAGGGGATGCATTGGTTGGAGAAGACTAGGAGAAGGAGAACACGTTGGTTAAATTGCAATGGCCCCATGTCACCCCATGCAGCATGGTCGGGATTGTTTGTGAGTTGCGAAGCCAACGCATCTTGGCATGTTAGTGTTTTTGATACTTATTTGACAGGAGGGGTGGGTTTTGTTTAGTTGGATGTCGATGTTTGGCACAATTGCCTTATCAAAAGTTTGATAATTTTGACTAACTTTTGGCTTTCATTTGGTTTGCTTAAATATTTTTGGTAAGGTTCCCTCTTGGTTTCCTACCTAGTTCATTTATTGCAAAACCATAGCTTAATTCATTTGAAACCAAACTGGGGACCAAACTTTGGTAACGCCAAAATTTTGTCAAGCTTCGGTAGTGTGACAATTTTGGTCACCAAAACATCCCCTCCTTGTATTCCCATGCATGTCAGTAATTTGTAGTGTTGAAAAGGTAATAGCTAGAGATTAGAAGATGAATGCATAGCCCAAACGCTGGATGTGGCAGGACCTTTTATAGGCAGTCCTGACTGTCGTATGCATTTAGATCTGTTACGATTACAAGGAGATGGTTAAACGGATGCCAATACAACTCATCTATAGATATGCTTGGGTTTAACTTTGATACAAGATCAAACTCTCGATAACTAACTTTAACAGCCCCTGTCAATCACAACTTGCCAGGAACCAAGTTGAGATTGAATCTATGTCATCGGAACACTTTAGTGGGTAGTGCCTTTGTGAAAATATCAGCGAGCTGATCTCGAGAATTGATGAACCTCACCTCCAATGGCCTGCGTGCTACTCACTCATGAACAAAATAAAAATCAACCTCTATGTGTTTTGTCCTTGCGTGGAATACAGGATTTGCTGATAAATACATAGCTCCCAAATTGTCACACCATAAACACGGTGGTGCCTGTGCTTGAGCAACGCCTAATTCTCACAAAACCTATTGTACCCAGATTAACTCTGGTGTAGCATTTGCAAGTGCCTTGTATTCTGATTCCGTGCTCGACCTCGACACGGTTGGCTGCTTCCTCACACTCCAAGAGATTAAGTTTGAACCAAGGAACACGGCAAAGCCTCCCGTTGACCTCTGGTCATCTACACTGCCAGCACAATTTGCTTCAGAGAAAGCACTCAAGAGAAGTGAGCTAGATTGATGTATGCAAAGACCATCAATAGAGCTAGATTGTAGATATTGAAGTATCCTTTTTGTGGTGCTCCAATGCACATCTGTAGGAGACTGAAGATACTGGTAGACTTTATTAACAACAAAAGCAATATTTGGCCTTGTGATGGTGAGATATTGCAAGGCTCCAACTATTTGCACATAGGAGTGGCAACCGGTTTGCATAGTGTCATATTTGCACGTTGCAAGAGATCGTGAATATACTTCTGTTGTGACAGTATAAGCCCCTTGGATCTGATGCAACTTCAACACCGAGAAAATAGCTAAGTGCACCGAGATGCTTAAGATTGAACTCTTGTTGATGACAGGCTAGAAGATCATCTATAGTTGTTGAGGAGCTTGTGATGATTAGATCATCAACATAAATTAATATGTCACAGCTGTTGAGGAGGAGCTTGTGATGATTAGATCATTAACAAAAATTAATATGTACGTCACCTGTCTATTGTGTTGTCAAACAAACAAGGAAGTGTCGGCTGAGGAAGGGTTAAACTGAGTTCTCACAACTTGGAGCTAAGCTTGGAGTACCACGCCCTGGGTGCTTGCTTGAGCCTGTAGATAGCTTTGTCAAGGGCACACACATGATCATGATGAGACATGTCCTCAAACCCGGGCGGCTGAGTCATGAACACTGCTTCTTAGAGAGTGCATTGGAGAAAAGCGTTCTTCACATCAGCTTGACGCAAAGTCCACCCACGAGATAAGGCAATGGACAAGACCACCGGATAGTAGTTGGTTTGATGACCGGCAAGGATGTGTCATCGTAGTCGATGGCAAATCTTTGCCCGAACCCCTTGCCACAAGGTGTGCTTTGTACCTCTCAATGGATCGATCTGCTCGCCTTTCAATTTTGAAAATCCACTTGCAATCGACCACATTAATCCCTGTTGACGTGGAACCAAGTGCCATGTATGATTTGCAATTAAGGCATTGTATTCCTCCATCATGGCTTGAGTCCATTATGGGCTAGACAGTGCTTCTTCGAGCGTCGATGGCTCGGCCGGTTCGGCTGTAAGTGCAGCAAAGCTTCGTTTCCTCAGATGATATACGACATCGGATGAGAATTGTCGGGGTCTCCAGATGTTATGCTATGAGCGAGTCTCTTGTAGAGTTGCAGCTAGTGGGTCCTGTATGGGAGCCTGCACCACATCATGAACTTCAAGCATATCATTAGGCATCATCAATGAGTTAGTCGATTTTGCAGGCTGAGCAATCTCAGTAACCACCGGTCTAGGAGTGAACAAGAGCTGGGCGGCTCGTTGTGACTGAGCTGGATTGGATCGATTGTGGGGCCACGTGAGTAGCTGAGCTGGCTGGAGACGTCTACATCAGCATGCAGCCCAGGAGCTCCGGTGCCATGCATGTCGGGTGTACCAGGAGAGTTTGAAGCTGATGTAGGCAAAGGTGCAATGATTGGTATAGAGGTTTGGATTAAAGCATCTTTGGTTACAGTGGGAGATCAAGACACACTGGCAGATGCAAAAAGGAACATTCATTCATCGAAAACAATGTCGCGGGAGATATAGACACGACTAGAAGGAATGTGCAAACACTTATACCCTTTATGCATGCCACTGTAGCCCAAGAAGACACATTGTTGTGAGCGATAAGCCAGCTTCCGATTATTGTATGGACGTAGGTTGGGCCAACATGCGCACCCGAAACTTTTTAGAAAATAGTAGTCAGGTTTGATGTTGTGAAGGAGTTCAAGCGGAGTGAAATTTGAATCGTTGGTGTAGGGAGTCGGTTTATCAAGTATGTGGCTATGATGAAGGCTTCATCCCAAAACCAAAGTGGCAAGGAAGAGTGAGCTAAGAGAGCAAGGCCCATGTCTACAATATGACGGTGCTTCCTTTCGGTTGCCCCGTTTTGTTGATGTGTATGCGGACAAGAAACTCGGTGATGTATGCTCTGTTCCTTAAGATAAGAATTTAGCTTCTGATATTCCCCACCCTAGTCACTTTGAAGATTAAGGATCTTCTTATGAAGTAAATGTTTGACTAGAGTTTGGAACTGGATGAAAACTTTGGTAACATCTATCTTTTTTAAAGGAGAAACAACCATGTGTATTTGCTATATGCATCAATGAAGTTAACATAATACTTTAACCTCCCAATAGATGGAATTGCTAGGCCCCAAACATCAGAGTAGATTAATTCAAGAGGTGCCGAAGCTACAAACTTGGAATCTGGAAAAGGCAACTGATGCATTTTCACCATTTGACAAGCATCACAAACAAGTGGGTCTATGACTTCGTTTGATGCTAAAGGAAAATTATTTATCCTAAGGACTCAACTAACTACTGTAGACGACGGATGCCCCAAACGGCGATTCCATTGAGACGATGATGGTGTCAAAGTATGGAGTGCCTCCCTAGACGAGAATTCTTGAGTGGGCATGATCGGGTACAAGCCTCCTTGACATCTACCTTGTAGAAGGACCATCTTCGTTGCACGATCGTTTATAGAAAATGAGTAGGATGGAACTGAAAGAAAACATCATTATCTTTAGTAAAATGATAGACAGATAGGAGATGTTGAGCAATAGTAGGTGAATGAAGGATATTTTTGATCTTGAGGTTTTTGAAGGGAATGATTAACCGAGAATTGCCAACATGAAGAATAGACATACCTCCTCCATTTGCCGTCTGAATTTGCTCCTTGCCTGTGTACCGGTCATGCGTAATTAGGTGCTCGAGATCATGCGTAATATGATCCGTCGCACCAGTGTCACTATACCAGTTGGTATCCACTTGGTACCCGCCATGGTTATTGCCGATGTAGTTGGCAATGCGGTTGCCTTCACCCTGGTAGGTATGATTGAACCTGTTCTAGTAGTTAATTGTAGAGTGACTGATCTTGGTGCATATTTGGCAGACTCGAAGGTCTCCTAAGCTTGACAAAGAGTTGCCTCCTTGTCGAGGCTAGTTCCCGTGACCTCCATTGCTGCGTCCACTTCCTTTGCAGCCACTGCCTCTGTTGTAGCATCCGCCGTTGCCGCCGCGTGTGTTGCTACGGCCACTATTGCCACATCCTCCACGCGAGGAGTAGTTTGCTGATCCTCCAAAGTCGATTTGCGCCTACTTGTTCCGTGTCTCCAGGCGCATCTTGTAGTTGAGGAAGTAGGAGTACAACTCATTAAGAGTCATAGGAATGCTGCGTGCTGTCACCGATGCTACTAGCGGATTATAATCCAGATCAAGACCTGCAAGGACATAAGCAATGATTTCTTCATCAGCTAGTGGTCTGCCCATGGCAGCCATGGTGTCGGTGAGGCCTTTAATCTTTTGAAAATAGGCTACCATCGAGAGATTCTTCTCTAGATGGGAGAGTTTCATCCGAACTTGCACCACTTTGGATGTGTTGTTGAAGGAGTAGAGTCTCTGTTGGTGTTGTAATCCGGCAATAATGAATGTGGGGCAGCGTACGCACAGCAGATCTAGATGGGTACACACGGGAGACAAAGTTTAGACAGGTTCAGGCCAACATGCCAGATTCATTTTTCATGAAATAGATGCAGTGCAGAAAGACAAGAATACTAAGATGAGGTATGGCTCATAAATCATGCACATGATCCTTCAGAGGACAGGTCTACCTAAGTCAGAGTTTGATATAACTGTCAAGACATCCAAGACTCAGCTCAGACCTCAAGTTGATGATAACCCAGATGAAGTTGCTGTTCCTACCCTCTTTGGCGATATTTTAGATACAGCTGTGCCCAGCCCCAGTGACACAGCTGTTCCAACAGCAACTCAGATGCCACCTCACACTTCCTCAGATAACACTTTCTCTACACTAACATCACTAATGGGCACTAGGAAACCCGTCACTGACTATAGAAAACACTGACGGGCGTGCACGGGCCCGTCAGTAACCGCGATGCAGAAGGCGAGAGAACAGACTTCTACTGACAGGTCTAAAAAACGCCCGTTAGTAGAGGTGGCAACAGAGGGGAAATTCTTTTCTCTCTACTGACGTTAATCTTCGCTGACGGGCGATCAATCAGCGCCCGTCAGTGAATGTTCAACTTTCACTGACGGGTGCCCTAATGCCCGTCAATGGATCTTAACTCCAGGGTAGACTACTGAGTGTAACCTTCGTTGATGGGGGTTCCGAAACGGCCCGTCAGTGAATCTTGAACTTCCACTGACAGGTAATCTAATGCCCATCAGTGGATCTTTAACTCCAGAATGACCCTCGAGTGCATACTTATCACTGACGGTCGATATTTTTGTGCCCGTCAGTGATAATCCTGCAACTTTATAAGGGAGGCCGCGCCAACAGCTGGCCGTTGAGCTCGCACGCCTCAACACGGCCAGCTGCAGCTCCGGCGATTCGGCGGGGATTTCGGTAGGCTGCTGCTCTCCTTCCTTGTCCTCCTCCTCCCTCTCCTCCCTCCCTCCTCATCTAAATCTAGATCTAGATCTAGATCATTAATTATTCCTCTCCTTCCTCCCTCCCTTCCTCCCTCCCTCTCCTCCTCCTTCCCTCCCTCCCTCCCTCTAGATCATTAATTAATCCTCTCCTTCCTCCTTCCCTCCTTCCCTCCCTCCCTCCCTCCCTCCCTCCCTCCTCCTCCTCCTCCTAAATATACAATCTATATCTAGATCTCTTTTAACCCTCCTCCCTCCCTCCTCCCTTCCCCTCCCCTCTCTTAATTTCCTCCCTTCCCCTCCTCCCTCTCCTTACCCTATTTCAAAGGCTAGCGAGCGAGTTCTCTTTGGTATGATGTAATACATGAAAGAAAATAATAAATTTTGTGATTATTTTGTTAATTTAGATTATAATCAATCAGTTTGTTGTTCGATGGATTGAAGTTGGATGTACGGCGAAAGGGTAACACGAAGTTTCATCGATACTTTGAATGGGTTTCTAGATGCGGCCGAGGAAAATCGGGAGAAAAAGGGTGCGAACAAGATGTGTTGTCCGTGTTGTGTATGCAAGAACATGATAATGGTCAGGGAGAGAGGCATGTTGCAGCTACACTTGTTGACTAAAGGTTTCATGGAAGGTTATACATGTTGGACAAGTCACGGTGAGGAGACAGAAAATTTCAGCTAGTCCTGAATGTTTAGAAGAAGAGGCCGTACACGAAGACGCAGAAGAAGATGAAGACCATATTTCTGAATGTAGGGACGACTTGACGGGAGAGGCGGGGAACAATTTGGCTGAAATGTTGAGGGACAGTCACATGGCAGACCAGGTGGTCGAAGACCCCGAGGATGAAAGAGGGGTCACAAAGTTTGTGAAACTGATGGAAGACTCGACAAAACCGCTGTATCACAGCTGCGATCCTGAGCACACGTGTCTGTCAGTCATGCTAGAACTTCTGAGGATCAAGGTAGTCCACAACTGTCCCGACGCAAGCTTCGATGAGACACTGGCTTACCTTGCGACGGTTTTTCCAAAAGAGAACGTGCTGCCTACGAGCACCAAGGAAGCCAAGAATGTGGTCTGCCCCCTTGGATTGGATGTAGAGAGACTCCATGCTTGTCAAAACGACTGCATTATTTATCGCAAGGAGTATACAGAGCTGCACAAATGTCCAGTGTGCAACACATCTCGATATAAGCAGGGTAGAAACCAAGACGATGACGAGGAAGAAGTGACGAGTGGTGCCCCTACAAAGGTTGTATGATACCTTCCAGTCCTCCCTCGTCTGAAGCGTTTGTTCGATAACAAGAAGGAGGCAAAACTGATGCGTTGGCACGAAGAGGGGCGAAGAAAGGACGGGGTGTTGAGACACCCAGCTGAAGCTTGTCAGTGGAGGGCAATTGACGCCGAATACCCAGATTTCGGTAGTGATCCGAGGAACATCAGGTTCGGTATGAGTACGGACGGAATAAATCCATTCGGCAACATGAGCAGCAGACACAGCACATGGCCCATTGTTCTTTGGATCTATAACCTCCCTCCATGGTTGTGCATGAAGCGGAAGTACATGCACCAGTCTATTCTCATTCACGGGCCAAAACAACCTGGAATGGATCTTAACATGTATCTACAGCTACCGAAGGACGAACTAGCTACGCTGTGGGAAGAAGGGGCTCAGGTCTAGGACGCGGACAGAGAAGAGTTCTTCACTCTGAAAGGCCTGTTGTTCACAACGGTGCAAGATTATCCCGCGTACGAGAACAACGCGTGTCAGTGCACCAAAGGATACGAAGCATGTGTTAGGTGTATGGAAGAAACGACGAATGTTTTCTTAGATGGCTCTAGAAAAATTGTGTTCATGGGACACCAAAGGTGGCTGACCATGAATGACCCATGGAGAGAGGACACGGAAAGTTTTGACGGAACAAAAGAAATCCGTCCAAAGCCTCGCGAGAAGACCGGACAAGAAATCTATGATCTCTTGAATGAAATGGATGAAGTGGTGCCTGGAAAAGGAAAGAAACAACCGCCGGTAAAGGGCGTCTGGAAAAGGAAATCTATTTTCTGGGAACTGCCTTACTGGCCTCACCTAGACACACGTCACAGTATTGATGTAATGCATGTCGAGAAAAATGTCTGCGACAGCTTGCTTGGTCTCTTGCTCAATATTCCGGACAAGACAAGCTGTGGGATAAGTACGCTGTCCCAGAGGCTGACAAGGAAAGAGTGCAGAGGAAAGCCGACAGCATCATGTGTGCTATGCTAAGGACATGGCGATATGAAGCAGCGAAGCTACTAGACGCCAATTTTGAAACTGCAGTGAAAACTAAATGGCTGAAGATAGAACTGGAACACTGGGAGGAGTTCGTTGCTGACAAGAAGAGTGACGCATTCAAGGAGAAGAGCCGCCGGGCGAAGGAGCTGCGCGCGAAGAACAAATTCCCCCATCACCTTGGCAGCCGAGGTGTCCCTGGGAAAAGACCGATCTGGGCCAAAGAGGATGCCGCGCTAATAGCGGCTGGCAAACCGGTTCCTTTCACCGATATCAAGCAGGAACTCGCCCAGATTTGGATGAGGGCGCACACAGTTTTAGACCCAGCTACTGGGTCACCAATTATCACGGAGCCCGAGCTTCAGGTGGTCTCCGAACGTTTATAATCTAAACCCAGTCTCTTCTTGCAATATACTGTTGTGCTTCCATTACGCTAACGGTCTGTCTGTTGTGCCATTTCACTTGCAGAGGCAGCTGTCCCAGCAGCCTGAGAGCTCCCAGGACTCCGTCCAGAGTGAGAGGTGGGAAGACCATCTCTCGAAGGCTCTAGGAACGATGGAGAAGACAGGGCATGTCCGAGGGATCAGAAGCGGGGCTATATGGGACGAAGTATTTCCTCAAGACCGCGAGGCTGCCTGCCAGAGGAGGAGAGGAATGCAAACATCTCTTACGCAAGAGATGATAAGGATAGCCCAGGAGACTGGTAAGCTAGCGGCGCAAGAATTTTTAGCGTCTAGAGGCTACGACGCCGCTCGCGATGCATCTCGTCTGTCTGTGCATCCTCATGGACATCAGGGCTCCTATTCCGCTGGAGCTGCGCCTCAGCCTCCGACGTCACCCCCGAGTCGCCAAGTCCCGTCGAAGACATCGCTGTAAGCTTCCTCGCCACAATGTATGAGGGTTCTAATTCATAGCATAGTACGGATAACAATGGGTACCTTTACTATGCAGGGGGCTACAAAATGCCATCTCACTATCCCTTTGCCTGGCGTGAAGAAGACGGTTGCACATGGCTTAGTATTCCCAACAATAGAGGGCACGACATGCCACAACGTAGCTATACCTTCCCATATGGCAAGGGTGCAGGTGGACCGCGTCGTCACTGAGTTCAGTGACGTCGCAGTCCCTGTCACCCTGAAGAGGATGTCACGAAGCTAGGAGATTGCAAGGGGTACTACATCCTGTGGCCGAAGAGCCAGATAACTATCCCCGCAGTGTCCTCTCCTAGTACGTCAGCCATCCCCTCTCCGTCAGCCGGAGCCAGGCCGTCTCCGCTCGGCCTGTGCAGTACGCCGGTTTCGTTCAATGATCGGGATGACGATCCTGCCGGGCATCAAGACACGACGATCCTTCTGTCCCAAGAGGAGGAGCAACCCAAGACGGACTCGCCGCCCCGTGAAAAGTGCTCTAAGCATCACCATGACCCGAAGGCAGTAGGAAAGACGGTCTTATCTCCAAGCACGCTCAATGCCGCAGTGGGCGAAGCATTGACATGAGGCAAGAGGGCCTCCTCTCCAGAGCCAGAGAGGAAAAGAAAAAGGGCACACAGACGGGGCGGCACCGCTGCGAAGGAGGCAAGCAAGGAGAGCAAGAAAAAGGCCTTATCCTTCTAGACATCTGCCAAAACTGTAAAGAATGATCGACGACTAGTGTACGAGGCAGGCGAGCCCTTACTCCCGGATGATGAGGTGCAGAGGTTGCCCGCACAGATGAAACTTCTCCATGACACGATCATGATGAGGTCACAGAATTGGGACGATTATGAGCTACACTTTAAGGTCGAGGTGCCAAAAGATTTCAGTTTCTTCTTGGACAGTCATCATGATACCTTCGACATCAATTTTGAAGATATCTTTAATTTGTTCAACCTCTTTTGGCTCGACACCATGCTCGTCAGGCTGTGGGCGCTTTACCAAGCCCAAGAGTCTAGGCGTTTGCCCAACTACGCCTTTGCAATACTAGATCCGGTCGTCATGAACGAGTACTATCTACGAGAAGCGACGCCACTCCTAACAAATTTCATCACCGAGTCATTGATATTCCATAAGGACAAGGACTACGTGCTCATGCCCTACAACCCCCCGTAAGTTACTTACTACCGTCCCTGGTTTACTTTTCTTAAGCACGTATCCCCGTCTGTTTATATTCCTTCGTTATTTTTTACACAGCGACCACTGGATCCTCATTGTCATCCACAAGCCTTCCAGAATGATATACTATTTTGATTCCCAAAGATGTGCCAAGCAGGACTACTCAGCAATTAAGGAAGTTCTGGAAGCCGCCTTTTGGGAATACAACTTGCGAGGGGGAGGAGCAGAAAGCAAGAGCAAGAAGCTGATCCACAAATTCAACTTCCCTTGCAGGCAACAGCCGGAAAATAGTGTTACATGTGGGTACTACGTCTGCGCTCACATAGATGAGTTCGTCATATCCCACAACCCGCAATGGAGCCAGGATCAGTTCAATAACTTCATACACGACTTGGCCGATGATAAGTACGACTGGAGGAAGGACTTTGCCCGCATCTAGAAGACTTTCGCGTACGTCATCAACAACGAAGTCATCTGGCCAAGCGGCGATTTCTACGCGGGACTCCAATTACCCGCTTACCGCCGCCCTGCAAGTACTAGCCAAACATCGTAGATGTAGATTAGTAGGGCTAGTGAGAATAAACATTTTTAAATTCATTTGTTTGTCATTTTAATTCGTTGTAAACTTGCTTTTATATGTGCACTTAATATTTGTGATATTAATTGCTATATATATATATATATGCTTAATATTTGTGATGCTAATTGCTATATTCAGATATGAATACTAATTGCTATATTCAGATACTAATTGCTTAATACTAAAAAAAAGTGTGATAACACTTTCTCTGACGGGCGCTTCCAATATACTTGTCAGAGAAAAGAGACACCGCTGACGGGCGAGCTATTATCGCCCGTCAGTGAAAGTGGACTCGAGATGCGGCCAGGGCAGCGCTGGACGGCTTTCCACTGATGGGCTCCGTGCACCCGTCAGTGAAGGTATATATCTACTGACGAGTGGTGTGCCCGTCAGTAGAAGTTTTACTTCCACTGACAGGAGCTTGCTGACGGGCTCGAAACCCGTCAGTGGTGCTATTTCCTAAGGTAGTGTCAAGATCATAGCTCTCAACCCCAAGTACCCACCGGTGTCATAGCTGATATTCCTGTAGCCGACCCAGCTGAACTGGTATCTGTGACACAGGTAGCAGATGATGGCTCTCTCTCGTCCTCTCTGATGTCTCAAGCAGCTGCCATAGCATACCAAAACAAGGTCATGCCTACTAAGCGGGCGAGCGGCGGGAATCGAACCCGTATCTTCTCCTTGGCAAGGAGATGTTTTACCATTGAACTACGCTCGCTATAGAATATATTTTATAGGGTATATCCGCTTGGGTCGACCGTCTATGTCTGGGTCGACCGTTTCGTTTCATTTTCTATTATATTAGAGTTTTCTTTTTTTTGTCTGTCAGTCAATATTCTAATGGCAATGGAATTTCATAATAATGAAAGAGAAGAGGTAGCAATTCAGAATGCAAATTGGATTTTAATGCGTTTCACAATTCTAATTTTTTCGAAAAAATGCCCTTTTTATTTATTTTGTATCGGGCTACTAAATACTAAACAAATTTAAGAAATGAGAGAATTCAGAATAGCTACGGGATAGGTGTTTTGTATAAATGTTTGGCCGTATTATTAAGTATTCTCCTTTAGTTTTTTTCTCTATCTAGAAGTGGAATAGAATAACCCGGTTGAAGGGTAATGATCATACGTCTGTAATGCATTGTATGTCCCAGAATAGGTCCTATTCTTCTACCCTTTCCGGGTAGTCGATGGCTATTCACAGCTACTACCTTAACACCAAAGAAGACTTCGACCCAATGCTTTATTTTTGTCTTAGTGAATCCCGATTCGACATTAAAAGTTGTAAAGACCAAAACTCTTAAGATGATTTAGTTATATTAAATATGGTCCTAATTAAAACTTTTGTGTGCCCTTGCCTCTTCTCATGTATTCCACCCAAAAGTTTTGCAAATAATTAAAAGCCTTGCATATAGATAGTTCAAACATGACCTGGATTAAAAATATTAACAGCTGTGCAAGGATCCATTTGAAACCGAGTTGTGAAACCAACATCACCAAAAATCTATGCCCAGTAACCTATACACGCTTTCAGCATCTGATAAATCTCTTCAACAATTTGAAGAAACATCGGAATTATTTCGTATATTGGAATCAATGGCCTTACAAAATATTTACCCTTAGACCTCTTTTCCTCAATCAAAATCTAACAAAAAAAAGAGAGGAAGAAGAGCTTACCCTGCCGTGGGACCCACCCGGCAGATTTCTTTTCCCTTCCCTTTCTTTTCTTCAAACCGCTGGCAGATCCCTTTTCTCCACCTGGCAAATAACTCACCCGCTGTAGCTCTTTTTCTCCACGTAGCAACCAACACCCTGCTGCAGCTCCTTTTTCTTCTTCCCCTTTCTTCTCCCCTGCCCTTTTTCTGCACCACCCGCACGCAGCCTGCCTTCTTCTTCACCGGGTTCTCCAAAGCCCTATTCTCTTTTTCCCTAATCCTCCAGGCCATCTTCTTCCTCTATCCGGACTCACCTCTGGCCGACCTCTCCTAGCAAAGCCACCCGAGCTGCTTGTTGGCCGCCCCTTGCCCCAGCCGTCGCCTCCCACCGCTCCCCCGCTGCCCTATTGCCGGATCTGCCGCGGCAGCCGTCGACTGTGGTTGCCGCCACGAGCTCTGGCCAGCGCTCCGCCTCTGCCCCCTTACGCCGTCATCAATCCCTGCCGAGCTCCCAAAGAAACGCCGCCGCCGCCTCCCTAGATCTCGCTGTCCCCTCCCCTGCTCGGCTCTCCTCGCCCTGGCAGGCGCTGCCTCTCTTCCCCGTTGCTACGCCGCTCGTCCTCCCACCGCCCCTGGCTAGGCTTGCCACCGGCCGGTGAGCCCCTCAACCCTAGGGCCCCGGGCTCGCCGCTGCCGTGGCCCTCGGCCCACTCGTCGCCGCCCCGGGCTCGCCGTCGCCCGCCATGGCGCTCGGCCCAACCGCCGCCCTCCGCCTCGGCGCCTCTGCCTCCGCCCCCCAGCTGTGCCGCCGGCCTCCACTGCCCAGCATCATCCCCACTGCCTTGGAGCTCAAGCCGCCGCCGCCCGGATGCGCCGCCCTTGGTGGGATTGCCGCCGGCCTCCCCATGAGCAGCTCCCTCACTGCCGGTTGTTCCCCCGCCGACAGTCCGAGCCCGAGTCACCGCCGTCTTCTTCCCGAGTCAAGCACGACCCCGCCACTTCACCCTCACCGGAGAGCTCGCCGACACCCCAGACCACCGCTGTTTCCCTTCGTCGCCGTCGTCGGCATTGGGGGTGAGCCCCCAGCACGTGCATGCTTTTTCTTCCTTCTCCCTCTGTTCACCCCATGTATCCGATGATCTTTGCTGTTGATGTGTTGGTGAATGTCAATAGTAGTTAATCTGCTAACCTTGCTTCCCGATTAACCGCTAACTGCTAAAGAGTGATGGTGCCACTGGATGCTCTAGTCCTTGATTACAACCAAACTGTTGGAATCTTGTGCTATTAGGCTTGCTCATTGTTCAGTGCTTAAACGGATAACATTGATATTGTTTAAAACTGGGAAAATTAGATGCTCCACTTGATTCATCCCACATATTATATTTGATCTTAGCAATTAAAGGTTGAGGTTAAACATTTAGAGTGGTTAGTTTTACGAATGCTCTGATTGCTCTCACACCCACGGCAGTAGACCGAATTAATCGGATTCTGACATCTTAACAACTTTACCGAGTTGATATGCTGTAGATGCATGGTAAATGGCTTACTATACTTTGCCGTAGAGTCGTCTAGTGGCCGTGCTTATTAGCCATAATCAGGGTTCGTATACTCAAAGCTCTTAACGGTGACATTAACTTACGAATCCATAACTAAATGTTGATTAGAGGTGAGGTGCTGGTAGGTGAAGAACTAAAGCTTTATGATAACCTGCCGGATAAACATACATCAATCAAATGATGGAGTTAATAGTTGTACATGGTTAAGCCAAAACAATTATCGAAAAACATGTTTAATGCCCGGGAGAGTGCTGGATGCTAACACCCATTGGACTCCTTACTGATGTTAAGTAGTGTCCAAGCATTGATTAGAATTCGGTTATATGTATACCTGTGAGACTTACCAGCTTAACCTTGCACTATTGATACCAAAGCAACAAAATAACCGTTGACTTTCCTGGCACATTAGCCCCTAATAGATACTGTTGGGAATCAATAATCAACATGCGTATACTAACTTAACTAAGGCCAAGTAATAATCCTAGCGACCTAATTCAAGAAAACGTGCAACTATTATTGTTCTTGCTCAGGGTATGGCCTACCCATTCCCATAACTGTGCTATTAAGGGGATCAGTTAAATTTAGTGAATTGATCCTTGCTATATACATTATTCTAAATATAATACTAACAAACTACGTTAACAATCTGATTGCTTATTGATTAACTGATGTGTATGTATGACCAACCGACCCACTAGTCATCCTCTAGCCCTCACCATCCAGTTAATTGCAAGATTAGTTAGATTCCTATCTTTACTGAGAAAAATACAAAAAGGATCCTAGAGAATCTAGCTTAGCAGCCAAATTTAAAATGCCTAGTATCACAATTCGCCTAACGGCTAGAATATAATCACGACCCCATGTTCTCACCTACCCCAACTGCGAATCGATCGAATGAGCCCTGATCCTAATTACAGGTTTAAAGCCCCCCCTTAGTTGCATATCATACCCCATGCATGCCTCCATATTCTAGGATCATCCATGGTTAAAGTTATGTCACAACTAACACTAATCCAAAATCTGGAATGAAAACTAACCTGCTTATGTAATTGTCTACTTCTTTAATCCACCGTAGTTGCATCCATGTTCATTGCATCCATGCATCTTCGTCATTTCCAAATCAGCTTCTTAGGCTTGCTTTTCCCTTTTTGGAGGTCACTTGCTTCTTACTGTTGTTTCGAGTATTCTGGAGTTTTCGCGCCTGCTCCCCATACTTCCCCAAGCAATGAGGCAAGCTCCATTGCTTGTTGATTAATCAATACATTGAGTGTTAATCTCTGTTTGAATTGATTAATTATGTTGACTTGGTGCTTGTGTGAATGTTTGCTCGATCGGTGATAGATACCGCGCTAGTATGTGTAGGTCTTATTGTTATGCAACAGCTATGACTGAGAATTTAACTTAATGCCCTACCAACTTGGAATTATTAAAAGTGAGATGTGAGAGCCGAAGGGGTACGTGCACGATGGATAAAATTGGTATATTTGATGCATGAATGCGACCCAGGTGTAAGGAGAGTTTGTCGCTATACCAATCTGAGGTGACTCCATCGTAGCACTCCTCTTGTCACGCGTGGACGTCAGCGGAAGTCACCACTATGGGTATATCTGATGGCAAGTCTCGGTCAATCGGAGCCTTGCAACCTCCGAGTGAGGAGCACTCGTTATATCCATGGTAGTTGTACAGCCGGTGACGGACCGAGAGATTGATTGGAATGAATATGTGATAGGTTGAGAACCCTCATGGTCGCCGCCGGACTCACCGCTATGGGTTATCTGATGGCAAGTCTCGGTCACTGGAGCTTTGCAACCTCCGAGTGTGGAGCACTCGATATTTCCCATAGTAGTTGGATTTGCCGGGACGGTCCAAGGGGGGTTGATTAAATTAGATGGGTGTGGGCTACCCCCGACTGAATTGGAAATGATGACATTCGTATTATTATGGTTGTATGTGTGCTTGAAGGTTGCTATTATCTCCATGTGGTTGTTCTAATCTATGCTTAGATGTTACCCCACTGTTGTACCTTGGTCTACTGAAATATGAAATCAAAACTATGTATCTTATATTCATTGTATCCCTGGTATGCAACTTGAACTTGATAAGTCAAACAGGGTTAATACCATGTTTTAATTAATTGATGAGCAATGCCTTGCGAATACGGTGGTTGTACTCACCTAGGTTTATCCTAGGCAGGTTCATGGAGCATTCGGTGTTGGCGTTCCCTGCTTCGGTTTACCACTTTCGGCTTCGACTTCCTTGGGATTGTTGTGGGCTGTTTGAGGTGGTTCCCCACCATCTCGGGTATTTTACTTTGTGTTTCCGCTGCTGCCCTTGTGGCTCTTTTGATGTTTATCGACCTTCGGGTCAAGTTGTATGTAAGATAAGTACTGCCCCGAGTATGGGACGTGTTATAATTATCTGGTAATCCTTCTCTTTAGTGCTTTGCTGTGATATACAAGTTGTTATCGGGGCTGCCCATATGCAATGCGTGTATGATATGAAGTATATGGGTATGCCGTGAAGGGTTAAAGCTGTTCTCCTTTGTACTACGTCGAGCCGGTATCGGTTGAGCGACCCGCTGGCTGAGATGCAGTGCCGGCCAGGCAGGGTGTGGGTGCATTCTACCGGGCTCTCGAGCGACCCACTAGCCCTTGAGCTAGGTTAGCGTGTGGGTAGAATCACCGGGCTCCTCCGACCTTGCTTTGCGTGGTAGAATTCAGGAACGACTCTAAACCTTCACCGGATCAGGGAATTGTATGTGGTTCTGGGAAGTCTAGTCGCTTCCGGCCGGCTTGCGGTGGTCAGGTGTCGATTCACTCCACCTTGGTGAGTACGGCGCAGGTACCGTGCCACCAGGTCGACTGGTCCCTCGGCCCTTGGCGACCATTCGTTCCCCTAATCATATGTAATTCCCGGGTCCGTGACAAAATTATATTGATTCTTTTCCAATAAACGAAGACTTTTTTCTGTAAGTACTGCGTGTTTGATTCCATCCATAAATCGACTTTCCCTCTTATGCTCTGAGTTCCAGTATCGATAAGAATTCTCCTTTAATCATATCATAAATGGAAAGTGTTCAATTAGAACATGAAAACGTGACTCAATTGGTCTTAGTTAGTCTTCGGGACGGAGTGGCGCTCTACCGTAATTTTTTGCGGATAATCCCAATTTTGGTTTAATAGTACATCCCAATATAGGACGACCATACTTGTTCAACTTATCTCTTTCAACTTGGATACCATGAGGCGGGCCTTTGAAAGTTTTTGCATAAGCAATGGGAATTCGTAGATCATCCAGACGTAGAGCACGTAGGGCTTTGAAACCAAATACGTTACCCACAATGGAAGTAAACATGTTAGTAACGGAACCCTCTTCAAATAGGTCTAATGGATAAGCTACATAAGCGATAAATTGACTGTCTTCCCCAGGAACAGGCTCGATGTGATAGCATCGTCTCTATCTTAAAACACACATTGCTAACACTAGAAAAGTTGCCCTTTCTTTCTATTGAGATGAAAAAGGAGAAAAAGTGGATTTCTAGTCACAGGCTGCAAAATTCAGAACAAATTGGAACCATTAACTAGAATTCTCTTTTTTTTGAATTGCAGTAGTGAACGACTCTTAAATCGGCATTCTCTCCCCCCTCTTGTGAAACGTTGCCCTGCCATAATGTGATATGTTTCCAATGCCAATAAAAAGTAACCCATCCAATGGTATTTAACATCCAGAAAACTACCAAATAAAACGCGTCCCAAGTAGAAATATCACAAGTACCGCCGCGCCCTGGGCCATCACAAGGAAAACTATACCCAAAATCCTTTTTATCCGGCATTAATTTGGAACCACGTGCATCTAAAGCGCCCTTTACTAAAATCAATGTAGTTGTATTCTGTTTACTAAATCGCATGAAATTCTAGGGAACTCCACATACGTATTTCATATATGTATTTCATACATATGAATAGAGACAATTTCGACGAAAGTTCGAGTTTGCCAGGGGTACAAATGGAATGAAAATGAATTGATAAAACTCTGCCCGGGGGAAAAGTGACATCCAGCACGGGTCCAATAATTTGATCGATACGACTTGTGTTTTTTTCTTCAATTGTGGAAACCTCGGGACGAGACGTAGTAGGATTGGTTCTCATAATTATCACATAATTAAAAAAAGGAATTTGTCAAAAAATTTCTTTTTTTCTTGTTGAATAATGCCAAATCAAATCCAAAAAAATATCCAAAAATCCAAAAGTAAAAAGGAAATGAATTAGTTAATTCAATAAGAGAGAAAAGGGGGCCAGGACTTGATTTCGTTGCCCAAGCGAATCCCATTCAATCGTTTACCCATGGAATGAGCCCGTTGGAAAGTTCAATCAATCTTTTTTCATATACATTTTGCCTTTTGTGGAGGATCTGTGCCTACTCTACTTTCCTATCTAGGACTGAGGACGGGTTTTTGGAGTTAGCTCACCCTCACGAGATCGCGACCCTTTGTCCCGCCAGCCACCTAATATCTTATCCGCCTCTTCAGGAAAATGAATATCTCCGGAAAATATTTTGAGTTCCGTATGGCTTTTTTTTCTCTTCACTCGGACCAGTCCACCTAGTCGACTTCTTGTATTTTTTGTGAGTTGTGCATCCAAAACCAAAGGTTTTTCTAGGCAACAAACAAACAAATAATCAGGTTTTGGAATAATCTGAATTGACCTATCAAAAAAGAATTCCAATTATTTAATATGAAAAATTTGGATTAATTAATGAATGTACTTTTATGTGTCGAATTACTCGGTACAATATTCTTAGAACAAACCCCTCTGATATATAGAATAAAAGTTTTTGGTATACTGTGTGCTAAGTATTTATTTTCCTATCAATGAACTTTTCATAATAGAATCCTCATATTTTCTCTGCGCAAAGAGAATCTCCAACTCCAAGAAGAAGTAACCAGTCTGCACGCCAAGGTTGATCAAATGCAGACTCAACTCTCAGAGATTCTTCAGCTTTTGAGATCCAAGCCAACCTGAAGCTTCTTTTCCTTAACCCCTTTCTGGTGTCTTAGTGGCAAAAGGGGAGAGATGCAAGAAGGAGACATGCAAGGGGAGAGTGCAGCAGGAGAAAAGCTTATATAAGGGAGAGGTTTAGGGGGAGTAAAGAGCTTTTGGTTTTGCTGTGTATAAGGACTTGTTTTTAATCTGATTTCTTATGTCTTGAGCACACTGTCTTTTCTAAAATGATGCAGTTTTCTTCTTGTTCATATGCTGATATGTGTGGATAATATTTTCCTTTTGCTCTAATCATAATACATATCAAATGAATACTCAGAACATGCTTTAAAAGAAACTCTAAAGCTACATCATTATCAACTCAGTTCAGTCTATTACTCATGATACATTTTTACTCTGAACTGATGAAATGCAAGTTGTGAGAATATACTACTCAAGTTTTTAATTCAAACCTGTGCATTTGCATTCTAAAAGCAAATCTCTTATGCACAGCTTAAGGGGGAGTATTTTCTGACAACCTGCACATGTACTACTCATTCAAATCTTTAATTGATATTTGTGAATGGGTTGCCACTAAAAACCAAAAAAGGGAGATTGAAAGAGCATCTAGGCCCCTAAGTGGTTTGGATGGTTAATGGCAACCCAAACTGGAATCTAATGCTTACAATGAGTGTAAGTAGGTTAAGTAGGTTCCAGGAAGAGGATTCATCCAGGAAAGGATGACCACCCAAAAGCACAAAGGTGGTTTCTAGGACAAGGAGATAGCTGCGCTAGGCAGCTGTGCCACAGCTATGAAGAAGCCGGTGCTGTGTAAGGAGTTGCAAGCAAGGTGATGGTGGCTTGATGCGTCAAGGGCCGTGACTACAGTTGGTGGAAGCTGAAGCCTAGGTTTGCTAGTTTTCTTGAGTCCTTAGGAAACACTTGTACTACTAAGAAGGATGAAGTAGCAATGATTTTTGGAGGTTCTATTGCTCAAATGCTCAGAGTGTTGGACAGTGGCACTGATGCTGTGAGGTCAGTGGCCCTGTAACAACAGTTTTGCACAAGTGTGAAACTGGTTTGTGCTAACACACTACTGTGCTAGTTTCCTAAAACCCTAGAGCCAAAGTTAACTGAGTGGCACAACTGTCTCACAGGTGAACTACCACTCTATGACTCAGGAACATCTCTACGCCAGGGGAGAGCTTCTAAATGCTAAGGGAACTGCATTGCAATAGTCTGTTTGCCAAGTCAGAAGACTGTTGGAGGTTCTCTCCTAAGTAGGTATCAGAGTTGGTGTGTGCGCTGAGGGCACATAGTGTGCCAAGACCGGGCTAAGTAGTGAGGCTACGTTAGTTAGGGTTTCACCTGTCTCAGTCTCCGGTGACACAGGTGTCAGTCTGCCTGAGCCGGTTACCATTGTGCGTTGTGATTAGCTGTGTCACCGGTGCCTGTCACCGGTGACCCACTTAATCCTACGTGGCATGAGTGTAACGGTCAGGTGCCTGTGGACTCTATATATAGAGGACCAGGGGAGGTCTCAGACCTCAACCTTTGCCAACTCTCTGTAATCCATTTCGACCGTTGCAAACCTCTTTTCTCCTGAACAGAAGCAAACCTTCCAAAGTCTTGGTTCAAGTGATAGTTAGAGCTTTGAGCAGTGAGCGCTGGTTCCTCCAAGAGTTGTTGTTGCAGATTCTTTCTTGGAGTGTCTACTCCTAAATAGGTGTACGAGTTGCTGTGACCACCTAAGCTTGTGTGGGCTAGTGCAGTAGTCTGTGAATGTAATTTGAGGTCTACCTGCTGCAAGGCGAAAGGACTTCCACAAGCAAGAGAAAGAGACCTGAAAACTCAGGTACTCGGAGAACAAGCACGATTTAGTGCTGGCAATCTCTTCGGAGTAGCCTCTTCAACGGAGACGTACCATCTCTGAAAAGAGTGGAAACTTCGGTGAAAAATCCCTTGTCTCTCTGAGTACTTTAGATTCAGCACTTACATGCTCATCTGATTTGTATGCTTGTGTGAATCATTGTCATATTCATCTAGCTGCAATTCTTTCTTATTGCCTGTGTTAACCTAGCTATGTCACAGTTGTTGTATTGCTTATCTCATATCTGTGCCAGTCATCTGTTACACAAGCATCTGTCATCCATCTGTTTAGGGCTTTCTGTTTACCTGTGTTAGCCACCTGTGTGACAGCTGTGTGTTAATTTGCATATATAATATTGCCTGTGTAGTTGACCTGTCACACAGCTACTCAACCTTTCAACCTGTTAAGCCTTAATCTTGATAAAGAGAAGAAATTGTCTAAAATTGGTTAGCCTCCTATTCACCCCCCCTCTAGTCGGCACCTACGATCCTTTCCGAAGCCGCCAAAGTCCTGCCGCGGCAAGAAAATAGCAGATTTTGCTGCCGCGGCAGAGGATAGCTCTTTCCCGGAGGCTCTGACTTTTTCGGAAGACATTTCCAGAGGATTCGACTTTCCCTCTGACTTCCATCTCAAGTGGGCACAGAAGGTGAATTCGGATCTTCTGAGTTCAATCCCGGAGGCTCCAAGAATGTTCGCACTTTCCAGAGGCTAAGCTCGCTCCCTCTGAGTTCAACTCCCAGAGGCTCCGACCTTTTCGGAAGGTCTGACATTTCTAGAGGAATCGACTTTCCCTCCGACTTCCATCTCGTGCAAGAACAGAAGGTGAATTTGGATCTTCTGAGTTCAATCCCAGAGGCTCCGAGAATGTTCGAACTTTCCAGAGGCTAAGCTCGGTCCCTCTGAGTTCAACTTCAGAGACTCCAAGGACGACTGCTCATTCCCAGAAGCTAATCTCGGAACCTCCGACTTCAGTCCCGGAGGCTCCGAGGTCATCTACCTGTTTCCAGCAACTAATACCGGTACCTCTGAATTCTATCCCGGAGGCTCTGAGGTTGTCTGCCTGTTTCTAGCAACTAATATCGGTACCTCTGAATTCTATCCCGGAGGCTCCGAGGTTGTCTGCCTGTTTCCAGCAACTAATATCGGAACCTCTGAATTCTATTCCGGAGGCTCCAAGGACAAACTGCGCGTTTCCAGAGGTAACACTCCGAATCTCCGAATTCTATTTCCGGAGGTTCTGATTTCAGCTCTGTGAGTAAGTAGCAGCACGACAGCTTTGAGCTTGCTGTTTGCTGCCACTTCTCTGCCGTGGCACCATATTTAGCTATTTTTGTTGCCGTGGCAAGCCAACAACAACCAGATTTTAGCTTTTTGCCCGTTTGCTTGTTTGAGTGAGTTTGTGAGATCAGAAAAAAAGAAAAAGAAGCCACACAGAAGGCCAACTAAAAAAAATCAGAACTCTCACTCTAGTTTTAGGGCTTTTTGTACCACATCTCTTCGAGTTTCACTTACATCTTTTAGGCATTGATTGTCTAGTACCCGGTCTAGGCTAGGATCAGCAATATTGACTAGTACTTTGAGCACTTATTCAACTTGCATTTGCTGAATTGATTTTTGCTATTCCTTGCTACCATATTGAACCTAACTAAGCTCCACCTTCCTATATTGTACTTTGGTCGGTCACCTTGGTAATCGCTATACTAATCTTTTGATCATCTTTGACACCACCAAAGGCTGACAACCACTACAGCACGGTAAGAACTAGTAAGAGCTTGGTATTTGCTATAGAATTGTTGAGATTCCTTCCACCCTGCAACCCACATTCTAGTAGTTGGTAGGAACATATACTTGTGATTTGTTTCCTTGTCTTCTACTAACAATGCTAGGTTCTGAAGTAATTAGTTCTTGGGCTAGATCTATAGTGGGAGACGTGCCATACCCTGACGCGTGTGTTTCTTCATCACCACCACGGCAACTCCATGCCAATATTTGAGGGTTGTAGTAGGCCTGATTTCTATCTCGATTGGGATTAGAACTCAATGAAATATTTGCTAGCCATATCTTTTTTAGGAATAAGCAAGTACAGGCTACTATTAGTACATTCACTAAGTTTGCTTCTATTTGGTGGGATGAATATTGTCGATTATATCCTGATTATATACCTACTACTTGGGATGATTTAAAACTTGCAATGAGATACAAATTCGTACCGTCCTCTTTTATATGTATCAAGCTTCGAAAGTTGTAACATTTAGAACAAGGTAGTAACACCGTTGATAAGTACTATCAAGACCTTCAATATTACTTATTTTGTTGTAATATCAATGAAAGTGAGGAAGCTACTCTTAATATATTTTGGAAAGGTTTGAACCATGAAATTCAGGACGAACTCATGCATAAGGACTGCTTTTCTATCAATTGTTTGTTTTGTCTTGCTTGCAAAGCTGAACAAGTGATCAAGAGATGAATAAATGAGGCCAATAAATAAAAGGTATAAGTTCCCATGTTGCAACCTACTAAAGGTACTAGTCCCCATGCTCCCCATGATAAACTCTACTTGTCCACTACTCACGCTATTTGAGAGCAACCTAGAGTAGAACCGCTTGTTACTTTGCCTTTACCACAAGTTGAGAGTACTATGTGTGATGAATTACTTGATGCTCCTTGTGAAAAAGAAGAGTTGTGTGATAATACTTCACTTATATCCATACCACAACTAGTTGATAAACATGCTACTGATGTTTTCGAATCAGAGGTTAGTGCTAACATTAGTGTTCCATGTGCTGAAACTATTGATATCTCTCGTGTGGAATTGTGTAGATATGATGACACTATTTCCACCACATCACTTGACCAATGTTCTGAATCACGTGAATTGCTTGATGATTTTTGTGACCCATGTGATATCATTGATTTACCTAGTGATTTAGATGTACAAAGTAATGATACACACGATGAAAATTCTGAAATTTCTGATTTTGACACCCCATGCGGTGATATTAATGATTTGCAATCTATTTTGGGTGATATAGAAGTCGATTTGAGTGCTCCATGTCCTGAGATTGTTTCTTTTACTAATTTAAGAGCACCAATTGTTGAGCCATGTGTACAAACTGATTTTGACATAGGCTATGATAAGTTGATAGAATATAATAACGTGTATAATACCGTTAGTCATGATGTTGTATGTGCTATCCAACTTGTTAACCCTATGACTTTGAGAAATGCTCTAGAAATGGTTTTTGAACTTGTGAACTTACCATCTTGGAATTCCGCCTACACTCCTGCTTATAGGATTAATTTAATTGGAGCTACTAGTGTAGATGATGAAATTTGTGTGCATTTGGTTTGCATCACTTGTAGTGAACTGCATCACTTGTAGTGGTTGTTTCAAAACTTACTTATTTTGACAATGACCACCTACAATTATTCATCTCATCACCTACGCATTATCACTCTTTGATTCAAATGATTATGTTACATGCTGTAGCAATTTATGACATAGGAAATGAATTCTTGATGCATAGGATTTGCATTGCATATGGTTAACTTTTTAATTTTAGAGGAGATAATTTGACTCCAATGCTTCATTGTTTTGACATGACCTCCAATATTGGTGTTGAATTGATGTTAAATAGCTTGTCACATGATTGTTCCAACATTAGTGCATTGACTTGCTCTAAAATTCAGCACGATGTGGCTTCTTATTTGGGTACCGCCGATGATTATTCACCTATGTTGGGATGGTTAAGTGATAGACATTGCAAACGTGATTATATGCATGAACATTTCCCTTATATTTGCAAAATAGATTATATGCATAAACACTTCACTTATACTTGCAAATTGAGTTGTAATACTTGTTGGAATTATAAGAATGATGTACCACTATGTATGTTTCTAAGATTCGCCAAGCTGAATCATAGTTGTGATCATGGTTTTGATATAATTGCTAACCAAGAAAAGCTAACCATGATTGATAGATACATATATGCTGCATACACGCTTTTTTTGCTCTTTGATGGTTTTCAGGTTATGCAAAGTCGAGGACAGCTTTGTTTTCAAGCAAGGGAGGATGATGAGGACATGGCCCCCATGGATATATCCACTGCCACCTCTACTTCCACTACTTCAAGTACATCCGCTGCTCGAGCTATAAAGAACAAACGACGGTTCGTCAAGATCGTCAAGAACAAGCGACGATTCAAGTTCAAGCTCTCGGGAGGAGGAAGGAATAGAGTTCATGTGTCCATGAAGATATCCCCACATGAATTGGTGTTGTACAAGGAGTCTTCCCACGTCACTTTTAGTCCAAGAAGTGCTAGAGATAGAGTCCCACAAGATCGGGACTCTGATTCGGATTGCTGAGAGAGCCCTTACTTCAAATGTCTTTATCTCGAGCATACGAACTCCAATTTGGGTGATCTTGGACTCTTTGGAAAGCATATCTCGTGGTGTTTCCAACCTGTCCAACCCCATCTCCAAAATCCTTATGAGCAGACTGCAACTACCAAAACAATTCGAGACTATCTCTGAAACAGATCACATCTTCTCTTTATATACCCCCTAGGTTTCTCCCTTTAGTTTTTGGGTTTCATTGAGTTGTTTAGCTACTGCTACATCGCATCTACAAGTTGTGTAGGACTACTGCCTTGTTTAGATCACCAGTGGAATCCCAATATACTTTCTTCTATCTCTTGCGTCAATTTAATATTCGCAATTTCAGATTGCAATTTATAATAGTTCGTGCTGGTTCTTCGGTTGCTTGCAGGAATTCGAACTTTGTTGTTCAGGTTGATTGCACCTACGGCAAGGTCAATAACTATTGGAGGTTGGTTTAGCGATAGCTAAGGCGTATCGTCACGTACGGTATAGTCGGATCGTCAAGGTCAAACTCTACCAAACCGTTAGCTACCTTCATCTCACCGAAAGATCGGACTACCATCTCATCAAGTAGCATCTGTCTCCCCCTCGATCGGAGCTTCCTCCGTGGAGATGATGGTCCCTGTGGAAGCCCCCTAGACAGACACTTGGTCAGAGTTAGGGGGTGTTTGGTTGGGCTTTTCAGCAGCTTTTCACTGAAAAAAGTTGCAGCCCAACCAAACGGCCAGCTTTTTAGCAACTTTTACCAACGGTAGCTGTGAGATTTGTAGTGTAAATTCAGCTATTTGGAAAAGCTGCCTTCTATCAGCTTTTTGCAATGTGCTAAAGTTTCAGTGCTCATTTTCCAAAATACTGTAGATGGTTTGAATCAACCAAAAGCCATATGGTCACTTTCCCATAGCCACAGTAGCTTTTCTAAATAGCCAGCCAACAACAGTTTTGTCAACAGCCACAGCCCAACCAAACAGGCCCTAAGGTAAGCCACAACTGTCAGAGCAGAAGACCAGCCAGCTTAACAGAGGAGGCGATCCAAAGAAGGGTCGGGCGGCATTGCAGGCCCCGAGTTCAAACCGGAACGACCTTAACAACAGTTACGGCGGGCTCCGCGGGTCCATAGGTGTGGCCGGGTCTGATCGGGCCCCGGAAGTCTTGACCTTGGGGTCCGTGACCCCTCGCCCTTCATGTTGGAAAGGATACCAGGGTATCATGATAGTTAGCACTACTCAGAGAAAAAAAGGAAAATCCGACTAAGAAGGGGTTTACCGCAAGAACCTCTTCCCGCTCTTGGCGGAGCTGCAAGGGAAGTGACATAGGGACGCCGAGGCGTCCGGACGATGGTGTCTTCTCGAAAAGGACCTTTGTCCTCACGACCACCTCAGGCTTGGCTAGGTTTGCCGAAGAGAAAAATCAACCAGATAAGGACGCATTCATCCCGGATGCCAATGAACTATGGGAAGAAAAGGGCACCTAACTTCTTCCGGGTGTGGAAGAAATCACATGTGGTCTCCTAGGCCCCTGTGTCCCTGGCCCATAGTTCACATAGATCGCGCTTGATGAAGTCCACGGTGACATCCCACGCTATCAGGCCCTAGAGCTTGAGGCCCTTGATCTCGTCGACCAGTCGACGAAAGTGGGGATTTAGCTCTGTCTCATCTAACCATGGCGAAGACTGAATGGGCGTAGTACCCGGTGGCAATCAGTCGGTAGCAGCACCTCTTTTTGTGCCACCCCGACCAGGAGCTCTTACCAATGAAGTCGATGTACTCCTTGGTCTTGCCTTCTCGTTGTCGGAAGCTAGCGCCGCCGACCACCTTGCTCCTGATCCTCCTCAGGTTATAGTAGTACCTGTAGAGGTTGAGAGGAGATCAGATCCCCAGGAGTGCTTCACAATTATGTGCGAAGACACTCAGCATCACGATAGAGTTCGGATTGAGATTGATAATCTCAACCCGATAGAACTGGAGCACGACCAGCAGGAATGACGAGGGAGGGATGATGAAGTAGCTGCAGTGGAATAAGTCTGGGAAGACCACCAGCCATCCCAGCTCCAGTGTGGGCGACCTCTCATTCCCGACGGGACGGAACTCGACCCCATGCAGCGAGTGAATGAGGGTGAGCTCCTCCGACATCGCGAGCTGATTAGTGGTCAGCTCCGACCTCGCCCAAGAACCATCGCCGGATATGGAAGAAGCTCTCAACATGAACAGCGGAATGAGAAGAAGATGAAGTGTTCCTAGAGGATGGAAGGCGAAGGGAACAAAATGCGCAAGAGCTCAAAGGCAGTGGCTAATGTGCTAAACCCCGATGGACTTCGGATTCTTTAAAAGGTCAGCGCATTGCACTTTCTCCATGAGTTCCGTTCTATCGCATTTAATGCGGTCAGTTGCTTTCCTCGCATGCAAGGCGTCGTGTGTGGGAAAATAGGAAACTGACAAGCGCACGACCCCGACAAGCACGTTGTGTTTTATCCACGTCAATGGCACAGTTGCAGAGAAAAAGGAGATTCTTCATCATTACATGAAAATCCTGTCGTGATGGTTCGGGTTTCGAAAAATCTGCTAGCACGATGTGTGTTCGTGATCTTATGGACTAGAGGAGATCGTATGACATAACTTGGAGCTACTACTTAGACACCCCAAATAACCTGAGAAAGAGTCCTCAGGTGACATCATCGTACCGAGTGGAAGCACAACCTACTCGAAGAGCTTTACCACTAGGTATTCGATGTCATCTACTCAGAGTTTTTTCCAGTTAGGTGGGTTTTCTTTGAACCGTCAAGGCCTCATTTCACGTATTGATGCGGGGCTTAACGATGAGTAGTATGTTCACATCGTATACAAGGTAGTATCTGTATACGGATACCCTGGATACCCGGAGCCACTGATGTATTCTTAGAGGATTTCAGAAGATAAGGAAACCACCCGTGAGGGGTAAGGACATCCCTTAAACTAGGAAGTCTGTCCCCACATTTAAGGAGGACAGAGTCCCAGTCAAAGATAAGTCCATACTCTCCATGACTCAGAGTATTCCCTATAAAAGGACTCGAAGACCCCCCCCCAGGGAAGAACAAGTTCTAAGAGACAACAAGCTTACAGAAGCCTTCAACCGATTGAGCCTTAGCCTCTCTAGTGCCTCAATCTGAATCCCGACTTCGCAGAGAAGATCCGTCACTTTCAAGAAGTTGAGCCCCAGCAGACTAGCCCAAGGAGATTCCCGACAAGGTTTAGACCCATCTAGGTTAGATACTAACCCATCCTTGTAAACTACTCGATATTCAATATATACCAACAGGACGTATGGTTATTATCTTGAGGGAGGCCTGAACCTATATAAAAATCCTTGTCTATTTTTCCGGTGCTACTAGATGATGGTCCTAGGGGTCCCTACACTTCAAAAAAAAATCTTCTGTTCATGACAACCATAAGATCGGCGGTTTACCAATCGTTGACAAGATGGTGCAGACCGTGGTGACCTCTTCGGTCGATTCTGTCAAAACAGTGTTGGAATCAATGCAAGAGCCGACAAGGTTCATGCAATGAACCAGCTTCTCGGATAGGGGCTTCTGTTATGTTCGTTGTTGAAGTTGCTCAATTGACTTTCTTTGTCATCTTCACTTGAGCTATCTTCAATCACTTGTTTGGCCTTCAATGCAATGTCATTCTTCCTTGTGCTTAAGCTCGGCTTGTTGAGAGCACGGATCTCATGAGCTTCTTCATGCATCAAATCATGGGCAAGAATCCGCTCAAGGACATCATGCGGTGTAAGCCCATTAAAGTTGTCCTTCTCCCGGATGAGTGTGACCAAGGTCTGGTTGTTGGGGGCAATAGCTTAGCGCATCTTCTTGACCACATAATTGTTGTTCATCTCTTTGCTCCCAAGACCCTTGATCTCGCTGACAAGGTTGTTGAGACAAGTATACATCTCAATCGGCGTCTCTTCATATCCCATCACAAAGTGATCAAGCTTTACTTTCAACAACTCAAGCATTTTCAAATGGCAGGGTTACAAGATATCAAATGTATTTCCATTTTATGTTCCATGAAGCATAATGGGTTCCATCAAAATATGGTGCCCTACCAAATGAACCACCATATGACTGAATGTTGTAAGTCATGGGTGGGGGAACATATTGATATTTATGTGCAATACCACTAGCACGCCCACTACCCATATCCAGCTCTTCACACGACATCTTGGACTCTCTAGGCGGTAAAGCCCGAACAAGAAAACCTCGCACTGATATCAATTGAAGGATCAAGATGTCAGCCTAGAGGGGAGGGTGAATAAACGACTAAACAATTTTAATAAATTTTTAAGAATTCTTGCAATTATGCGGAATTATGATTATCTAGAGCAAGAATGATATAAGCACAATGATCAACTAGCTATTTCACAAGCAAGGTAAATATATATCAATATAAGCAAAACTTGCAAAATTTAATTGCGATAAGAAATAACCAAAAGGGAGACATGGGATTTGTTGCTGAAGTTTGGATTCTTGGGGGAATCCTACATCTCCAGTGGGGAGCTCGATCACATGTGATCAAGAGCTAGCTTTCTCTCAAGCCTTTTATTCCTCGAGGATGCTCTTGCATCTTCTTGACTTCCTATTGATGATTCTTTCCTTGCGGAGGCGGACTTCACAAACTTCTTGGGCTCACCACAAAGGATGGGAGCTCTCAAAGACTCCTAACCATCTAGGAGACCCAATCTCCAAGGAAAATGAGCTTGATGAACACTCAGAAATGAACTCAATGCTTGGCTTGGAATGGATCTCAAATAGCACAAATCTTTCTCTTTCTCCCAAGGATTCTCTCTTGGTGCTTGAGGAGTGGAGGAATGCTCTTGAGTATGCAGGAAATCAAATGGGCAAAGAGTTCCCCTTGCTTGGAGCAAGGAGGATTATATAGAGCTTTCTCAAAAACTAGCCATTGGGGGAATCTGCCAAAACTCGGACTATCCAGATTTGGGCCGGATGCTTTGGATTTTGAAATGCAACAGCTACTAGTAGTGGTAGCAGAGGAGAGCTCACTATTCGGACAAGGCGAAAGCTCACTCGAACTGTCCGGATTTCACCCGGACCCTCTAGGTGCCCGGACACTCCAGGTGAAGGTTTGGCAGTCCAGTAATGATTTGGTCCCTAGTCTGGCTGTCCAGACCTAGGGTCCAGGCAATCCATTACCGATCCAGACCCTCACCTAGACTATCCGAGCTGAGATCCGGATCTCCTCTGGACTAGCCGGACCCCTCAGCCGGACTGTCTGGGCTGAGGTCCAGATTTCTCCAGACTTTTGAGACTAGGGCTTTTCACTTAGCTCTAAGCCTTCTCATGATATGTTCATCAAAACCCCTCTTAATAGTACGGTGTTCCTATACTCAAGGTGACTTGCACCACTAAAAATAGGAAATCTATTTGTCTTGAAATTTTACCGACTTCTTTTCTCCTTTTTCTTTTGAGGGGTCATTGATGATTCCCTTTAGGACTTTCTTGGGATTAAACCTATTCATGCACTCATTGAAGATCATTAGTCCCTTAATCATTTGTTATTAACCACCAAAATTAATCTTAGGAGTCTAGATGTACTTTTAGATAAACCTGCTAACCAAGTACTTTCTGAAACCATTGTAGCACCTACTATTGTCTCATAAATTGAAACGCTTATAGCTCGTTCTATCGGCTCAACACCTCATCAACAACCAACTCGAGTTACAACCTCTTAGCTTGGCTTAACTTGAACTACAGCTCCTGCTACGTACACTGCAGCTCATACTGCACATTGTGTACACGTCATGTCCACGTTCTTAAAATCATGTCCCTCCTTTTAAAAGAAATCACAGTCTAACCAATGTGTGACCAAACCAAGTTATTTCCATTACCGTGGATGTGGCTATTCAAATAGATTTTAACACTCTGCAGAGGTTGTACGGCTTTACCCACAAGATGTAAATCCCCCTTGTTTCCAAGTGCTAACGAGTACACTTAGCAAGGTGTACCAGCTAGCCCTAACGATGAACCTGCTAGATGGACTAACCATCTTTAGTTTGAATCCGCTAGAACATTACAAATAGAGTGGTATTCCACCTTTGTGTCCAGTATAACCTCACGCTACAAGGAGAAAACCTATCTATAGAAGCTACAACTTCATCTGCACATGTCACCTATCGCCTACGGGTTCGTACACCGTTCTAAACTGAGTATGACGTCAAGCCCTTCCCATTTAGGACATGTGGATGTACGATGTGAACTTGGGTGAGTAGCACTTAGGTTTGGTCCTTGGTTGATCCGAGCACGACTCCACTTCATATTACCACAGCTCTGCTACAACAGGCTAATATAGCCATGCTACAACTAGCTCTGTCATCTACACTATATTCCCCAAACACCATCTTGTATTTCCCACCCGAATCTAAATCATCTCCATTTTAGTTTTGAGTTTTGTCAATAAGCTTAGTTTTCAAAAACTCTCCCTCAGACAATGAGTACCTCCCATGGGTTTTCCAAGTGATACGTCATTCTTTATTGAAAAGTTTGGTACTACTACTGCGGTTCTAAGCATAGTAAGATTATATACTTAGCCTAGGTTCCCCTACCATATATACGCGGGTGTCTTCCTATGATGACAAGGGATGGCATAAGGACTATGCAATAATAAGTCATATCTATTCCTAGTAGCAAATAACGGTATTAGTAACATAGCATGCAATTTTCACAAGCAATATAAATAAGTTTTGAACATATAGGGTTCAACATGATCAAGTCAGGAACTTGATATGGTGGGAGCTCGGGATCTTCCTCGCAAACTACACGTTAAAAATGGCGGTGAATAAATAATCACGTAGGTGAACTCCAAATAAAAGCCGAGTGATGCAACGTGGTATGCATGGTTATGTTTTGTACTTGAGCTTTTAGAAATTTTGCTTAGTAGGGTTCGATATATTATCACATGAAATAAAGGGTGTCTCTAGAAAAGATAGCGTTAGTCTTTATTTGTTCATACTATATAACACCTACTATGTTCAGTATTAAATGGGACTAGAGAGTGGTGGTGAATTTGAAGTGGTGTTTAGGAAATTTTAGAATATTAAGAGGGATGTTTGAATTATTCTTGTATTTATTAAAGGTACTGATTTAGTTAAGGAATTCATGAATTACCTTCTCCATATTCAAATATATTTGAAATTTCAAACCTTGTTGGGTACAGAGGATAATAACATTTTTAAAGACTTAATAAGCCAAGCTAAAGTTCTTTGGGATTTATATTCAAACAGGTTTCATATTTTAAAGAATAGCAAATTTCATACAAACTCAACTTCTTCTTTGTTTTAATATAAAAGATTTGAAATTTGAAATTTTGTCTGAATGAAAAGAAGGTAATAATTGTAGGAATTTAGAATAGGAAAAATCTTGGGGAAAAACCGGTCGAGAACATGTCGAATTGGTCGAACCAGAATAGATATCAGTTATGTCTGAACCGAACCATTTTTCTGATAAAATGGGTGACGTTGGAGGCGGGTTTGGTGGGTGCGCCTCCACTTAAGCTGACATGTGGGCCCGGCAAGAGGCCCAAGGCCCGCTGTCAGTGGCCATGGCCTAGGAGCAGGAGAGCACAAAAGAGGCAGAGAAAAAGTGAAAGAAAGAGCATGCCAATCCTGGCGTTTCTAGTTTTAGTATGACAGTGAGCAAAAGGGACTTTTCCTAGGGAAGCCAAGGATACGGATAAGCTCCTGGGGCATAAGGGAGTCTCTGGAAAATTTCTGGAGTTTTTCCAATAACCCTAGCATATGATTTCATGTGAAGAAGTGTTTAGGGCAAACTGCTCGATGGAGTTTTCTCAAGTTTTTCAATTGAAGTTGATTATCTTTTTGCATATTTGAGCCCTTGGGGATGTCTGGTATATAGTAGAAGTTTCTAGGATTTTTTGAGAATTATTTATAGGGGTTGTAGTCCAAGGGTCAAAATAGACCTAAATCTAAATTTAAATTTTATTCGAAATTTTTTTACTAGACCTTCTCATATTATCTTATATTTTGGTTGATATTCACTTTATACAATTTCTAGAATTTTCTCAGAATTTTTGGTGATAGGGAAATACATGGAATCATGAAGTTAGTGTTTCAGGCATAAGAAAAATAAATAGGAAAAAGGGGTAAGGGCTAGGGTTTTAGAGTGTGGGGTCCCATGTATGGCTTGTGGGCCTTAAGGGGTGTATGATACACTGGTTTAAGAGGTGTGTGATCATATATAGAGTTTTCAGATTGTTCCTATTAAGTTGAGAGAAAAATGTTAGGGTTTATCCTATTTGCTAGGTGAAAAGAAATTAGGGTTTTCATGCATATATATATATATATATGTATATGTATATGAGTTCCTCTTTTAGTTGTGTTTCCACCTTTTATAATATGAGGGTGTTCCTTGAGGGATTTTTTAGGGTTTGAGCACTTGCATTGCGAACTCATGACTTAACTATATGACATGCGATGACCTGAAGAATGACATAGGATTCAAGATGAGGTGAAATGGTAATAGAGCTTATCGAGGTTTTGACATTTCTATGACATGCGTTGCCTGACAAAAAAAACTAGGCTATTACACCAAGCTAAAGCCATCAAAGTTGCAGAAGCGAAGAAGCAAATGGTAGTTTGAAGAGGAATCTGCCAAGGTAGCGATAGAGGCTGCCAAGGTCATAGCAGCTGGAACATTAGATGAAGCTGCCAAGAAGAGAGAAGAAGAAAAGGCAGCCAAGCTCGCAACTACTAATGCAAAAGAAGCTGCCAAGGTGAAAGCCGCTAAGATCGAAGCTGCTAGGGAAGATGTTCTTGACAAAGTTGCAACTCCAAATCAGCCATCACCTCAACCCCTTGTTGCAATGTCAAGCAGAGGTGCTAACAGGCAGGTCAGCTCTTCACCAACCAGCAACACCATAGGCCACTCTCACTAAGAATAGCAAGGGAAAGCTCCCACCTCAGCCTCCAACTCAAACCATTTCAACGGTTTGGAAGGCTAGGCTTCATGTGGAGCCTAAGGAGCCTGAGGAAGCTACCTCCATAACCCTTGCCCCAGTGCACCATCTTCCTCGGCAAGGCAAGGTCCCTAGAGTTGCCATGGACTACAAGACTTTCTCCAACGCTAAGCTCTAGCAAATCTGATGGAAGGTCAATCCCTATGATCATGCTTGTCCAATAGGACTACTACGAGTCTGTCATCATCTTCAGATTCCTCAACTCTTCGTTGATTTCGACTACCTTTAGAGGAATGCTTGCTTTAGGCAAGTTGTCGAGGCTGTGAGGCACATGGCTTGATTCCACTACTAAGCTTCTGACATGACTAGAATGGGGAGTTGGTGATGCAGTCTATGCCACTCTCTTCGTAGAGAGGAATAGGAAGAATGATGCATTGTATGACTCATGGCAGGCATTACCAATGCACTTTACAGAGTCTCTTGGGCTAGAAGGTTCTGAGTCAGAGAATCCATCCATTCATGATAATGAAAGGTGTCTCAAGGTTAGTTAGCTTGAGACACTATGTGAGCCAGACATGACTTTCTAGCCTGCCAAGACCATAAATCTTACCTTCTTCACCAAGACTATCAACAAGATGTTTCACCAGACCATAGCCCAAAGGTGGATGATGCAAACTTCATCCGTAGCTTTGAGCATGTTGGAGGAGTCCATCCCGACGACCTGGCCAAGGTACCCCGAACATCTCGGCCAATGGTACTAACTCTAGATCGGATTTTTGTAAACGTGTAGGAGTGCGGGCGATTCGAGAAGACTCGGCGGGGTGCGTCCGGACGAGGTATGGGCGCGGTGTCTAGACGAGGTACACAATGGCTGGGAGGCGATGTGCATCTCGGGGAGAGGTGCTGAGGTCCCGGGGCTGATGGCACTTGAGTTCGGGCGAAGAATGAGATTACAACGAGGAAGGCATCGAATGGGGCAGCAATCCGTACCGGCGAGGCGCGTCGGGCAGATGCCGACGCATGTAGTAGGTAGAGGCGAGGAGGAGAATATGAAATGGCCTTGAGCCCCATAATGTAAAGTAGGGTACAACTCTAAACTGCCTAGGGGCAGGTGAAAGGATCTCAGGAGTCGACTAGAGGGGGGGTGAATAGGTCGGCTCTATAAAATTAAAACCTAATGGGCTTTACTTTAAAATAAATAGGCCAATCCTAAGCAACTGACTCAGGCAACTGACTCTCAGGTAGATGACTCAGATAAATGCAAGCAGAGCAGTGCAGAGACAACTATGTGCCAACTGAGTCTCAGGTGAGTGGCTCAGTTGTGTGCAACAGATAGACAAAATAGTAAAGGAGACAACTTGCTCTGAGTGTCAACTGAGTCTCAGGTGGGAAACTCAGTTGTGTGCAGCAGAGAGTGAACAATGTATATCAGCACAAGTGAACACAAACCAAACAAATAAGCGAGAAGACACAAGGGTTTGTTTTACCGAAGTTCCCACTTTAGCAAAGTGGTACGTCTCCGTTGAGGAAGTGCTTTCACAGCCGGCACTGAACCGTGCTCTTTCCTCGTTCACTTATCTTGTGTGGAATCCTTTTGATCTCACCGCAGCAAGACAGGCAGACCCAAATCGCCTTCACAAACGCTTGGAGGCAGCCACACAAGACTTGGCTTGCTCACCAACGACTCCAACTTCCCGGTCTTGGAGCAGACAAACTCCAAGAGCTCTCTCAGACTCTTGGAGAAACCAATACCATGAACTCTCTCAGTTCTGAAGCACTCAGGATGCAAAGCAACTCTCTCTCACTGTGGATGCACGCAGGCAACACTCTCTCAGAGATTAAGAGCTCTTTCTTCCGACAGCAGGGTGCTTTTTATGGTAGAGGTAAAGGTGAGATCGAAACCTCCCCAGGTTCCCTATTTATAGGGTCCCTGGAAGCTAGCCGTTACCCTCATGCCACGTCAGATAAAGAGCCACCAGAACACCTATCTGAGACTCAGCTAACATGCACCTGGTAACCTACTAGCCACGGCTGAGCTACCCACCTGAGTCTCAGATGCCAAACTCAGGTGGACTTGGTTGCCTCAGGCAGCACCTGAGCACAACACTGGCCCGCTCACTACAAGCCTAAAACTGATTCAGGAGGACAATGGACTCACCACTGCCACTGACCAGCTCGCTCAGAATCTTGGCACTGGTTCCAAGCTAACAATCTGAAGACGACAGCCTTTGAAGACGCACAGCGAACCCTTGACACAGATCCACCAGCTTCTAGCTCCTCCAGGTCTTATCCAGCTTGCAGTCACGGTCCTTGAACTCCATCAAGCCACCATCACCTCGCTTGCCCTCGAGCACAGCCTCGGCTTCCTCGCAACTGAGCCTCAGGAGACTAGCTCAGCTAGCCCTTCTGACCTTCATGGTTCCTTGCTCTTTTTAGGCCTCATCATCACTCAGATGTTGTCTTGATCGATCACCTGTTCATCTAAACCCCTGTTCACACTCATTGTAAACGTTAGATACAGGTGAGGGTTTGCCATTAACCATCAAAACCAAACCTTGGGACTAGATTAATCATCCTTCCACACTCCTTGGGACTGGATGCACTTTCAATCTCCCCCTTTTTAGTGGTTAGTGGCAACCCCTTTAAACATAGCATTAGATGTATAAAAGGGTATGACATTCAACCAGTTTAGTATATACTCCCCCCTAAAGCTGTGCAATATAGAAATTTACGTTTGTATACAATGCACAGTTCTGTTTTCATCATGGAGAGTAAATGCTAAACAGGATTGCCATGAACATAACTGAAGGATTAAGCATAGCGGAGAATAGCAGTTATGTTCAATAAGTACTCAGCAACAGATGTGCAAGGAATAGCATGCTTGAGTACGAATCTAAATTCTCTTAAAACAAATATTGTCAGAGCTGATCAAATATTATCAGAGCAGATATCATTAGAATAGATATTATCAGAGCAAATAGATATCAGAGCAATCAACAGAATTTAGAGCAAAATACTTGTATCAGAGCTTCTAATGATATTATCAGAGCAAATTGATAGTTTTAGAGCAAATACTTGTATCAGAGCTAAACACATGTATCAGAGCAACATAAACAACATGTATCAAAGCAAAAGAAAAAGAACAACACATGTATCAGAGCAAGACAAAACAATCAGAGCATCATCATATGAATAAGCAAAATGCAAAATGTATCAGAGCATCATATGAAAAACAGAGAATGTCTTGACACACATGCACAAGCAGCTCTTAGCCCTTAGCCCTTTTTACATTACATATGCTCTCTAAATCTCTCCCCCTGAATCTAATCTCTCCCCCTTTGCCACTAAACACTAAAAAGAGATAGGAAGAAGATCTTCAGGGAGCTGGCTTCTGTTGCAGAAGGGATAGAATCTGATCAAACTTGCTGCTGACTGAAGCCTTGAGATCTGCCATATCAGCCTTGAGTTCGTTCTTCAGCTCTGCCATTTCTTGCTGTAGCTCATCTTGTCTTCTCTTGATAGCAGAAATCTGGACTGGCACAACCTTCTTGATAAAGCATCAACTGCAGCAGGGTTGTCCAGACGCTGAACCATGGGCAAACTATCTGAGGAGAGGCCAACTGAGACTGAAGCCTGAAGCTCAGCAGGAGGAGATGGTTTCCCTAGCTGAGTCTCGGGTAGGAGACACCTGAGGCTCAGGTAGGTCTGCTTGGGGTACAACTGCTGGCTGAGGAACTCTGACTGAGGCTCTGGTGGCTAGCTCAGGTGGCACTGAGGCACTGGGCTGAGAGACATCGAGGATGCTGTAGAAGGATTTCTCATCTTCATTATCATCCTTTTGGGGTCTGAACTTGCTGAGATAACACTTCTTATCAAAGAAAAAAGATGATGGTGCTAAAGCTGTTCTCTGAAGGATCATATGCATTAAGTATGAGCCATATCTCATCTTGTCTGTTCGGTTCTTCTGACATTCATTGATCTCAGAGAAGATATATCGGGCAACATCAAACTTTTCCTTCATTGCAATCAGCTCAAGAATTCTCCAGACTGGGTTATAGATAGCATCAGTTCCTCCACCCTTTGCACAGATAGACACATTTAAAATCTTCACAATGTGTTTTGGTGTCTTCATGAGTCCCTTAAAGTTCTGAATATACTTGGGGACTACACCTTTGACTGAGGGAATCACAAAGTCAGTGGGAAAGAATTTCTGTCTTGTCTCATTTGGCACCCAATTTGGTTGCAAGCTCTTGTCTTCTTCTGATCCTTTGGAGATGCTTATCTTTGATAGCTTGGGCCCTGATGGCAAGTTGAACAGTTCAGTAAATTCTATAGCTGTGATCTTGCTCAATGAATACTGTGGCATAGAATTCCTTGATCACTTCAGAATCATATTCTTGGTTTATGCTGCAGATTTGATCTAATTGAACAGCAGCAAAGATATCTTTTAGATCGCCCAAACCATTCTGGCCAGATTTGCCCAATCTATGGGCATGCTATCAACAAAACCCTTCTTGGGTATCAGAAGATGATAGCTGGATTGTTGCTGATCATTCCAAAATCTTTGATCATTACACCTCCTCTTCTTGATATTGTCTTCGCTGTCAAAATATGGATTGGTAGTTCTCATGGCCGTGTAGTTGGAGGTGCTTCTTGTGTCCAGATTTATGATAGCCAGACTAGCATCTGCCTTTGGAAGCTTCTTGTGTGTTGCTGCAGATAGAAATTTCATCTCTTGAGAGTTTGTCCTTGTAGCACTAGCAAAGATAGCAGCATACTTGACTTCCAGAGACTCATCTGAGTCTTCCGCCTGAGGGTCAACTGAACTGGCTTCTGAGTCAAAGGAAGATGTGGCATTTTCAGCTTCTTTTTCACAATCTTCTTCTTCAACATCTTCTTCCACACCCTCATATTCTTCATCTGAATCATCTGGTTTTTGTTTCTTCCAGCGAGGAGAGGGAGGATGAGGGTCACTTGGGCTCGAGTAAGAGTCATCTGATCCATCTGATTGAGACTCAGCTGATTTAGCCTGAGACTCAGTTGGCTCTTTTGGTGCAGACTCTGGTGCTGAAGATGTCACTGCTCTCTCTTGATCAGTGAGCTCTTGGTCTCCTTGAGCAGGTACTAAATCAGATAAGGACTGGAATACTGATCCCATGCTTACTGATATTCCAGCTGAGGGATCGGCTTGAGACACAGGTGGATTAGCATCGAAGGATGTTCTGAGCTGGGTCATAGAATCATTTAGATTCTTTTCTAGCTGCTTTCCACTGGAATCTAGCTCTGCAAGAATATCTTCCATAGATTCAAGAGCAGCTTTCTGTTGGATTTCTACTTCTGCGGGAACAATCTCTAGCCCAGCTGAGATTGCTGCCTGAGACTCAGCTGCCACACTCGGCTGAGGAGCAGGAGCACTTTCTTGTTGAAGGGGGACTGCTGAGATAGGAGCAGTTTGAACAATCTATCCTGTTAATCCTCGAATTGACTGCAGCTATCTCATCCTGCAAGACCTTCTTACGAGCTTCATCTGAGCAGGAGTTCAATTCCATTGTGTAGGCATCTATCCTTCTTTGCAGCTTGTTATCATGATATCTACACCATAACTATTTATACTGCAGTGAGAGCTGGGGTACAAGGAGTTCCATTTGCAGAATCAGAGCTGTTTTCTCATCTCCTACAGCTTTCTCTTCTCTTCTTAGCAGCTCATGAAGCTCTTCATTGATTGCCTTGTCTTTCTTCCATATATCCTTTTGAACTGAGACATCTTTAGGAGCATCAGGAGAGTCAAAGATTAATTTCTTGAGATCTTGAATTTTTGAATTTAGAGCATCTCTTTCGGCTCCTGAAGCAGCCGGCAACATCCCCATTAAATCATGCAATTCTTTGACAAGAGCACTGTGGGATTTTTTCTTCTCAGCTTCAGCTTTCCATGCATCCTCTTCTTCCTGTTTTTGCTGACTCTTAGCCTTGCTGGATTCAATAACAGCTTCTGATCGAGGCTTCTTAGGAATCTTGCTCAAAGATAGATCAGCTGGTCCACCAGCAGCTCTGGTTCTCTTCAGGGTGTCCACAACAGGTGCCCTCTTAGCTTTGATGGCTGCATCTTTGGCAATAGCTTTCTTAGCTTTCTCCTCTGCCTTCTTCTTCTTAGCTTCAGCCATTCTGGCTTTCTTTTCATCTGCAAGCTTCTTTCTCTCCTGTTTTTGCTTTTCCTTCTTTTCAGCTTTTACAGCTTCAAGCTCTTTCATCCTGGAGATGGAATCTTTTACTGCCACATCAAATTGGCGTTTTTTCCTCTTCCAAGGCTTTCTTCTTGGCTTCCTTCTTGACCAATTCTGCAGAAGATATGGGGATTATAGCAGCTTTCTTGACTTTCTCTTCAGCATCAAGCTTCTTAGCAAGTCTCCTTGCTTTCTCTGTCTCCCATTCTTCTTGATTTTTCTTTTCCAAGATTTGAGTCCTGATGGTTAAGGAAGATCCTCTGTGATATCCTCAGGTTGATTACCAGATCCAGATATCTGCATAGGTAAGATAGGATAAAGAGTAGGTAAGGGGTAATCCTATTGCAGAAAGAAATTGACTAACCAACCTAACTGATACTCAGGAGAGTAAATCAGGTGACACTGGGAAGGTTTTACAATTTATCTCATGCTACCTAACTTAGCTACCTGAGACACAGGTGAGATAAAGTGCAAAACTCAGGTGTAGAGACAGAGCAACCTAGGTTTATCGAATCTTGCTGAAATCTAGAATTCAGAACAATGTGCTGCAAGAACTCATTATGGAGGCTAAAAAAACATCTCTATCTAATTCCGCAGCTAAGAGCTATCCGAGAACGTGGAATTCGCATAAAGGCGGAAACCACCCTAGTTCTGTGAAGAACAGCTCGAGGAGACTTACTGTCACGGACCCGGAATTGCATATGATTAAGGGAACGCGAAGTCGCCAAGGACCGAGGGACTCGTCAGCCCGGTGGCACGGTACCTGCGCCGTACGCACCAAGACGGAACGATCCGACACCCGCCACGTGCGAGCCGGCCGGAAGCGACCAATCTTCCCAAAACCACATACTATTCCATAATCCGGTGAAGGTTTTAGAGTCGTTCCCAGTTACTACCAGGCAAGACAAGGTCGGAGGAGCCCGGCAGTTCTACCCACACCCTAACCTAGCTCGAAGGCTAGTGGGTCGCTCGAAAGCCCGGTAGAACGCCCACACCCTGCCTGGCCGGCACAGCATCTCAGCCAGCGGGTCACTCAACCGATTTTCCTGCCCAGCCTAGTAACAAGAGGTACAACCGTAACCCTTCACGGCATACCCATACGCTACATATCATACACACATTGCATAAGGGTAGCCTGAATAACACTCGGATATCACAACAAAGCTCTACAGATACGATATTAATAGTAACTGCCCACGATGGGACAACATTACATCATTCGGCTATAACCGAAAACATATCCGAGTACGGAGAAGTTAAACGACAGCGGAAACGAGATAAATGAGTCCCACAGCGGTACAGTGACCGCTGACCCAAAAGCTACAATCTATCCCATGAGTCGAACGCAACCGAGGAAACGCAATTTCAGGCATCATCAAAATAATCTTCAACCACCGGCTCACCTGCAAGCTCTAGGAATAACCTAGGTGAGTACAAACGTACTCGCAAGACTTATTCGTGCTTGATTAAATGTCCTACTCATACTAGTACAACAACAATTAAACATGAATGCTTCTCAGAGAAACAATATATAAGTTAAGAACATAACATTAGCAAGGTAAAACAAAGACAAACTCACTAACAATCTAACTCGGAATACCAACATATCACAACCGAGTCACCACGAGATCCAATCTAGCAATTCCAATTCCATTGGGGGCAGCCATGAGTCCAATCCAAATTAATCCATTAAACATCATCCAATTCAATTAGGGCAGCCCCTAAGTCGAATCCAAAACAATCCTTTAAACATCACCCAATACGAACATGAGTATATCAACCATAACATTCCAAGTTGTCTAGGGGCAGCCCACGCCCATCTAATTTAATCGACCACTCTGGACCGTCCCAGCAATGCAACTGCTACGGGAAGTATCGAGTGCTCCTCACGAGTCTTGTCATCAGATAACCCATAGCAGTGAGTCCGGCAACGACCAGGAGGGTTTTCAACTTATCACATTTTCATTCCAATTAATCTCTCGGTCCGTTACCGGCAATACAACCACCATGGGAAATATCGAGTGCTCTTCACCTGGAGGTTGCAAAGCTCCAGTGACCGAGTCTTACCATCAGGTAATCCAGAGTGGGGAGTCTGGCAACGACCACGCGGTGATAAGGGATGGTGACACACTGGAGATAGGGTTGGTGCAGCGACAAAATTCTTCTCACTCCTGGGTCGCCATCACCCGGCATTTAACACCAACTGTACCCATTGTGCACGCCCTCGGCTCTCCCAACTCACTTAAGCAATTTCAGTTGAAACGGCAGTAAGGATGTTCTCAACATGAGGATACGTCCTACACATACTAGTGTGCTCAACAACACATACGACATCCAAATAACATTCACATACAAGCACACATATAAAGAGGGCATACACAAGAGTACGGAAAGTAAAATGCAACAAGCTCTGCTTGCCTTGATCTTGGTTGTTCCTGGTCTTGCGTGGAGTAGTAAGCCGGGTGGTATTCCTCTTCGGGCTCTGAAGCGAGCGGTACCGGAAAAGAACAAATAAGGAATACTTAACGACCAGCATGTATGCATGTATGATTGATGCGAGCTACATGTGCCTAAAGTGTACAGTGGTTGTCGAGGAATCATTGCTATGTGCAAGATTTTAGGTTAGCTCATCGGAGGCTTGTGGGTGGTAGCTAGTTAGAATGCATGCATGGCAGGTTAAGAGGCTCCGATGAGTTAGAGTTGCGTCGTTAGTGGCAAGGCATGGTATTAAAGCTAACGGGGTCGGTAGGGTGAAAGGTAAGCCGAAACAGGAGGTTAACGCATCGGTAAACTCCTGAGTTGGGGCGACGATCTGTCGTATTAGGGTTTTGTGTTGATATGGAATAGTAGGAACTAGCGAGTGCTTTGGTGGGTGATTATGGTTCAAGGGCCTAGATCGCGAAAGTATGCGAGGACACAAGTCTAATGCCACTGATACCATATGGTTTGAGGTTACAGTCGTCAAGTTAGGGTTTGCGCCAATTTGCGATAAAAAGGGTTAACGAGTGTGGTAAGGGTAATGCATGTTGAACCTAGGTACTGTTCCTATGCATTATGCATGTTAAGGTTCCCATGAGAAGGTTTTAAGGTTTATAGCTTCGTCGGTTAGGGTTAAGTGGCTAATCTATTTACGCATGCATGCTAACTTGGTGTGGGTTCGAATTAGGGTTTAGACTAAGATGGTCGGAACGGCAATCGATGGTCTGGACATTGTGCTTGAGCAAGATGGTAGAGGGTTCTACTAGGGTTCCAGAGCTACAGAAGTCGTTCGATTCGGGGTTGGGGTCGCCATGCTAGAGTGGATCGATGATCGACGGTTAAACCGAAGGCCGTAACATACTCACCTTAATAACCTACTGTGCATGTGCTCAAATCAAGGTTTTGCTCCAGCCAAGTTGTAGGAATTTCCTAAGGTTTCCAGAAGGTCCAAGTTTGCTCAAATCCGAGTTACGGATCAAAAGATATCACCGTTTGAATTTTATCGGAAAAACTACACCTTCTCTGCGAAACCCTAAAAGCTACGCGCACCCGAACACTCCTTCTCTCTCTCTCTGCGCTTCAGCACTGCCTTGCTAAGTCTACCCGAGAGAACTACCCCCAACTCTAACCCCTTAACCCCACTGACGCCTGGGCCCCTAATGTCAGTGGCTCGGGTGGTCAGGGACCAACCCAAGCATGACACGCGTCGGGGCCCCTCTCTCTCTCTTAATCTCTCTCTTTCTCTCTCCTGCACCGAAGCTACCGGAGGCTGGGGCGGCGGTGCCTTGCCGGAGGACTCGCCGGACTTGGCTAGGAGGGGGCGACCGACTCGGGGAAGGTGGAGGGAGTACCCGGAGCTCACCCTGGTGACCAAGCAGCGGGGCAGGGAGACGGAGGCGGCCGGGAGGGAGCTGGCGACGAGCTGGCCGGCGGAGTGCTTGGGTGGACGCCGGCGAGGAGCTTCGGGGTAGATCTGCGAGAAATGGAAGAGGGGAAGGGGTGAGGAAGGAAGAGAGAGAGCTCGGGAGAAGAAAAGGAGTAGCCGGGGCGCACTGATTTGGTGGCAATCGCTCGCGCGGCGCTGGCGGCCGGACTTGGAGGAGACAGCGGCGGAGCGGAGCTAGGGCACCGAGGCGACGGAGGAAGGATGCTGGGGTTCGGACAGTGGGGATGGGGAAGGAGCTGCGGTCCGAGCGAGGCATTAAATAGGGCGGCCGGCAGCGCTGTCGGGACGGGGCCGGTCGGGGCACCGCCCACCCCGGCGTACGGGCGGCGGTGACGTGGGCGATGGGAGCTGGCAGGTGGGCCCCGCAGACCGACGGAGGGAGAAGGCGCAGAGGGCCAGAGGCGCTTCCTGAGGGGAGAGGCGGAAAGGGGGAATGGGGGAAGGCGGACTCGGAGCTGGGCCGGTTAGGTGGGCTGGCCGAACGGGCCACGGCCTGATTTCTTTTTTAATTTTCCTTTTTCGTTTTAATTTCAATTCTCAGTGCATTTCCCCTCGTCATTTTATGTTTCAAAACAGCTCCAAAATCCTTGAAATTTCTGCAGGGTATTCAAGGTATTATTAGGGATCTACTGTAGAAGTTTGAAGTTATTTGGGCACTGTTTGGCCTAGATTTGAATTCAAATTCAAATTAGGGCTTGATTTGGGGGTTGTGTTTGCGATATTTTATGTGTCAGGACTACTCCAAAAATTATGAATTTTTGGCAGGGGATTCAAGATGATCTATGGGACCTATTGAAAGGTTTGAGTTGATTTAGGGATGTTTTGCCCTAGGTTCCAATTCAACTCGACCTTTGACCTAAATTTGATTTGGAATTGCGATTAGGTCCTTTGGGCTTCTAAGAATTCTTAAGTCTCTCCAGGGTGTGTCAAGAGGGCATGTGGGGGCCCACTGTGCAACTTTGAATTAGCCTGGGTTTTCGTTTGACGTAATGTTTACTCAACTTCACTTCTTGACCTAATTCGGAGTTTGCGTTGCAACTAGGTCTGGTGGTCCTCCGAGTCTTTCTAATATCTAGGTGGGGCTAGGGTTTGCATGGTAGGGGCCAAACAGTATCGTTGTTGGCAACCTTTCATCCACAGGGACTTTGACCTAGTCGACGTATTACGATCTAGCCCTCCTCCTCTCAATTGCTTTCTATCCCTAGGTTTAAGGGCTCGGAAAGAAGTCCGGGAAGAAGAGAGGAGAGGTTCGTGTGAGGTGATTCATCGACGGGGTCACTGATCACTTCCACTTGCGTATGTTATTATCGAAGTTCGATACTTCAAATAAGTTGATTGGTGTTTGCAACTTTTATCCATCGAGGATGAGATACGTACATATTCTATAAAGTTTCTTTTTATTGTATTTTAGTTTAAATAAGGTGTGTGTGTTTACATGCATGGATATGATGACATGTATGCATGAATGCAAGGTAAACCCTAATTATCGAATCTGGGTATTACAAAACCTACCCCCCTTAAAAAGATCTCGACCCGAGATCTCTAACGTTCGGCAAACAAAGATGAGAGCTCAGTCCTGAGCCAATCTTCATGTTTCCCACTTAGCTTCATCTTCGGTGTGGTTGCTTCGTCGGACTTCGAAGAATTGGACAGTACGGTACTGGGTTTTGTACTCCATTCCACCAAGAGACCTTCCTGTAGTTCTTCCATCGTGGGGTCAAGGAGGGGTTACAACACGCCTGCTGATCTCTGATGCTCTACCTTGACTGGGCGACCTAAGTCGTACCTTGTGACAAACCGGGCAGGTTTCCGTTCATTTGGGTCCATCAAAATGACAACGGGGATCCATGTGTTTCATGGAAGATTAGGTCCTTGCGTTGTCGATGGTAAGCCGTGGGATCACTATTTGACTTCTACACCAGTTCTGGAAAGAGAAAACCAGATCAAGTTATTATTTTCAATAATCACCGTATTCTGGGAGAGTAAGTGGAGTGCGGGGATCTTGTCAGTCCTGCAAATTCAGAATCCAAGATCATTGGTTTGAGTGAGAGGGGATCACTACGACCAGCTATGTCTGTTCCAACAAGGCTGGCCAGGATAGTAAGGGTGGTGACTTCGAAGCAATCGAAGTATCTGTTTATGATTACTTGGGAAGAAAGATCGGGAGCAGGATTGGGCATCTGAAAGGTTTTTCAGGTTTCCTATCCTATTTCATCGAGGCTGCATGTTGGGCGTTCGATCTTTCTGTGGTTGCCTTATCTTGGGAACTCGGTGGCAGGATTCCATTTAGGAATGGCGACTCAAATGGGTGGATTGTATCTCTTTGGTCCTCAAAACTTGCCACCGCACCGACGGATTGGTGCTATTATGCGTATCCATCCTTTTCTTCTGTGGTTTATCTCTCTCCTCTATTTGAGCGTTCGTTCATCCTCCCTTACCTCCGCTTTCTCCATACCACTTTTCGTAGGGGGTTTAGGGTGAATTATGATGCGAGATATTCTTGATTTGGCTGTTAAGCTAGATTCTCTAGAATCTTTGTTGTATTTTTCTCAGTAAAAACAAGAAGGTAATTATTCTTGTAATTAACTGGGTGGTGGGGATTAGGAGGTGACAGAATCCATCGGGTCTGATCCAGGTAGCATCACATCGGTTAATGATAATCTTCTATTAACCTCCATCTTAACCATCCTTACTGACTAGGTTGGTTCTCAACTTCGGATCGGGGATTGCAACTAAGAGAGAATAAGGCAAGGCTAGGAATGGGACCTAGTTGCCATGTGCAAACTAGCTTAATGCAAAGTGATGGGATGCTCTGGAATAAAAAGGGACGGTGGCGGGAGTCAAGTGAACAGGGAGCGTACCCAACACTTCCTCCGGTGTATCCTGTGCTTCTTCGGCGGTGACGTAGTTCACCTGGCCACGGCCGGCGGTTTGAGCTCCACTGACTCGTCTGGCTTGTCTGCGTGGAAGATAGCAACGATTTGCATAGTGCCCCATAATTCCGCATTTGTAGCATTTCACCTTGCTCAAATCCTTAACGGGTTGCAACTGCCTTCCTTGGGGACGAGACTGAAAGCCTTGCTGAAATGGACGAGGGGCGAGGCCTTGCGGACTCTGAGGGGGTGGTCCACTGGGACGGGGTGATAGTAGCTGCCACACCCGTGGTTTCTCTGCGAACCGCTCCCAGCAGATTTCAGCAACTCTCTCTCGCGCTTGCGGGTCTGGCTGAGGGCTGATTCTTTGGCCTCCACCTGGATGGCTTTATCCACGAGATGCTGAAAGTTGCGCACATCCACTGTGGCGAGCTTAGCCTGCATTTCCTTGTTCAATTTGCCCATAAACTTTTCCACCCTATCTTCGTCTGTGGATACTTCACGCGGCGCATACCACGCCAAATGGTTGAACTCACGGAGAAACTCCATGATGGGCTTCTTGCCTTGACGAAGGTCTCGGAACTCTTCCTTCTTCAATGCCATGATACCGGCAGGGATGTGGAAATTACGGAAGCCGGTTCGGAACTCGGCCCATGTGACCACATGACCGGGGGCTTGGATAGCTAGGAAATTCTCCCACCAATCTGCGGCAGCGCCTTCGAGGTAGTGGGAGGCGAAGTTGACCTTGTTGTCTTCCGTACATTGAGCTAGTTGAAGCTTCCTTTCAATCATGCGGATCCAATTATCCGCCTCTAGCGGGTCATCAGCTCGGTCAAAGGTTGCTGGTTGAGTTCTCTGAAAGTCAGATAGGCTGCCTCTGCCTTGACCACCTTCTGCGCCTTGGTTACGCAATATCTGCTCTTGATTGCGCACTATCTGTTCTAGGATCCGGTTCTGGGTGACCAAGAGATCGGCGGTTGTGGGCTGCTGGGGAGGGGGTGGCACTTCTCCTTCTTCACGCTCACGACGCCCGCGAGCGGCTCCACGGGTTCCAGATGCCATGCTACTGAAGTAAAAAGGCACCGGATGAGATAAAGAAGTCGGGCACTTGGGAGATCAAGGATATTTCCACAAGGGTATAACCAGGTAACCAAGGATATGGCACATCGTTTCGTACACACTTCCACGAGAAAATGAGGCGCAAAACAATTGCAAGAAAGGTCGACGCTAAGACACGAATGCGTTAATACGATCAACGGGTTCATACAAGGGCTGCGGTTTAGATCACCCTCTGGTGAAATAAACGGGTAATGTTCCAAAATTGCAGCCATGGATACCCAATTACAAGTCTCCAAAAGATATTTCAGACCTAGAATTTGGTTCAGTTTACAATCATGATAAGACCTTCAACTTGACACTTAAAATCTGGTCAACACTACTAAGGACTATATGGAGCTCCCTCATTACGACGACTGATCTCATAAGCCTCCAACTCAGTGGGGGAGAGGAACCAAAGAGTGAAATAAAGGGATATTGTGTCCAAACTGAGGGATCACAGAGGGAATACGGCGAACACTGCCCACCGACATTTGTGAACGCAACAACTCGGGTGGGAAACCAATCTCCATTCCGCCCACTGAGGGATAGTGGTGCACCCATGGACCTCCTTCATAGACCGAGTAGATTCTCTCGCCGGTCCAGAAATGAGGGGGTGCAGCAAAGTCCCTCCGTTGGTGATGAGCCAGTTCAAGAGAAGTGATGAGGCGATGGCGGTACCGCCTGACCTCAAATCCACGGGCACGATATGCCACGTCCAGAGATCAGACGAGGCGACCCAAATGGGCTAGTGCCGCGTTGCTCTCCTGGGTGAAGTCTTCAGATGGCGCCACATCCTCCATGGGAGTCCGTGACGGAAAGTAGGTGAAGGGGCCCCCAACGAGACCTGGAAGCTCCTGTCGAAGATGGCATACGGCCGAATACGCTGCGTCTTGGACCGCAGATTCCAATTCTGCTCCATAGCCATTGAAGAAGCATGGCTGGTGGGGAGGGTCCTGTGCACGGGAGTGGATGAACACGCGCGCCCAGTACTCGTACAGGCAAACCCTAGGTCAGCCCTATGTACGAGGTATTCCAGAAGATAGGGAAACCCGAGTTCCCGAAGCATGTACAAAAGTACCTCCGGAAACCTGTCGACATCCAAGGCATGGGTAGCATGCACCAGCTGAAAGGAATCCATCTAATAAACAAGGAAATGGTTTAGATTAGCCACAAGCAAGTAAAACAAATGAAGTGGAGAGGATAAATGTAGGACTAAGAGTGAGACGGGTAAGGAATAAAAAAGCAATCTACTTATGAATTTTAAACATAGGGTTTAATTTTGCAAATAGTTTTCTCGACATTGCCGAGTCCTATCTAACGACCACCTGCAATTGGCTCCCTACGGTCAGCTCGGCTCTGATACCAAGCTGTCACGGACCCGGAATTGCATATGATTAAGGGAACGCGAAGTCGCCAAGGACCGAGAGACTCGTCAGCCCGGTGGCACGGTACCTGCGCCGTACGCACCAAGACGGAACGATCCGACACCCGCCACGTGCGAGCCAGCCGGAAGCGACCAATCTTCCCAAAACCACATACTATTCCATAATCCGGTGAAGGTTTAGAGTCGTTCCCAGTTACTACCAGGCAAGACAAGGTCGGAGGAGCCCGGCAGTTCTACCCACATCCAAACCTAGCTCGAAGGCTAGTGGGTCGCTCGAAAGCCCGGTAGAACGCCCACACCCTGCTGGCCGGCACAGCATCTCAGCCAGCGGGTCACTCAACCGATTTCCTGCCCAGCCTAGTAACAAGAGGTACAACCGTAACCCTTCACGGCATACCCATACGCTACATATCATACACACATTGCATAAGGGTAGCCTGGAATAACAACTCGGATATCACAACAAAGCTCTACAGATACGATATTAATAGTAACTGCCCACGATGGGACATCACATTACATCATTCGGCCATAACCGAAAACATATCCGAGTACGGAGAAGTTAAACGACAGCGGAAACGAGATAAATGAGTCCCACAGCGGTACAGTGACCGCTGACCCAAAAGCTACAATCTATCCCATGAGTCGAACGCAACCGAGGAAACGCAATTTCAGGCATCATCAAAATAATCTTCAACCAACGGCTCACCTGCAAGCTCTAGGAATAACCTAGGTGAGTACAAACGTACTCGCAAGACTTATTCGTGCTTGATTAAATGTCCTACTCATACTAGTACAACAACAATTAAACATGAATGCTTCTCAGAGAAACAATATATAAGTTAAGAACATAACATTACCAAGGTAAAACAAAGACAAACTCAATAACAATCTAACTCGGAATACCAACATATCACAACCGAGTCACCACGAGATCCAATCTAGCAATTCCAATTCCATTGGGGCAGCCCATGAGTCCAATCCAAATTAATCCATTAAACATCATCCAATTCAATTAGGGCAGCCCCTAAGTCGAATCCAAAACAATCCTTTAAACATCACCCAATACGAACATGAGTATATCAACCATAACATTCCAAGTTGTCTAGGGGCAGCCCACGCCCATCTAATTTAATCGACCACTCTGGACCGTCCCAGCAATGCAACTGCTACGGGAAGTATCGAGTGCTCCTCACGAGTCTTGTCATCAGATAACCCATAGCAGTGAGTCCGGCAACGACCAGGAGGGTTTTCAACTTATCACATTTTCATTCCAATTAATCTCTCGGTCCGTTACCGGCAGTACAACCACCATGGGAAATATCGAGTGCTCTTCACCTGGAGGTTGCAAAGCTCCAGTGACCGAGTCTTACCATCAGGTAATCCAGAGTGGGGAGTCTGGCAACGACCACGCGGTGATAAGGGATGGTGACACACTGGAGATAGGGTTGGTGCAGCGACAAAATTCTTCTCACTCCTGGGTCGCCATCACCCGGCATTTAACACCAACCGTACCCATTGTGCACGCCCTCGGCTCTCCCAACTCACTTAAGCAATTTCAGTTGAAACGGCAGTAAGGATGTTCTCAACATGAGGATACGTCCTACACATACTAGTGTGCTCAACAACACATACGACATCCAAATAACATTCACATACAAGCACACATATAAAGAGGGCATACACAAGAGTACGGAAAGTAAAATGCAACAAGCTCTGCTTGCCTTGATCTTGGTTGTTCCTGGTCTTGCGTGGAGTAGTAAGCCGGGTGGTATTCCTCTTCGGGCTCTGAAGCGAGCGGTACCGGAAAAGAACAAATAAGGAATACTTAACGACCAGCATGTATGCATGTATGATTGATGCGAGCTACATGTGCCTAAAGTGTACAGTGGTTGTCGAGGAATCATTGCTATGTGCAAGATTTTAGGTTAGCTCATCGGAGGCTTGTGGGTGGTAGCTAGTTAGAATGCATGCATGGCAGGTTAAGAGGCTCCGATGAGTTAGAGTTGCGTCGTTAGTGGCAAGGCATGGTATTAAAGCTAACGGGGTCGGTAGGGTGAAAGGTAAGCCAAAACAGGAGGTTAACGCATCGGTAAACTCCTGAGTTGGGGCGACGATCTGTCGTATTAGGGTTTTGTGTTGATATGGAATAGTAGGAACTAGCGAGTGCTTTGGTGGGTGATTATGGTTCAAGGGCCTAGATCGCGAAAGTATGCGAGGACACAAGTCTAATGCCACTGATACCATATGGTTTGAGGTTACAGTCGTCAAGTTAGGGTTTGCGCCAATTTGCGATAAAAAGGGTTAACGAGTGTGGTAAGGGTAATGCATGTTGAACCTAGGTACTGTTCCTATGCATTATGCATGTTAAGGTTCCCATGAGAAGGTTTTAAGGTTTATAGCTTCGTCGGTTAGGGTTAAGTGGCTAATCTATTTACGCATGCATGCTAACTTGGTGTGGGTTCGAATTAGGGTTTAGACTAAGATGGTCGGAACGGCAATCGATGGTCTGGACATTGTGCTTGAGCAAGATGGTAGAGGGTTCTACTAGGGTTCCAGAGCTACAGAAGTCGTTCGATTCGGGGTTGGGGTCGCCATGCTAGAGTGGATCGATGATCGACGGTTAAACCGAAGGCCGTAACATACTCACCTTAATAACCTACTGTGCATGTGCTCAAATCAAGGTTTTGCTCCAGCCAAGTTGTAGGAAATTTCCTAAGGTTTCTAGAAAGTCCAAGTTTGCTCAAATCCGAGTTACGGATCAAAAGATATCACCGTTTGAATTTTATCGGAAAAACTACACCTTCTCTGCGAAACCCTAAAAGCTACGCGCACCCGAACACTCCTTCTCTCTCTCTCTGCGCTTCAGCACTGCCTTGCTAAGTCTACCCGAGAGAACTACCCCCAACTCTAACCCCTTAACCCCACTGACGCCTGGGCCCCTAATGTCAGTGGCTCGGGTGGTCAGGGACCAACCCAAGCATGACACGCGTCGGGGCCCCCCTCTCTCTCTTAATCTCTCTCTTTCTCTCTCCTGCACCGAAGCTACCGGAGGCTGGGGCGGCGGTGCCTTGCCGGAGGACTCGCCGGACTTGGCTAGGAGGGGGGCGACCGACTCGGGGAAGGTGGAGGGAGTACCCGGAGCTCACCCTGATGACCAAGCGGCGGGGCAGGGAGACGGAGGCGGCCAGGAGGGAGCTGGCGACGAGCTGGCCGGCGGAGTGCTTGGGTGGACGCGGCGAGGAGCTTCGGGGTAGATCTGCGAGAAATGGAAGAGGGGAAGGGGTGAGGAAGGAAGAGAGAGAGCTCGGGAGAAGAAAAGGAGTAGCCGGGGCGCACTGATTTGGTGGCAATCGCTCGCCGGCGCTGGCGGCCGGACTTGGAGGAGACAGCGGCGGAGCGGAGCTAGGGCACCGAGGCGACGGAGGAAGGATGCTGGGGTTCGGACAGTGGGGATGGGGAAGGAGCTGCGGTCCGAGCGAGGCATTAAATAGGGCGGCCGGCAGCGCTGTCGGGACGGGGCCGGTCGGGGCACCGCCCACCCCGGCGTACGGGCGGCGGTGACGTGGGCGATGGGAGCTGGCAGGTGGGCCCCGCAGACCGACGGAGGGAGAAGGCGCAGAGGGCCAGAGGCGCTTCCTGAGGGGAGAGGCGGAAAGGGGGAATGGGGGAAGGCGGACTCGGAGCTGGGCCGGTTAGGTGGGCTGGCCGAACGGGCCACGGCCTGATTTCTTTTTAATTTTCCTTTTTCGTTTTAATTTCAATTCTCAGTGCATTTCCCCTCGTCATTTTATGTTTCAAAACAGCTCCAAAATCCTTGAAATTTCTGCAGGGTATTCAAGGTATTATTAGGGATCTACTGTAGAAGTTTGAAGTTATTTGGGCACTGTTTGGCCTAGATTTGAATTCAAATTCAAATTAGGGCTTGATTTGGGGGTTTGTGTTTGCGATATTTTATGTGTCAGGACTACTCCAAAAATTATGAATTTTTGGCAGGGGATTCAAGATGATCTATGGGACCTATTGGAAAGGTTTGAGTTGATTTAGGGATGTTTTGCCCTAGGTTCCATTCAACTCGACCTTTGACCTAAATTTGATTTGGAATTGCGATTAGGTCCTTTGGGCTTCTAAGAATTCTTAAGTCTCTCCAGGGTGTGTCAAGAGGGCATGTGGGGCCCACTGTGCAACTTTGAATTAGCCTGGGTTTTCGTTTGACGTAATGTTTACTCAACTTCACTTCTTGACCTAATTCGGAGTTTGCGTTGCAACTAGGTCTGGTGGTCCTCCGAGTCTTTCTAATATCTAGGTGGGGCTAGGGTTTGCATGGTAGGGGCCAAACAGTATCGTTGTTGGCAACCTTTCATCAACAGGGACTTTGACCTAGTCGACGTATTACGATCTAGCCCTCCTCCTCTCAATTGCTTTCTATCCCTAGGTTTAAGGGCTCGGAAAGAAGTCCGGGAAGAAGAGAGGAGAGGTTCGTGTGAGGTGATTCATCGACGGGGTCACTGATCACTTCCACTTGCGAATGTTATTATCGAAGTTCGATACTTCAATAAGTTGATTGGTGTTTGCAACTTTTATCCATCGAGGATGAGATACGTACATATTCTATAAAGTTTCTTTTTATTGTATTTTAGTTTAAATAAGGTGTGTGTGTTTACATGCATGGATATGATGACATGTATGCATGAATGCGAGGTAAACCCTAATTATCGAATCTGGGTATTACACTTACAATGAGGAATTTGGACGGAGATGCAGGCGCTTGATCAACAGAAGAGCTTGAGGGAGCTTCGACGAGCGAAAAGAACGGCGGAGAAGCACGCGATCGTCGAGAATCAATCGGCGGAGAAGTGCGCTAGGGCTTAGGAGTCTCTGAAGCGGGTTTAGCGCGGACCGTTGCAGAGTTGGGTATTTATAACCCGAGTGGCCCTATGGCACCTGAGAGACAGCTGGCTACTACCTGAGACTCAGGTAGAACTGAATAACTGAGCAGAGCTCTAAACTTAGTCTATTTCCTCCGGATTTTTGGAAGTGTTCAACTGAGACTCATGTGGAAGACTCAGTTGACAAGATTTTCAATAGGATTACCAGAGAGAATTCAGAGATAAGAAATGAAAGCAGATTAGAGATCTCTTTTCAAACACAGCTTGCCAAACAATCAACAATACAAAGCTAAAGCTGTGTTGAATTGAAATAGATAATAAAATCCAACTTATTTAGCTCAATGGAAAATCCATGAGTTCAATAAGGTGCAAAAATCAGCATGTTATCTATTAAGACCTATCCCACCTGAGGTTCACCAGAGACTCAGGTGGATGACTCATGTAGAATGCAGAGAATGTAAAATCCAGAAATGCAAACATATGTACACGTGAATCATCATTTCCTCACTGCACATTCGAGATATCCATGATATTTAGCTCATGCCTGAGGGTGCAGAACCTATTTTCATCTAGAGGCTTGGTGAAAATATCGGCTAGTTGAGCTTCTGTCCTCACATGACACAGTTGGATATCCTTCTTCTCTACATGGTCTCTGAGGAAGTGGTGTCTCACTTCTATGTGTTTGGATCTTTGGTGTTGGACTGGGTTGTTGGCTAACTTAATTGCACTTTCATTATCACAGAGGAGGGGTACTTGAGACATGGATATGTTGAAATCCTTCAAGGTCTGCCTCATCCATAATAATTGAGCACAACAACTACCAGCTGCTATGTATTCAGCTTCTGCTGTGGATAGGGCTACTGAGTTTTGTTTCTTGGAACTCCAGGACACAAGGGAGCGCCCTAGAAATTGGCAAGTACCTGAGGTGCTTTTTCTGTCAACCTTACATCCTGCATAATCGCTATCCGAATAGCCAATTAGCTCAAAGGGTGCACCTTTAGGGTACCATAAACCAAACCCAGAGGTATGAATTAAATATCTCAGTATTCTACGAACAGCAGTGCGATGAATATCTTTAGGATCAGCTTGAAAGCGTGCACACATGCAAACACTCAACATAATATCAGGTCTAGATGCACATAGATATAGCAGAGAACCAATCATAGACCTATACTCTTTCTGATCAGTAGACTTACCTTGTTGGTTTAAATCAAGATGAGCATTTGTTTGCATGGGAGTTGATATTGACTTAGCTTTGTCCATGTCAAACTTCTTGATGATGTCCTTAGCAAACTTCTCTTGGGAGATGAAGGTTCCCTGCTTGAGTTGTCTAATCTGCAGCCCTAGGAAGAACTTCAATTCTCCCACCATGGACATCTCAAATCTTTTGATCATCATCTTGCTAAACTCATCACTTAGCACACGGTTAGTACTACCAAATATTATGTCATCGACATAAATTTGGCATATAAATAAATCCTTGCCTTTAACTTTAGTAAAGAGTGTAGTATCAACAAGCCCAATTTTGAAACCATTATGTATAAGAAACTCCTTCAGAGTGTCATACCAAGCACGAGGGGCTTGTTTAAGGCCATACAAAGCCTTGTGGAGCACATATACATGATGGGGTCTTTTTGGATCCTCAAAACCAGGGGGCTGTTCTACATACACAAGTTCAGCAAGCTTACCTTGGAGGAAGGCACTCTTGACATCCATTTGATAAAGCTTGATGTTGTGATGGTTTGCATAAGCTAGAAGTATCCTGATAGCTTCAAGCCGAGCTACAGGTGCAAAAGTTTCACCAAAATCCAAGCCTTCTATTTGAGTGTAGCCTTGAGCAACCAACCTTGCCTTGTTCCTCACGATTTGGCCGTCTGAGTCTTGCTTGTTGCGAAACACCCACTTGGTTCCTATGACATTGTGGTCCTTGGGTCTTTCAACAAGTGACCAGACTTCATTTCTCTCAAATTGGTTCAGCTCTTCATGCATAGCATTAATCCAGTCTGGATCAGATAGAGCTTGACCTACATTCTTGGGCTCAATGGTGGAAACAAAAGAATAGTGAGCACAAAAATTAGCAGTACGAGAACGAGTAGTCACTCCCCTATTAATTTCACCAATGATTTGGTCTACAGGGTGATCCTTCTGCAGCCTGCTGATCACAGGGGGTTCGGGTTCAGCCACCTGAGTCACAGCTGGATGTGAGTCAGCTGAGGGTATCTGTGACTCAGTTGGCTCTTCCTGAGACTCAGCTGGGTGCATGGAGGCTTCTGAGTCCAGTTGATCATTGGCTGGGTTGTACTCGTACTCAATGCCATGCACTTCATCTTGCTCATCATCTGGGTCAAGTAGCTCAGAGACACCTGATGAAGCTGGTTCCTCAGCTTGAGGCCTAACTTCACCGGTTGACTTGTGAAGAATATCTACTTTCCCTGAAATATCATTAGCAACTTGCCCACCTTGTGAGCCATTAGATTCATCGAATGTCACATCTACAGCTTCTTCAACAACCTTGGTGTTGGTGTTAAAGACTCTGTAAGTGTGAGATTCTGTGCTGTACCCAATAAAAATTCCTTCATCAGATTTGGATTCAAATTTAGAAAGACGTTTGCCTTTCTTGAGAATGTAACACTTACAACCAAATACTCTGAAGTAGGAGACATTTGGCTTCTTGTTGGTCAGCAACTCATAAGGTGTCTTCTTCAAGAGTGGATGAAGATACAATCTGTTGATGTTGTGGCAAGCAGTGTTGACAGCCTCAGCCCAAAACCTTGCTGGTGTCTTGTATTCACTTAGTAGTGTTCTTGCCATCTCTATCAAGGTTCTGTTCTTCCTCTCCACCACTCCATTTTGCTGAGGTGCATAGGGACCAGAGAACTCATGCTTGATTCCATGCTTGTTCAGGAAAGCTTTCAACTCTTGAGTTCTTGAATTCTGTCCCATTGTCACTTCTCACTGCCTTCAGGTTGATATTCCATTCATTTTGGACTCTGACAATGAGATGCTTGAACCTCTTGTACACCTGTGACTTGTCCTTCAAGAAAAATACCCAAGTGAAACGTGACAAGTCATCAACAATAACAAAACCATACTTGTTACCTCCAATGCTCTCATATGTAGTAGGACCAAACAGATCAATATGTATGAGATCACTAGTAAATGTGCCCGTGCGTTGCACCGGCGAAGCACCTCCGCGCGGAGGCGGCCTCGGGCGGGAGGAGGTCCCACGTCCCCATCGGGACATCCGCCATGGCGGCAGAGGAATCGGCCAGCCTGCACGTCGTGCTCTTCCCCTTCCTCGCGCGCGGCCACATCCCGGCCTTCCTCCGCCTCGCCGGCCTCCTCCACGAGCTTCGCCCGGGCCTCGCCGTCACCCTCGTCTCCACGCCGTGCCTCCTCGGCTCCCTCTCCCTTCCGGCCACCTCCCATCCCGTCCGCCTCCACGCGCTCCCCTTCGCGCCCGCGGACCACGGCCTTCCCCCCCGGCGCCGAGTCCTCCACCCCGTGCGGCCACATCCCAGCCTTCCTCCGCCTCGCCGGCCTCCTCCACGAGCTCCGCCCGGGCCTCACCGTCACCCTCGTCTCCACCCCGTGCCTCCTCGGCTCCCTCTCCCTTCTGGCCACCTCCCATCCCGTCCGCCTCCACGCGCTCCCCTTCGCGCTCGCGGACCACGGCCTTCCCCTCGGCGCTGAGTCCTCCACCCCGCGCGGCCACATCCCGGCCTTCCTCCGCCTCGCCGGCCTCCTCCACGAGCTACCAACAAAAATAACATGAAGACATTGTTATCTTCAAAACAGACAATAGCATGGTCCTTATATTGCTGGGTATAATATAGTGCTAAAAAGGTAAAGTCACATGTACCATAGTAAAAATGACAAAGTCCAAAACCATGCCCTCAACTCAAGGAGGACCTTCATCTAATGCTGCTAAATACACCCTCAATTATATTATATTCATGTCAAATTGCAGTATACCACTATCATCAAAATTCAAAACAAATCAACTGATGATACTAAGCTACATCTATGCAGATGCATGTGAATGACACAGTTCCCAGAACGGTTTTATTTACCCTTCGCATTATTTCAACAGCAGATTCAATATGTTCATCCTGTGCAAAATCAACATCAACCGGCTCTTCATAAGTCTGGTCATCTTCCTCGGGTAATGGTGATGCATTCAAATCCATTGAGGATCCTTCAACATCCACTACTTCAAAAGTCTCTAGATAACCATTTGAAACTGACACCTAATAAGAGGGGCAGAAAGGGCATCTTGTATCAGACTAATCAGCATAATATGCAGTAGATACATATAGTCATCTCCAAGTAATACCTAATTTCAACCACAGTTGATGAGTGCAATACGGTGAAGGCACTCAAACAATAGGTACTAACACAACCCCAAACACACACACACACACATCCAAAGAACAACTGAATACATCAAGAAGCTGAAAGATACGACCAAAAAGAAATGGAACAGAATCTACATGAGCAAGAAACATCAATAAAGTCAGGATCCTCTTCTGCTGCAGCAAGCATGGGAACTGGGGAAGTACTACAAGAAACAGCTTGCATATTACATCTCAAGCAAGTGACTCTACGGTGAATCCTGTATCAAATACATGCAGTACTGATCTCGCGTTCTCAACCTTAAAGATACTAACAACACAACACTTGTTGATCTAACAAAGCGAACTTATGAACAGGTTAACCACGTGAAATTCATAGCAAAATCACACAAAAAAAATCTATGGTAACTCATATGGATCATATTGCTTTGCACCCGAATCTGCTGCCAAAAATTACTTAAAGTGAAGTCTACCATATATTTCCACTACTAATAGAGTCTAACAACCAGAAACCCAGAACAACTCAAGTCGAATAGGAACGAAGTGCTCATGATACAACCATCCACAGGGAACGGTCCAACACAAAATCTAGCTTTGAGTGTGAAGTGGTTTCAATCATATATGTTACAGTAATTCACTCAATCATCTACTAATAAAAGTAATTTCCAATTACAGCATCTCCTCGTAAGAGAGGGATATGTGCAGGAGTTTGGGTACCTCGGGAGGCGGTGATGAGGGCGAGGTAGACCTGCTCGAGCTCGGGCATGAGGCGCGCGTCCTTGCGCTCCACGCAGAGGCGGATGCGGCGGTAGCACTCGAATAGGTTGCGCAGCTCCTCTCGGTTGCGGCCCTTGCGGAGGACCTCCTCCGGCGACGGCGACGTCGACTGCGTGGCCTAGTATTTACTCGCCACAAAGAAGGCAGCGGCGGCGGCTGCTGTCCACGCCCGCGTCGTATCCGGGAAGCGATGATAGGGGAGCTCGGCGGCGGGGAGCTGTGGCGGTGACCGGCGGCCTGGATCTGCGCGGAGCGCCGTTGGATCTGGGCAGCAGGCAGGAGGAGGGCGGCGGCCGCGGGTGCGGGCGAAGGCGGGAGGGAGAGGGAAGTCGGCGGCCGCGGGAGCGGACAGGTGGGCGTGAGAGGTCGGTCACCGCGGGGGGAGGGCGCGCGGAGCTCGACGGGGTGGAGGGAGGTGGGGAGGGCGGTGGCCGCGGGCACGGGGAGGGGGAAGGAGCGGGGGGTGGAGAGGGGGGTGTCGAGGGACGGAAGAGTATAACCCGGGAGCAACGGACGAAGAAATCGTCCGTCCTTTAATATTAGGGAGAGAAAAGGAGTAGTAGTGGTCAGATATTCTTGGGTGGATGAGGGCTTCCAACTTGCCTTCCCAGCTTGACAAGCACAGCATGGCTTGTCCTTGTTGAATTGGATCTGCTTTAGGCCTAGGACATGCTCCTCTTTACTGAGTTTGTTCAGCAGCCTCATCCCTACATGACCTAGCCGCCTGTGCCACAGCCAGCCTAACTGAGCTTTAACCATCAGGCAGCATGGCACAGCTGCTTCCTGATCCTGAAAATCTACAAGATATAGCTTATCTACTCGATAGCCTTTGAAAACTTGTAAGTCATCTGTTAGTTTCTGAACATAAACCTCTTTAGGATAAAATGTGACTTTCATGCCAGCATCACATAATTGAGAAACAGATAAGAGGTTATATGAAATAGACTCAACAAGCATTACTTCAGTAAGAGAGTGTTCCTGAGAGATAGCAATTTTACCACAACCTAATACCTTGCCTTTTGAATCATCAGCATAGTTGACATACTTGCAAGGGAGGTTGTCTTTTCTTATCTCAGTGAACTCCTCTTTGCCTCCAGTCATGTGTTGTGTACAGCCACTGTCCATGACCCATTTAGTTCCACTGGAGGCAGAGCCCTGCATGATTAGTTCTGAGACTTAGGAACCCAAACGGCTTTGGTTCCCAAGTTGGCAGGTCTCTTACAGTAAGCATCAATAGCAGGAATAAGCTTAACAGATGGGTTCTTAGCAGCTATAGCTTTAGAGAGCTTAGTGAACCTCTGAATCTTTCTCAGATTCTTATCTCCTGCAAGCTCAGATGGAAGGGTTAGCACATTTGCATTGCACCTGAGTGAGCCACCTGAGACACAGGTGACTACAGATTTTGGTACCCAAATACTCGGTACTCTTTTGTATTCACTCCAAGGCCCAACATACTTTGCCTCAAGCTTACCATTCTTCCCAGTTTTAAGCACATAGCTGGGGATTGAGGGAATTCTCATATAACCACCTGTTTTTCCGGTGATTTCCTGCAAGAGAGTTAGCATCATATTTTCCCATTTGAGGAACAAAGTTGTTCTTCAAAGATTTCTTGTTAGCAGCAGGGGGAATATATGACAATTTATCTTTGCCAAGCACAGGAGTGAAACCAAGTCCCCTTTTACCATTGTTCTTGAGAACTAAGGTGGACTGGAGTCTAGCAAAGTTTTGCATGCCAATGTTAGCACTGCATAAGCCTATTCTCATGAGCCTTTTCAGCTCCTCATGCTCCTCCTTAAGCTCATTAAACTTTGCTGCATCAACAGAGTTAGTAGCAGTTGAAGTACTTGATCCACTGGGTGAATCAGCAACAAACACTGTACTGGAAGTAATAGCATTGATGCGAGATGCACAGTTTAAGCAGGTTTCTACAACATTAGGGGGATTAGCATCAGGAATAACAATAGAGCAAGCTGAATGGGTTTCCTTAAGCTTATCATGCTCAGAAGTTAGAAGCTCATGTGATAACTTGAGCTTATCATGAGCCACCTGCAGCAAGTAAACTTCTTCATCAAGATCAGCTTTAGCATCTTGAGCATTATCGAGGGACACCTGCATATCAGTTAGTTTGTCCCTGAGAGAGATGTTTTCTTTTCTCTCTTTCCGAAGAAGCTTTTCTGTCCTGTCAAGAATGTCCATTAGCTGAACATAATCAGGGAAGTCATCCTCAGTTAATACCTTGTTGCCTTTAGCCATAAGGCATAGGGCTGGAGTCTCAGCAGATGAAGGATCGGCGTCCTTGTCGAAGAGAGAGTCTGACTCAGGTGCGCAACTGAGTGACCTAACTGAGCCATCGCCTGACTCAGCTGGGCTACTGAGTGATCCATCTGAGACACAGATGGCTAACCCAGCTAGCTCAGTTTCTTCTTCTGATTCTTCTTCAGACTCTGAATCATCTGAGACCCAAGCTTGTCCCACATATGCTCTGGCAGCAGAGGTCTTCTTCTTTCTGAAGGTAGGTGGCTTCCCTTCCTTGTATTTCTTCTTGACAATGACCTCCTTCTTCTTGTACTTGCCCTCTTCTGGTTTCTTGCTCTTCTTGGGGCAATCAGCAATGAAATGTCCTGAGTCACCACACTCAAAACATTTCTTGTCGTTGAGCTGCTTCTTCCCTTTGAATCTTTCAGCAGAACCAGAGAACTTCTTTCTTCTGTAGAACTTTCTGAAATTGCGAGTGAGCATAGCAAGTTCAGTTTCTTCATCAGTGGACATCTCTTCATCCAAATCTTCTTCATCACTGGAGTCCTTGAGACTGCCACTATGTTGAGAGCTATATCCTTGTTCTTGCCAGAAGTAGCAGCATGCTTCTTAGAGTGATTCAGCTCCATCTCATGAGTAAGCATCCTACCAAGCACATCAGTGGGCTTCATCCTGTCGAAGCCGTCCTTTTCCTTCATCATCAGACGCAGAGTGTGATAGGGCTTGGGAAGGACAAAAAGGAACTTCTTGATCACATCTTCATCTTCAACTCTGGTTGATCCAAGGGCCTTCAGCTGATTTGTGATCATTGTAAGCCTTGTGAAGATGGAGTTGATGTCCTCTCCAGGTTGATAGTGGAAGTTGTCAAGATCATGCTCTAACACATCCTTCTTGGACCTCTTCAAGGTATCACTGCCTTCATGAATGGCCTGAAGGGTGTTCCAGATATCATGGGCTGCATCAAAGGTGCTGACACGGTTGAAATCATGTTCCTGCAGCCCCATATAGATAGCATTGGCAGCCCTAGCATTGTTCTTGATGTTGATCTTGTCTTGATCAGTAGGGGTGCTCTCATTTTCCACTTTAAGACCTGTCATGACAATTTTCCAGACATCTGGGTCCATTGCAGTAAGGTGCATTTGCATCTTCCGCTTCCAAAAAGCATAGTTAGTGCCATCAAACATGGGAACTCTACCCTCGTAGTTCGACATCCCTTAACTCTGGCTGTTAAGCCAATATGAGCAACGAGGCTCTGATACCACTTGAAAGGATCTCAGGAGTCGACTAGAGGGGGGTGAATAGGTCGGCTCTATAAAATTAAAACCTAATGGGCTTTACTTTAAAATAAATGGGCCAATCCTAAGCAACTGACTCAGGCAACTGACTCTCAGGTAGATAACTCAGATAAATGCAAGCAGAGCAGTGCAGAGACAACTATGTGTCAACTGAGTCTCAGGTGAGTGACTCAGTTGTGTGCAACAGATAGACAAAATAGTAAAGGAGACAACTTGCTCTTAGTGTCAACTGAGTCTCAGGTGGGAAACTCAGTTGTGTGCAGCAGAGAGTGAACAATGTATATCAGCACAAGTGAACACAAACCAAACAAATAAGCGAGAAGACACAAGGGTTTGTTTTACCGAAGTTCCCACTTTAGCAAAGTGGTACGTCTCCGTTGAGGAAGCTGCTTTCACAGCCGGCACTGAACCGTGCTCTTTCCTCGTTCACTTATCTTGTGTGGAATCCTTTTGATCTCACCGCAGCGAGACAGGCAGACCCAAATCGCCTTCACAAACGCTTGGAGGCAGCCACACAAGACTTGGCTTGCTCACCAACGACTCCAACTTCCCGGTCTTGGAGCAGACGAACTCCAAGAGCTCTCTCAGACTCTTGGAGGAACCAGTACCATGAACTCTCTCAGTTCTGAAGCACTCAGGATGCAAAGCAACTCTCTCTCACTGTGGATGCACGCAGGCAACACTCTCTCGGAGACTAAGAGCTCTTTCTTCCGACAGCAGGGTGCTTTCTATGGTAGAGGTAAAGGTTGAGGTCGAAACCTCCCCAGGTTCCCTATTTATAGGGTCCCTGGCAGCTAGCCGTTACCCTCATGCCACGTCAGACAAAGAGCCACCAGACACACCTATCTGAGACTCAGCTAACATACACTGGTAACCTACTAGCCACGGCTGAGCTACCCACCTGAGTCTCAGATGCCAAACTCAGGTGGACTCGGTTGCCTCAGGCAGCACCTGAGCACAACACTGGCCGGCTCACTACAAGCCTAAAACTGATTCAGGAGGACAATGGACTCACCACTGCCACTGACCAGCTCGCTCAGAATCTTGGCACTGGTTCCAAGCTAACAATCTGAAGACGACAGCCCTTTGAAGACGCACAGCGAACCCCTTGACGCAGATCCACCAGCTTCCTAGCTCCTCCAGGTCTTATCCAGCTTGCAGTCACGGTCCTTGAACTCCATCAAGCCACCATCACCTCGCTTGCCCTCGAGCACAGCCTCGGCTTCCTCGCAACTGAGCCTCAGGAGACTAGCTCAGCTAGCCCTTCTGACCTTCATGGTTCCTTGCTCTTTTTAGGCCTCATCATCACTCAGATGTTGTCTTGATCGATCACCTGTTCATCTAAACCCCTGTTCACACTCATTGTAAACGTTAGATACAGGTGAGGGTTGCCATTAACCATCAAAACCAAACCTTGGGGCTAGATAATCATCCTTCCACACTCCTTGGGACTGGATGCACTTTCAGCAGGCATGTACATTCGCTTGTAAGTCGCTCTTGTTTATAAAAGGGCATGACGATGCTCCCAAAGGCAGAGACCAATCAGAGATTTTTCTGGCAATTCCTTATTATATTCCCGTTGCATTTCCCATATTAATCTTTAGTGAGACTTCGAGTCTAGCAGTGGAAGTCACTTGGGCTACCTTCTAGGTCATCCTCTTAGCACCTCGGCCTCTCGAACAGGGGTGCCAAAGTTTACTGTCCGAGGGCAATTTCATCGACAGATCAAGATCTTCTTATGCATATGGTGCAAGGTGAAGATTTTCTCATCTCGGAATATGTGTTTCAAGTGCTACAAAAGGCAAGTGCTGACCACACATGGTCCCTCCCATTTGCTCCTTACATCCAGACATTGATCAATCAAACGGTGGACAAGATCTTCATGTGGGAGATTCCAACATGAAGAAAGCCGGGCCAGCCCCTCAGGAGCAGGGCAAGCAAGTTGCCCCGGGTGTTGAAAACTCCAAGAAGAGGAGAAGACTTGAACAAGTCACCGAAGAGGGTGAAGGAGTGACCCAAGAGTGCTCGGGCATGGAAGTGCCAATAGGACCGTGATGACGCCAAGCTTGAAGACATGATTGTAAAACAGCCTCAACCGATGAAATCCTTGACCTAGCTCAAAGAGGACCTCGCCTCTATCATCCACATCCTTCATCGGCAAAACAATGCCATCCGGCTCAAGGCAAGGTTGAAGGCTATGACAGGGTGCCAAAACAGGAAGGGTCAGAATTTTCTCCGAACGTCTCGACACCTATCTCTTCTGAATCACTTCTGTGTCGAGTGTTCACCTCTTTGTGCTCCATCATCAGCTGCACAAGCTACAATACGTCTTTACTTGCTTTGACAATAAACTGCACCAACCGCAGCTCCTTCCGCACCTCCGTCATCATTCGGGCAGGCTCCTCATGCTTAGGCGTCACTCTTTTGCGTCTTTTCCCTTTTTGTTCCTTGATGCCAAAGGAGGAGTGATGTAATAGCTCGCTTTTGGGGTTGTTGAGTGTGTGGGTAGATAGGGAGTTACAAGACCTGCTTTCTCTTGCAAGATTTTTCTTATGTCTTGTAAACTCTTAAATGTGCAACATGGATGTTTTTTCTTACCCTCTAGACATGGATGTTTATTTCATGATCACGAATATATTCCTGATGCCATGTCTCTACGCCATGCCATTGCTATAGAAAGGGCCATCATAAGTGGTTCAAAACTGTCATCCTAGACGGTTCCCCAAACCGTCAGTGCCAAAGGGTCTATGATGACTCATGTCATCACAGATGGTTTAGCTAACCCGTCTGTGATAACATGGTCATCACAGACAGTTCCAAACATTAAACCCTATGTGATGACATGATCACAGAGACGTTTTTTCCGCTCACCAGTCAGACGGTTTTGAGTTCTAACCCACTGTGATGTTCTTTTCCAGAGGACAGGTTTTTTCTTGTCAAGAACTGCTACCCAAGCCCTCTGTAAAATGACAGACTATATAGTAGTTCAGAATCAGAATTCACATAAGATCATAGAGCACAATTCACACAGCACCATTTAACTCAAATTATATACACATGTACACTAAAAACAATTATATACACATGAATTTACCCAAATGTTTCAACTATATTTAATTAAGTTCCGACGGGACAAATTTGTTTCAACAAAGTAAGTTTCCAACAGGATAACCATCTGGATTTTAGTTGATCTCAACTACTAACTCATCTTTAATCATATCTATACACCTACACCTCCACCATGGAAGTTGCCACCTGGGTTTGTGATTTGGGTATTGATGAAGAACACAAAAATCCCTCAAGTCCCCTTTAGTTTGGCTTCATCAAGATAATTCTTGTTGTCGATCATCCAACCCTGTTGCTAGCGTGGATCGATATATGAAAATCATGCGTATACATATTGAAAAGTATAAACAAGTCGATTTAATTGAAAGATACACCTTCAAATCTAATTTTTGGGTGAAAAAACTCGTCACCATCTCCATGTGGTGGCGAATATTGAATCCACATGTGTTAGTTCCTTTTATCTGTTGTTTGCACCCAAATACAAAATAAGTTAGTATGAGAGGCATTAATGATGGTCAAATGCGCTATATTAACATAGTAGTGGAGGTACTGAAAATTTTCATTTGTAGTGCAACTTTGATCCTTTGCCTTTCCCTCCACGAGCAACATACTCAATGAACACCTTGTCTTACTCGGATAGGCTTGAAGTTGTGAATAGGACTAATGCAAGAATGAAGATATATCACCTTGTTCCATTTTTGTATAACGACTACCAAAACCCAATGAAAGGTACGTATAGAGGCATGTCATCATGGTCATTTAACATATCGCATTCTCATAAAGTTTGGAACTAACCAATGAGTGCAACACTTACCCCGGGTTATAGGTAAAGATGATGTATTCCTTATCCCTTTGAGCCACCAACACTTGTGTGACATATTCTAGAACGTATTTTGAATTGTCGTTGATGGCTCTGTCTACAACCCTAATTGGGTCAAGGAAACTAACCAATTCATTATGCAATTTGGCTTCATTGTACATGTATCTATACAAAATGAACAAATATATTATATATTGTCTCATATACATAGGTATTATGAAGTGAGTGAGTAAACTTAAAGTGTCCAACATCTCAAAAGGTTTGTATCAAGGGCGACGAGGTGAAAAAGCTCAATGAAGTCTTGGAAGTATACATTGAAGTAGCTGCCGAGGTCTTAGTGGAATAAATGCTCTTTCTTGAACCTGGTAGAGATGCATTTCGGCCTTTCCTGTCCAGGCTAGAAATTATTGCTCTGTTTCATGTACCAACCATGCAATCTATGAGAGGCTATTGACAAATTTTTAATTTCATCTATCATCATCATTGGTTCTCCATTAATGAATTGGCGAGCCAACGAAATCATTGGGATATTATCAACATCTATCAGTAACCGAGGAGACGTTGGATTAGCACACTTGCTACTCTTCGAACTCTTGTTGCTCTTGCTCTTGCTTTTGCCACTCTTCACGCTCTTACTTTTCTTCGTCGGGGAAGGGTTTGCTATTGGCATTGTTGGCTCTATCATCATTACCTCATGAATGACCAAGGTGTCAAGTTGCCCTGGTCATAATGCTACCTCGATCATCATTTAGTCATGAACTTGTGGCTTACTACATCCTTGGCTCGAGAAAGGCCAAGGTGTTAGCATTCAGCATGCTGCGCTTCCTTTATAAGCTCCATTGGGTTGAGTCCCTCTTTGGCCACTGGATGAGTGAGCCAATCGCCTCTACTAGGTTCATGATTTTGTCTTCTACAGGGATGGGGACTGGGAGGAGCTTGAAACCATCAACCATGTAGTCCACTAGAACCCTTATGTAGTTAGGGTGAAGGCAGCGATAGTGCACTGAAGAAACCGCAACCAATGGATATGCCATTCCAAAAGCAGAATCGAGGGGAGTATCACCCATTACCCTAGCCATGATCTTGCATCAGGTAGCTTCCAAGATGAGTTCGCAAGGAAATGGTTGGCTTCCTTCTCCTCCGGCTAGACCGCCGGATACGCAGCTACTCCTCCCCGAGGTTGAGCTGAGCCTTCAACTCTTCCTTAACCATCGCTACTTGCCTCATGACCTCCACTCTGATATGTTCATTTATGGTAGCTTGGTCTTTCTAAGTTTTCTATGACTAGCTCCTCTTGGCACTCTTCCTCAGCTCATACATCTCCTCAAACTCAGGAAATCCCTCACTCCATGGAACACCACTTCCTACGCCTCGTGTGCAACTCAAGTGCTCAAGGTTTCCCAAGGACATGGTGAGGAAGTCTTGGGTCCTAGATGTGCGAAGCTCATCACCTTGGGAGCATTGAGAACTCATTTCTATCTACAAAAATGCATTGATAACTCAATTCCTATGAGTTATTCGGATTCAGTATATACAAACAAAAGTAAATGAGATGTACCATGCGTTGGTCAACATCCTCATTTACAGGGTTTGGAAATCTGGGGGTGCCCATAAGTGGGTCTAGCATGGTACAAGTTCTTAACTAGGACTGTGCCTGTCCTTGTAAATCTACAAATGGAGGGGTACATTTTTCTCCCTTGCAATTTGGTCCTCCTTCTCCCATTTCTCCTGGGATGCCTTACATCTAGTTGTGTTGAGTCTGTGCGGGTGTTGGTTTTTAGCTTGTGTCTAGCCTTACATTCAGGCATAGACTTCAACTCCACATTCATGCATACACTTTTGGGTCCAGGAAACGGTAAGGATTGAACGGACTCTGACCCTTCCAACTCATAAATTTTTTTATGAGCTCGCTCTTGAATCTCCTCCGTGCCTTCGAAACAGTCATGAATGGAGCTCGTTGCACATAGTCCGCATGTTCTTCAAGGATCTCAAACCACTATTTTATTTCATCCATTAACACCTCTTGCTATTTAGGGGTGACCAACTTCCAGTTATCTATTTGGATATCCACCTTCTCATGTCTGAATATCCCGCAAAATAGTCAGAATCTCAAAGTGACCTTTGCCAGCTTCCTCAGGGCCCATACCTTGTAGAGACTCCGGTGATAACCATATATCATGTAGGCCTCTGAGAAATGGTCCTAGGCTTCCGCACATTTTTTGGTGTTTGTGAAGCTTATTCATTTGCCAAAGAAGGGTTACACGAAGAAGAGGACGAGGAAACTAAAGAAGAGTTTGCGGCCAACATCTTCTAAAATAAAATTTATATGCAAAGAACATGATTTATAAATGCTAACTTAAAACTATTAAAATAGAGGCATATAAATTGTGAAACTCATGCCACATATATTCAAATAATGAAATTGGCATATACATAAATTCAGTCAGTTCTTTTTTACAGAACACAAACAATCATAATTAGGGTTAGGGTTTGGCCAGGGAGGGGGGCTCGGTTCTATGCTTGCCTAATTACAGCTATCACAACCAACTTGGTTCACAACAAAAATAACAGTCATAATTAGAGTTAGGGTTAGGGTTTGGCCAGGGAGGGGGAGATAGGAACAGAGGGGAATGGGGGCTTTACTGGCCAAGGAGAGGGAGCTCGGGGAACGGGGCTTGAGGAGGACTCGGGGGAGGGGGAGGGGGAGGGGGAGGGAGAGGGAGGGGTTATATCTCTCGGGGAGGAGGCGACATCAGTGGCGACGCTCGAGGATGAGGATGCTCTAGTAGCGGCACTCAGGGAGGAGGAGGCTCCAGCAGCGACAGTCGAAGACAACAAGGTGTCAACAATGGCACTCGAGGAGGAGGAGGCATCAGCGGTGTCGCTCCACCTCGGGAGGTGGAAGCGTCAGCGGTAGCGCTCAGGGATGACAAGGTGATCCGGCAGCATGTGAGATTGGTTTTTTCGACTGACTGAGTGCGAGATGCGAAAATACTTAAGTCCAAAAAAACCTTATAGGAAAGTCATCATAGATAGGTCGAGTTGTCCAGCCGTCTATGATGACGGATCAAGGGACAATTTTCTGTGATGTCTTCACACATCACAGACGGCTTTGAGCAGAACCGTCTATGATAGGTCATCACAGTCAGTTTAGAGGAAACCATCTGTGATGTGTGGAGTCATCACAGATTGCTCTTCTTATGATGAATTCTCAAGCAAGACCCTGCTATCAGCAGGAAAATCATCACATATTGTTTGAATGAACCAACCATCTGAGGTAATAGTCATCTGAGACAGCTCCACCTAACCATCTGAGATGAACTATCCTACATGAGCTTTTCTGTAGTAGTGTGCTCATATTGTCATGCATATTTTTTCACTTAATGATTCACTTTATACACTATACATATCCAAGGATCATAATTAAGAGGAGCTCTTCACACTTTAAATCTCAACATTTGTATTTGCATTCGACACAAATTCTTCATAATGCACATCTTAAGGGGAGCTCATTCTAAACCATAGGATCCAAGACAATGCTCTCTTATCCAAAATCAAAGCTTTAATCGGTTTGTCATCAATCACCTAAAAGGGGGAGATTGAAAGTGCATCTTGGCCCCCAAGTGAGTTTTGATGATTAATGACAAAATACTTAAGAAATTAATGTGTGAATCAAGTGTGATCAGGTTATTAGTTCCTTGAAGGAGTGCTTTAGCAAACTTTGTGACCCCTAAAAAGTTGTACAAGATGAATGGCTTGAAGAAAAAAGATTAAGGACCTTTTTCTAGCGCTTTTGGTGATTCATGGAATCTTGAGTTTAGGACAAGCCATACTATTAAAGGGGCTGAAATCAAGTAGATAGTGAGAGTGTCTTGCTAATGCTCAATTACGAACCAATTTCCAAAGAGGCCTTTGAAATCTCACTACACACCTTTTTCAGCAAAAGTCGAAACCTCCCAGATTCATCCTAGAGTATCAGAGATACTGTTCTATGTGTGGGGTTAGGCAACTCGGAGCATCTAAGTTGCTCTTCTTGTCCGAATTATAGATGTCAGAACATCCAAGTTTTTCTAGAACCTCTGAGTTTTGGTTCTTAAAACGTCTTAAGTCCTGAGTGCTCTAAATTCGGAGCAACCAAAAGTCTTCTAAATGCTCTGAGTCTTTGTTCTAAACTTCCTTTGAAATCTTGGAATATCCGAGTTTTATTCAGGATCCTCTGAGTTTTGGTACTGGCACTACCAAAGTCCTATGTGATCTAAAGTTGGAGCAAGCAACCGGTTGTTTTCCGAATGTTCTGAGTCTCTATTTTGGACTTCTCTTCGGAATCTCAGATTGTCCGATATCGTTTCTAGAACCTCCGAGTTCATATCTTGAAATCTCAAAAGTCCCAAGTGCAATGTTGGAGCCTTCAGATATTTGTTATGGAAATGTCTTGTTAAGGCAATTCAATATCCCGGAAGGTCTGAATTCCATATCGGAACCTCTGAATTTAGCACTTGTCCACTGTGTTCTGAAAGTCAGACCTCTGATTTTATATTGGTTGTTCCGAGATTTGTTTCTAGATAGCAATATAACCGTTGGTTTCAAAATGTTGGATCTTCTGAGTTCAAAGTCGACGTTCCAAGTTCTTCCAGTTTTTGCATAACAGCTAGTCTTTTAGGGGTTGGCTTATATATACATCGAAGCCTCTTTGCACAAGTAACTCTTTAAAACATCCATTTCCTGCTCTCATAGGCCTCTACCACTGTTCCTCAAGCCAAAGCTGCATTCTTTCTGAGAAGGTCTTTGAGAGAATGAGCATTAGCAAGAATTCATCTCCAAGCCAATTTGATTAAAGTTTGTTACTTTTGGAGATTAGAGTCTCCTGGATGGCCATGAGTCGTTGAAGCCTTCATTAAGAAGTGTAAACCGCCCCATCAAGTTTGTGAGGGTTTGAAGCTCATCTACTACAAGGTGAAGAGCTGCCACAAGTGAAGGGAACCTTTGCATCTGTAAACCTCTAGGGGAAATAACATGTTTCAGTGCTGGCTTTGATCGTTGAATCAAGCTTCTCAATGGAGGCGTAGAGCCTCACCACAGGCTCAATCTTAGACAACAAATCTTTGTCTCCCTTGTGTGTAATTGTTCTCATCCCTCCATACTTGTTTTTCCTACATATCTTGTTTACTAGTATACATAGGATTTGATTTGGTTACAAATTTTGATAATCTCCTATTCACCCCCTCTAGTTGGTAGCCTTTATCCTTTCAGTTGTTCTTCTTTAGGATTTTCTTTGATTGCCATCTCATGAGTGATGATCTTCCAAGCACCTTAGTGGGAGTCAACTTCTTAAAGTTGTCCCTCTCATGGATAAGCATCAATAGGTATTCGTACTTGGGTGAGAGGGCTCGTAGCATCTTCTTGAGGATGAAGTGGTCATTGATCTCCGGGCACCTGAGGGACTTGAACTCATTTATGATGTGATTGAGGCAGGTAAACATTTCATTCACGCCCTCATTCTCCAACATGGTGAAGCAATCGATCTTGCTTGTTAGAATGTCGAGCTTGTACTCCTTGATGAAAGAAGTTACCTCGTGCATCGTCATGAGCATGTTCCATATGGTCGTGGTGTCTGCAAGCGTGTTGAAGACGGTGTTCATCGCTTGGGCATTGAGGTGGGTGTTCTGTTGGTCACTCTTGGTCAGCTCACTTTTGTTGAGCACTGAATAACCATCATCAAACAACATGGCATATGCTTGGGCTAATGACCATTAAATGCATCTTTATTTTATGTTTCCAACTAGCACAGTTTGAATCATCAAAGTATGGACCTCTCCCCACATGCATCCCCTCTTGTTAGTCGATACCTATCTCTCTAGGTGGTGAAACTTAAGATATGAGAGCACAAGGCACTGATAACAATTGAAAGAATCCAGGCTATCGACTAGAGGGGGTGAATAGGAAATTATCAAAAACTTCTACCAAAAGTTAATCCTACATATGCAGTTCTAAAACTCAAAGTAAACCCTAGTTCGTTAGTTAACAAAATACGCAAGGAAACAAGTATGAATGAATAGAAAGGGACAACCACATAAGAGACAAAATATTTGTTGTAGAAGTTCGAGCCTTTGGCTAGGCTCTACATCTCCATTCAAAAAGCTTGATCCAATGATCGAAGCTGACACCAAACATACGCTTCCCTCAAATGGCTTGTCAATGTGAAGCCCCCTTCACTTGTGGTAGCTCTTCACCTTGCGGTAGGCGAACTCAAAACCCTCACAAACTTCTTGTGACTCTTCACAAACTACTTGAAGGCTTCCAAGCGACTTCTAGACGTCTAGGAGATGTCAATTTCCAAGAGTAACAGACTTCAATCAGTTTGTCTTAGAGATTTACTTTGTTTGATGCTCAACAAGGGATCACTCTCTATCTCTCACTCTCTCAAAGATTTCCTCAAAACAATCACACTTTGGGATCTATAAAATGTGGAGTAGCACTCAGGAGAGCATATGAATAGATTAACAAAGAGTTATGTATGCAACGAGACTTGGGGGTGTATATAGCCAACCACTAAACAACCAGCGTCATAGGAAAGACGGTCAACTCAGAGGATCAAACCTCCCAAATTCTTCACACAATAATGAAACTTGGATATTCCGATATTGATCCCAAAGGTTCCAACTTTTGCTGAAAGTTTGAGAATTTAATGTTTTGAAAGGCCTCTTATGATAAAAAAATTGATTCCTAGCCGAGAATTAGTAAGACATTATCACCAGCTTCTACATATTAGCCCCCTTAATAGTATGGTTTCCCCTAAACTCAACATGATTCCTCGAACCACTAAAGATCTAGAAAATAGACCTTATCTTCGTTTCTTCAAGTCGTCTTTCCTTAGAACTTTGTAGGGATCATCAACGCTGGTTATCTTATTGCTTTTGGAACTAAATCACCTTATCATAACTGATGCACACATTAGTCCCCTAAAGTTTATCATTAATCACCAAAACTCACTTAGGTGCCAAGATACATTTTCAACAAATCTAACCCTTAACTCTCAAAACCGGATAGAATGCACCCCTCACACTGATAGCAATATTGAGTCTTTTTTTGGTGGCTTTAAATGCTTGTAGTAGGCAGATAAAAGTTCATAATCTTCATGCATGTTTTTGCCATCAACTTGAATGAACTCTATCATCATCTTGCTACTCTATGTCTTGGCTTGAGTCTTAATCTTCTCTTGGACAGCAAGTTTGGTTGTATTCCTTGAGGTCGTGTCTTACCATCCCAAAGCGTTGTTAGATGACGTGGCACCTACGCGTCTGCCACCTCAACTCCAACATCCAAAAAGTTAGAAAAAAATCAAATTTTTCAAAATTTAAACTATTCAATAGTTAGAATTTAAAAAATATTTTTTTGTTTTTCCCTTGATATTGAAAATTCAAAAAAAGGTTAATTTTATTCAAAAGTCAAAATCTATTTCAATTTAAAAATTTCTAAGAAAGTATAAATTTTTGATTTTTCCCCGAAATTTCTCTTGGCCCCTTTTCCTAAAAAGAATCAAAACAAAATTTAACCTGCTTTAGAAAATCAATATAAAAATCTAACTTGAGAAATTATGAAATTTTTTCTTTTCTCCTGAAGTTTTCTCTTAGCTCCCAAAAAATTTCCAAATTTTCTTAAAGTTTTGGGTTTTTTATTTTGAAACTTTCGTAATTCTTTTTATTTTAAAACCATAGAAATGAGAATCTCGTGGTAGTTCCGACTTCTTTTATTTTAAAGGTTTGAATTATTTCAAAATTATTTGGCAAATATATAGGTGACACATCATCTAAATCCGCTTTGGAATGGTGAAAACCACTTTATGATGTTGTGATGGTGGTATTTGATTCAGTTTCAAGAGTTGATTGTTTAGGGGGTGTAATATGCACTCAGACAATAATTGAGCGGTAAAAGGCATATTTTTTCCTATTAAAAAATAACGTATACTCCCTCTGGTTCATAATATAAGTAGTTTTAGGTTTGAGCACAAGAATTAAGGAAGAGCTAATTAATGTAACAAATGACACTATTACCCTTTTCATTTCTACAGCAAATGCTCTGAGACATTTAACTCTTGGCGTAATAATAGTTGCTGGAGTACTACTCTCGGCATACTACTAATGGCTGCTTAATGGTTGCATGCATGCTCCATTCGGTGAAAAAATTGGAGGCAGTTTAGAGGGAAATTAGTACTAGTGCGTCTGCAAAACTTCCCAACAGATTTCAGTTTGGAGCCAACATGAAAATTTGAGATGGGAGCCAACAAGAAAATTTTCAAACTGAAATTTTAGAGCCAAAAGGAGTACTTGCTCTGCCTATATATACATGCATATATCCTCGCATTAGTTCATCTTGTTCCCATCCACTCATGGCTTCTAAAGTCTTTAGGCCACATCTTGATCTTAATGCTAATCCATTTGATCTAAACTTTCTGCCTAATGATGAGCTTGAGGAGGAGCAAGCTAAAGATGGTGATGGCATTGCTACTTTCCCTTCTAGTACTGTAGGTATGTGTGACCAGCAGTATCTAAATCTTGAAGTTTACTACTACTATACATGCTAGTGCACAGTTCGTCTTGCTTGTGTGTATACTTACTGTATTCATGCATCAACAGTAGCTCATGAGCTTGATGACAACAGCTCAATGTTAAGCAATGTTCAGGAGCCGATCCTTGAGGCTAATGGTGATGCTCCTACTTTACATGATGCTAATCAAGATGGTGTTGCTGCTTCCGATTCAGGTTCGTACAAACAAAGCAAGAATATACGTTCCACGAGTTCCTTTTATCATGCATTCTTACTTTTCATGTTACTATTGTTCAGATATTTTTGACACGCCTCATGAGCAACAAAACAAAAGGCAATTTTTGTCAAATGACTAGAGACAAGCAATTTACCATGCGCTGCTTGAAAGAAGTTCTAATGGAAAATTGCGTCAAAACACGACTCGTGAAGTTTCTGCCTTATTTTCTATATCTATATGGACAGTACAAAGGATCTGGAAGATAGCAAAAAATGCACATTGGACAAATGTAGATGTGTCCCATAGGAAAACAAAAAATTGTGGCCGCAAGAGAATTCAAGTTGATCTTTCTGTAGTTGCTAATATTCCCTTAAATAAAAGAACAAACTTAAGATCATTATCTGAGGAGATGCATGTAGGTTACTCTACACTACACAGGCGATTCAAGCAAGGTCAACTTCGTCGCCACTCTAGTTCTTTAAAGCCATATCTAAGGGAAGAGAACAAGTGAGCTTGGCTGCAATTTTGCATGTCCATGCTAGACAAGAACACATTGCCTCATGAGCCAAAATTTGTCGATATGTACAACATTGTGCATATAGATGAAAAATGGTTCAACATGACATGACAAAAAAGTCGAAGACATTTTATTTGCTTCCAAAAGAAGAAGACCCGTTGCGTACCATTCAAAATAAGAACTTCATTGGAAAAGTGATGTTCCTAGTGGCTCTAGCACGGCCAAGGTTTGATGACTAGGGAAATGAAATATTTTCTGGCAAAATAGGAATTTTTCCATTTGTCAAGAAGGTACCGTTGAAGTACTACAAATTTTTTCATTCCAATGTTTCATTTGCATTCTTGAATTTAGCATCAATTTTCTTTTCTGTAACCGGTAGCAGCACAAAGACGTAGTGTAAACAGAGATGCTGGGACCTTGGTCACAAAATCGATTACAGTCAATAGAGAAGCCATGCGAGCATATCTTATTGAGAAAGTAATACCAGCCATTCAAGCCAAGTGGAGAAGATGCTGGTAAGGCCATTTTTATACAACAAGACAATGCTAAGACACATGTCGATCCAACAGATATAGAATTTCTCTCAGTTGCTTTAAGAAGTGGGATTGATATTCGGTTGATGTGTCAACCATCAAATTCTCCAGACCTAAATATTTTAGACATTGGTTTCTTTAGTTCCATCCAGTCGCTGCATTACAATACGTCCCCAAAAACCACAGATGACCTCATTGAATCAGTGGAGAAAGAATTTGCTGAATATGAATCGTCAAAGGTGAATAAAGTTTTTTTGACTCTTCAATCGTGCATGATTGAGATTATGAAGTGTAGGGGAAGCAATTATTATAAAATTCCTCATTTAAATAAAGATGGACTACAAAAGCAGGGTCATCTACCGGTACAACTTCCATGTGATGCGGATTGTACCAAGATATTCTTGGTTATTTAGATTCTGATGATATTGTGTAAGCGTTGTACTGAGAGCTTCTTTTGAGACATTGTACTATGAGTCATTTTAAAATCTTAATGATGCATTGCTATTTTTGTTCTATCTATTTTTGTAATACGATCAGAGAATACAAATACCCATTCTTTATCTTGTTGAGTGCAAGTATAAAGAATAAAAGGTATAAGTCTTTAGATGACAAAGATTAGGAATTGTTGGCGTTGTTTGCCTTGTCCATAGTGAGCAGAACTAGTACTGGAGTACAAGTAGAACAGGAGAGGGAATGGAGTATACGAAAGGAAAGGATGGGTTAAGAATTAATTGATGTGTGGAAAATAGAAACATGGAAAAAGAGCCAATTACCTATAGCAATTAAGGAGGGGTAAACTAGGAAAAATGACACAAGTATGTATTGGGATCCTAGAACTACTTATATTTAGACAAAACTCTAGAATGCTAAAACTACTTATATTATGAATCAGAGGGAGTACAATGGTTTGTTTCTTAAGCTGACTCTGCATAAGAGTTAGCACTAAATACAGTAGCGTAAAAAAGTAATGAGCTCAACCTAGAACTTTCATTGTTCATAGAGCCTGACTCTTCACAAAGTATCAGTTTTATCCTCTTTCATTCTCCTTTCTCGTTGATATCAACAATTATTTTACATGTCATGATAAAAAATCAGCTAGTGTCATGCCTTCATTAATGCCCTGCGTGGATTGATCGAACGAGACTTTCGCAAGACTTTAATATTTCTTTCTTAATTTTTTGGAACGGAGACTTGTAATGATACGCTTCCCCTAATGAATTCCGCTTTATTCGAAACTCGCCTCTCCCTTATATATAAACCGTCAACGTCACCACCAAGTGCCTCGGCGACTCCTCGATCCTCATGTCAATTACTCTTTCGTGCGCAGGTTCGTATGGAGTGTTTATTCTTGCTGCTAATTTGCGATCGATCTGTGGTCGTTCTTGATTTTATTTTTAATTTGTTCTTCAGGCAAGGCGTTCCCGCCGCTGTCACCTGAATATCCATTCACTACCGCATTGCCGCCACCGTCGTCGTCAGGTGAGTAATTAGTTTAAGCACGGTGTTTCTAATATTTATGCTGTACGATTTATTGTTCTCAAGACAATTTCGATTCAATGAACTGCTGATTTCTCATGCGGATTCGATTGCCCGCTTCTATTTTTGTGCAGGAGCAATGCGGCTGGAAGGCTCGTCTTACACCGTATTGCTACCTGCACTTCTATTCTTGCAACCTTCATCTACGGAGTTTAGTGCTCGATCGATCGGGAAACTGGCGATCGATCACCTGACTGAATGAGAAATAAATCTTGATATATTTGCTGTTAAACAAATGTAATTCAAGTCTTTTTTTCTCTCTTGTTCGTTTTCCAGTGTTGAGTTATACCTTTACACGATACGATGTTTATTTATTGCTTGATCCGTAACTTCACGTACGTGCACATCGATGAACATACGTACGTACGTACGTAGCAATGTAACTTACGCTCACATCACGCCCTAGTTCGCGGCGTCGGCAAGATGCTGACCGCCAAGTAGACCGCATGGTCGAGCTCGCGGTCCTCGGCTGTCAGCGGCGAGTTCTGGCAGGCGGTCTTAAACACGCTGTCGCAGCGCGCGGGCGCGCCAAATACGTCCCCTAGCAGCTTCTGCGCCTCATGCAGGGCCGCGGACCCGCCGCGCGAGGCTTCCTTCGAGGAGCGCTCGAGCCAGCGCACGGTGGCGCCGTACTCCTCGGCGCACTGGGCCAGGCAGTCCCGCCGCATCGGCACCGTCTCGGCGCCCTGCAGTCTGACTATGCGCGCGCCCGTGGCCATGGCGATTGTCCTGGCGGCCCTGGCCGCGATGGTGACGAGGCGAGCTCATCGGCGGTTGCGCTCGTCCTGTCGGCCCGCAGCGTCTTTTCGCACTAGTCGTACTCGTAGCTGGCCTGGTCGCCAGCGGCGAATTTTTTGCACTTGTAATCTATCATATTAGAAGATGCCATGGATGCGTGCGCGATGAGCAGGAGGAAGAGGACAGAGGAGAAAGCTTGGGGAGAGGCCATGATGCAGTTCTTAGTTCTGTGGTGTACGCAACTAGTTCAATTCTTGGCTCAATTGGTTTGAGTTCATCGAGCAAACTATATATGAAAGGATGGACACTTCGGAACGGTAGAGTGACTTTTGCTTTTATGGTGCAACGTTCGTACGATTAATTAGCTGATGTAAATTTGTGTTTGTGGTTGAAACGTTTTCATTAGTTGCTCATTTGATGACAAAAAAAGAAACTTCTCGAAAACAAAATGGATTCTATTCTTGCGATATTCAGCCCATAAGAAACCGAATTTCATAATACTTAGGAAATATCAACCCCAAGAAAATAGAAAATCGGAGTAGGTAGGAAAGAAAATCAACAAACTACAAATATAATATGAAATGTCGAGGGTGAGAGTGTAATGCACCGGAATTTTACCATAGCTCGGACGAACGATTGGAGACCATGGTTGCATTCTTCTTGTTGACTCGATCCAGATAGATTATAGTTTGTCCAGTACGGAGTTTGGACTCTTTTGTGGAGTCTAATAAATTCCGGCCGTTCGATTTCAGTTAGAATTGTAATTCAACGTGTGTCGGATATTCTGGGGCGTTCGATTTCAATTAGAATTGTAATTCAACATGTCTCGAATATTCTGGGAAAAAAATTTGACTAGATCTGGGTTCAAACTAGGAAGTGTGTCTATGACACCCATAGACTTACGAACTGGTCTATGATGTATTGCAGCTCTAGTTTTCCAGCTCCATCCCTTTTAAGCTAAGCATATAGGGAGAAAAAAAGAAAGAGTATAAAAGCCACGGCAGGGGCACTCGGGCCATATCCTAGCCCTAACCCCAAGCAGCAGCTGCCCCTTGCACAACCACCCGCTAGCACCGCTACCGTCTCGGAGTTCTACCGGTTTCCACCGCTCTTGGCAGCTGCCGCTGCCTCCTCTGCTAGAGCGGCATTGCCTTTTGGTTGCTATCGGCCGAGAGAGAGATGGGAGCAAGGGGGCAGCACGAGGAGCAGGGTAAAGGAAGGAGGAAGAAAAAGGAGAAGAGGAGGAAGGGAAGGAAAAGAAGAGGGATTTTACCAAAACTCCACCAAGTTTATCGGATTCGTGCAATGTTCGTCATCTACGCAAGGACATAATCCTCAGTTGTTCCTAGTGCACGAGTATGCAATTTGTATTTGTAGATCAATTTGGATGGCAGGTGATTATTTCGAATAATTGAATCAATGAGCAGAACTAGTGTTTGGAAATCTGGGATTCAACCGTTGTTAATTTTGATTCGATACCTAAATGAAAGTTTTAGATTATGCTCATAGGTTTCCAATGGTATATTATATGCACAATTCGGATCAACGGTTTGCGAGGTGTGACCAAAACTCTGCTGCTGCAGTGAGGTTTCTAATTATAGCAGATTTCTATTTAGCAATTTTCAGCAATTTCGAGGCAAAATTAATTAACGGTTAAAACAAGAAAACTGTCTGGAACTTTCTATGCATATGCATAGTGGTATCATTTGCTAGTTTGGATAAGTGGAATTATAGATATGAAATAACAGTGGGAGATTAGAAAAGAGAAGGCACCTAGAATTTGTTGAGAAGTTCAATTTTGGATTTTATTGAGAAGCGTAGATATAGTTATACTCCCTCTATTCCACAATACTTGTCATCCTAACTTTTAAATTTTGTTCCACAATACATGTCATCCTACTATCCCAAGGTGAGTTTTCACCATTTTTTCTCTATATACCCCTTCTCATCATTAATGCTGTGCTATTATGATTTACTTTCCTCAAGTACAATTAGTCACAACATTGGTTGCATATAGTCTGCATGCACGATTCTAGGGAATGCAACAGTACATTGATTAGGCTAATTAATAAATTAATTGATGGTAGTTTAGTCCTTTTAATAAGTCCTTGGTGGAAGTGTAAAATGTCAGGATGACAAGTATTGTGGAACGGAGGGAGTAGTTCCTAATTGACGATAACATGGCACCTAGGTATCATCAAGGAGGACAAAGTTGGCCATCCGGGTGTAGGGTGGGCCAGGCCGACTACTCGGAGTCTGACTTCTACACGAGGGCGCCTCATCGACTTGGAGTACAAGACATGAACTAATACCTGCCCGGCAAACCCTACCCCCGGTCGTCTATATAAGGCCGGGTAGGGATCCTTGGATCGGCACAGGCTTAGAGATGATCAAGAGCAAGCTAGAGCACAAGAACGCTCTGAGCATAGGCATAGACAAATACCCTCATACGGGATATGATCAATACAATCCACCAAACATAGGACGTAGGGTATTACCTCTTCTCGAGGGCCTGAACCTGTCTAAACTTTGTCTCCCGTGTGCACCCAACTAGATCTGCTATGCGTACGCTGCCCCGCATTCATTATTGCCGGATATAAACGCCGACAGTTGGCGCGCCAGGTAGGGGCTGTGCGCATAGATCCATCTGAACAGATCTAGATGGGTTTCTTCAACGACAACGGTGGCTTCGCTCCGGGGCTGATCATGAGCTTTGGCCCCCAAGATTCTGTCGCCGATCCAAGACAGGTCTTCCGAGTCAGAAACCTGGACTTCATCGCCGACAAACTCGGCAAACTTCACCCCTGCAACTCGGCCCCCAGCCAGTCGGCGGAGGCTTCATCGTCTTCTTCACTCGGACTCTCGTCTGAGTCAATTATTTTGGCGGCCATCTCCAAGGACGAGGTCATGCCAAAGTTGGATCTCCTGTTTGAGCGCGGGTCTTCACCCGTTGAGCAGGGATCCTGACTGGTCGGCATGATCGAATCCCTTCTGCCCATCCTCGACTACGACTCGGACGGCTTCACGAGTGCGGGAAGCCGCAATCCTCCTCGGGAGGCCTTCGTGGCTGACTCGGATGCGCCGGCGAACAACAACAACCGCCGCCACATACGCGGGCGCGCTTTCGATGTTGGCGACTTGGTCGTGTGCCGAGTCTAGTCCAGCAAGGGCAAGCACAAGCTCTCTCCACCGTGGGAAGGCCCGTACACTGTCGCTGAAGTACTACTCCCGGGGGCTTACCGGCTGAAGGATAAGGACAGCAACCTCGTCACCAACGCCTAGAACATTGAACAGCTAAGTCACTTTTATGCTTAAGCATTGTACTTCCATACTTTAAGTATGAACGAATGAATAAAAACATTTTATTTGCTCCATCCGAGTAACTTTTCGGGTTTCCCGACTTACCTGCTATGCACGCTCACGGCTACACATAGCGGACACTCAGGAGCTACACCACACCGGATGTGCCTAGGCGCGCTCGGGCTCTTCTCTTTCAACAATTATTTTAGTACTGTGTAAAACGCTCAGCGTTAACTCTTCGTCTTCGATCACCGGTCTACGCCACAACCCTGTGCTATATGGGAAACAGCCCACGGCTAATCTCTACGCAATGGGGGCTACGACGGGTCAGCTAGAGCACACACAAAGGGCTAACTTACACACGAACGAATTTTTACGAAAGAAGGGGTTAATAAACACATAACAAGTTAACCAAAACATACATAAGCAAGTTGCACTCGGCCTTCCCGAGTACTTCACATGTATATGAAGCGGTTCACGTGTTTGATGCTTGCCTTTACAGGACAACGCCGTCAGCAATGGTGCTCACCGCAGACTGGACCTCCTCCATCGGACTCAAGCGGGGTTTCCTTCGTGATCACTTGCTCCTGTGTCGCGCGGAGGGTGCCCTCCATTATCCCACTCGGCCTTGCATTGGCCGAGTCGGTCGAAGGCGGGAAGAATCATCAAGACCCTCCGCTCGGCTCCTTGAACCGAGTGGAGGCTCGGGGGCTACACCCATTGGGTGTACTGTTCGTGCCCCTAGTGCGGAATCTACAAACCAAAAAGAACCTCCGCCCGACTATTCCAGTCGACCAGAGGCTCGGGGGCTATACCCTCTGGGTGCACTGTTCGTGCCCCCAAAGTGAAATCTACAGGTTAACAAAGAACCTCCGCCCGACTGCTCCAGTCGACCGGAGACTCGGGGATGCACCCAAATAAAAAGCAGCTGTAGCGCACCTCCAGCGGGCCACTAGTCGGATACCGAGCAACTCTGGACCGAAGCGCTACAGTTTGAAGGGTTTCAATGGTTGACCTCCAGGGGTCCACGACCACTTGAATACACCCGAGTGAAGGGCGGCTGTAGTGCGCCTCCAGTGGGCCACTAGTCAGACACCGACGACTCGGGACTGAAGCGCTACAGCATGTGTTCTGGTTCTGATGCGAATTCCGAGGGTATTCCCCCAGGGGGACACTAGCTGGACTCGAGCCACTCGAGAAACCAGGTATCACTCGAGAATTCAGTCGGGATTCATGGTATGCCCCCCGCTTGGCTATTACCCCGGTCTCCATCCGTTGGAAACGACTGGATACCACCAGGACTTACCTGTTATTAGCTCATCTGCCATGATATTCCTGCCCTATGGGTGAATATTACCCGGCTTATTATTTTCTGTCCTACAGAACCTTTGAGAGTCCCTCATAATCTCCCTGCAAGCGACCAGAAGGCGTGTATATGCGGATACGACTCGGGAGACTTGCTCAAGGGAGAAGGTGGACAGCAGCCAGATCGTGAAGGACTCGGGGGCTACTGACGATAACATGGCACCCGGGTATCGTCAAGGAGGACAAAGCTGGCCATCCGGGTGTAGGGTGGGCCAGGCCGACTACTCGGAGTCCGACTTCTACACGGGGGCGCCTCATCGACTTGGAGTACAAGACATGGACTAATACCTGCCCGGCATACCCGGTTATCAGTTGTAACTGATTAGGAAACATATCTGTAAGCCGATCCGGACTCCTGTAACCCTACCCCCGGTCGTCTATATAAGGCCGGGTAGGGGATCCTTGAATCGGCACAGGCTTAGAGACGATCAAGAGCAAGCTAGAGCACAAGAACACTCTGAGCATAGGCATAGACAAATACCCTCATACGGGATACGATCAATACAATCCACCAAACACAGGACGTAGGGTATTACCTCTTCTCAAGGGCCTGAACCTATCTAAACTTTGTCTCCCGTGTGCACCCAACTAGATCTGCTGTGCGTACGCTGCCCCGCATTCATTATTGCCGGATATAAACGTCGACACTAATCATCATGTATGTCTTGAGTTAGTGCTAAGAGCAGTTTACCACAGGTTCAGGAGGATCTGGAACCGAGGCTAGTTTGTTGGTTGATCGTCAAATTCGAGGAAAGTGCATAACTAATCTTGTTCTTATTGCTTTGGCTATTGTTGGTCTTATATGATGTATTTGGTGCTATATCTGTACTCTCGTACATTTGCAATTTTTATGTTTAAAAAGGCAGGATAGTGAGTGAAGCCACGAGTAGCTAGTCCATGGTGTGCTTGAGCTGGGTCGGTGAGAAACATACACTTTGGCCACTCTGGTAGAGACCGGTGAGCAACGCCAAGTGTGGATAGTCCATGATGTTCATTGATATATATTGTTATCCTGGTTATCTCAAGAATTGCAGGAGTTGGTGTTCTTTGTTGGAATTAATTGCACTAATGTTTTTAATGGTTCTAAACCGTACTTGTTGAGTATTTCTGTACTCACCCTTCTATTTATTTGGTTTTTCAGGTATACAAAGAAACAACATGTATGGGAGGGAGTAGCTCACCTTCATATGTGCACTTCACATGATTCACATATATATTAGACATCATTTCCTCATAATTGCTAGTCAGAGTCTTTATTACATATAGGATTGCTTACTGTGAGTCCTTGGTCGCTCGAATCTTTTTAACCTATGTCATGGAGCCTTAATGAGTTATATGGACTGTGTTGATGGTTTATTTGGGCTATAGAGTTGTCTCTTGATATATTATTGATTTCTCATCATGGATGTCCATATGTACAAAGAAAACTATGCCAAAAATTACAACATTTCCTAGAACTAATAGATTTTAGTGTAGAATGGTAACATTTCAGGGTACGATTGATATCTGGGGTGCCACAGTTGGTATCAAAGCGGGCCATAGGTCCTAGGGATAGGTAATTAATTAGCTCAACTATTTAGTCGGTAACTAAAACTTGAATTAGGTTTTAGCAACTTAAAATTTTGACACATTGGTGAAAATAGGATGGGTTCATGGGTCATCCATTGCATCTATGCTTCTGATGTCTGTTTATAATAATCTCTATTATCAAAATATTGTTGTGCATGTTGGCAGGTGTAACATCCCAAAAGTGTATTTAGACTTTATGTAAAAGTGAAAGAGTTGAAACCCTAGTTATCCGTCATAGCATGCCTGCATATAAATTACCGAAACCCCATTTGGTAAAAACCCTGGCTCTTCGTCCATGCATGCACATAGCTCGTCCAAAAGTTAATTTTTGCCAAAAACCTAAAATATTGACATGAGGTCAATTCAAACCAAACTTGAACACAATCTAACCTCAACACCAACCTAACAAACCTTCTAGCTTTCGAACATCCTGGAGAAATATCACAAATCAATTAGAATTAATTCACATAGTCAAACAATTAGCACATTCGTATTTGAACTCGCAATGAATGAAAATTCATTAAAATCAAAACTCCGCACGGACGATCGGACACCGTATTCTTCTCTGTGTCATCGAGGCATTCGAAATCGGCTATTGACTTGTGTAATTCGGATCCCGGGGATGAAATTTAGGGCTACACCAAATCGACGGCTCAGATTATTTCTCAAAGGACTAATACCATAATAAATAAAATAAAATAAAAACCTAAAAACTAAAGGGGCCAGGGGGCATCTCGGCCACCCTAGCCCCCAAAACCGTCTGGCCGTCCCTTGTAACCGCCGTCGCCCTCCTCGGCGGGGCTGCCCTCACCGCCTCTGGCGACCGTCGTCGGCCGCCTCACCCCGTGCCGTCCTCAATCCTCCTCCTCCTTTCGGCCATGACAGGCCCCGGCACCTCCTGCCGCTCGCCCCCGCCTCCTCTAGGATCCATCACCGTCGCCTCGGAGGATCCATGTCGCCCTGCCCACCGCCGGCCGGCCACCCTCCGCTGGCCTCTCCTCCACGCCTCGCTCCCCTCGGCCCCTGTGCTCACCGCATCGATCACCGCTGCACCGCCTCCTCTTCGCCATCTCGGTCGGCCCTCCATGTTTTCGCTGCCGGTGGTTGCACCGTCTCCGGCCGCCTGCACCGGCGCTGTTCTTGCGTGTCTCCCTCTGCTGTCGGTCCATCCCCGTCACTTCCCTGCTGCCGTCAGCTAGGAGGCCACCGCAACCCCGCGGTGTGGCACCTCCGACGCAAGCGCCATCGCGGCTAGCCGTGGACAGGCCTCCATCACCGTGCCGCCTCGCACGACCTCCTCCCCACCGGCTCCTGCCTCCCCGCTGCTCCTCGCTCCCCGTGACCTGTCCAAGCCCAGGGGCCGCCTCACAGGCCTTCGACCCTAGCAAGGCAGGTCTGACCAGGCGAGCAACCGGTTAGACCGGTACCATCGCAGCCACCACTCCCTCCACTCCTCACACCGCTGCCGTGCTGCCTCTACACCATGGTGACAAAGCTGCCGCCATGCCTCTTGCACCGTGCTGCCACCATGCCACCACACCGCTTGCTCGCTACCACCTTGCTGCCCTAGGGAGAAGAGGAGTAAGATAGTGCCAGCCGCGAAGATGAAGATAGAGAGTTGATGCCGTACCGGACCCGACCCCCACCCTACCGACGTCATCGATGATTTTGACACTTCTTTGCTTTGAGGGTAACGCCATAGAGCTTGTCAGTTTGCACATGTCATGTGGAAGTGGTAGATTGTGGCAACCTTTACAAGTTCCCAAAATTGTTGGTTACATGTCTCCATTAGAGCTAAGAGCTTCTGAGCCTGATTCCGTGTCCTTCCCTTTATTATTACAAGAACTTAAAAAGAGAATCGTAGGCAGTATTAGTAGCTTCAATTCGAGTACCTACTTGATAAAATCCGATGAGCCATTTGTGAATTATAGCCGATATCGTCTCACTGTCCAGAATTCACCATTTACTCAAATGTGCAACCCAAATTAACCTAAACGGCCATACTGCAGAAGAAATTAAAATCATGAACCTTACATGTAATTGTGGCATCCATGTTATTAAACCCCAAAGACCCCAGCCAAGTGTTAATTGCCACAATGTAGCATAAAATTTCTATATATATCACATCTTTCGTTTAGATATCACATCTTGTTAGCCTACAAAGAACTACTACTTGTGTTTAAAAAGTATAATATGAATCTCATGTATACCATTCAAATGTTCAGTATTGAATCATACCCTCCAATCCAACACATAACCATTTGCTTTAATCCATAAGAACCCAATTCGTTTCTTTAGAAACGTCATATACATTGTGCAAGCCATTATTGCCTAAATTATACTTCATTAATATAACTTAACCAAATGAACCCTAACATAGCTATGCTTGTTCTCTTCTTCATGTTAATCCACCTTACTTGCATATCACATTTCATCAATATCTCAATGTTAGTTGCTTCCCCATGATTAAAGCTACAGCTCAACTTAAGCCAAATCAAAATGTGAAGCTGAACATAGTATGCTTAAGTTAATTCTGCATTTCATCTTAGCTTGTCGTAGTTGCATACCCTTCTTTTGTCCACACTCTAGTTCAACCCATGTTTAAAGTTGAACACCAACTAACAACAAAACCGAAATGTGAATGAATAGCAAACATGCCATGCTTAGGCCAATCCCATATATCTTAACTCACTGTAGTCATATATCATGCTCCTTTACTATGTTAATAATGGTCTGCTCAAGCTAATTCCAAATCTCTGCTATTTCGCTGTAGTTGCATTTCATGCATCTTGCCATGTCAAGCATAGCATCTTAGATTTGCCTTTTCTCCTTCTAGATGTCAATTGCACTTTCATGGCGTTTCGGCTCTTTATGTTTCTTCACCAGGCTCCCGGGCAGCTCTCTTGCTTGTTGATGATTCCAATTGCTTTATTAATTGGATGGATGTTAAATTACTGTGTCTATTTGTCTGAATGTTGATTGGGGTCGTGCAATTGTTAAATTGATGATTAATTCAATTGAAACCCCTTATTTGATTGAGAGAGGGACATGGGAGCATGGTTGTGTGGATGGGCTGTAACATTGTTGGCGTCGCTCGAGCTTGATATCGAGCATTAAATTGGAGTTATAGCGGCGATTCACACTTGATGCTCCCTGAAGCCATAAATATTTGTTGTAAGGGGTCCAAAGGTGTAGTCTGGTTGGTAACCGCTCAATGGGGGCTCGCTACCCCCATGTGAAGGCCCTTGAGAGCATCTGTGGGAAGTCGAGCGACCAATGAATATGAACTGGTTGATGTTAACCCGCTAGGTTTTATCTTGAATTCAAATGATTACTAGATGATGATGACCTATTAGGTCTTATCATGAACTGGTTGGTGTTGACCTGCTGAACCTTACCTTTGAGTTCCTTGTGTAAAATATTGATGCAAACTTGGACTTGGTTCGAATAGTCTGATGATTGAGATTAGATCTGAACTAGGTTCATATGATCTAAATAATTTTCCTGGTTAATTGAATGTATGTGGTATTCCTGTTAAGCTGGAACTTGTGAATTTATTTATGTTAATGCTATTGTTCATCATTCCATGGATGTTGGTTGTATTAAGAATGTTCAATTGGTCTTATTCATGCTTAATGAATGCTTAACTGTTCAATTCCTGGTATTGCCATGTTTATGTTACATCTATGTCATGTTATTGTTAATCTGTTATGAATTTCCCATGAAGTAATTTAGCATTCCATGCCTTATTTAAGTTAATTGGAATAAGTAGCAACTTGCAAGTATGAAAGTACTCACCGGGAATTCAATTTCTGCAGGTGAGCTGGTGTCAATGAGTATCGTGTTTTCCTGCTTGTTTGTTTACCTCGCCAGCTAGAAGATCTCATGGGTATTTAGTGGTTGTTGATGCTCTTAAGGATGATCGGGTTAAAAATTGTGTTTATGCTTCCGCTATTTAACTTATTCGGAGCTTACGACTTACGGATCTTTTGATTGTAATGTATTATTTTGCCCATGTGTAAGGGATGTGTCTATCTATCTGATAATCTCTGTTTTAGAGCTTGTGTGGTGTTTATCAAGTTGTTCACCATGTCGATTCATATACAGTGCATGTATGGATGAAGTGTATGAAGCGACGGTAGACAGTTAATATTCATCTTCCGTGTGAGTCTAGTGATGTTGAAGCTGAGTGACCCGCCAGTCGAGGTGCGCATGCCGGCTGGGCAGGGTGTGGGCGTTGGTGTTGAGCCTTCGGGTGACCCACTGGTCATGCTTCGGCCGATTGGGCTAGGGTGTGGAAGCAGATGCCGGCCTCCTCTTTACGATTGCGATTCTCATCGCAGCTAAATGGTGTTAACTCCCTACAAGGTGTTCAGAATTCTATTTGACTTACTGAATAATAACCGTTTCTAGCGAACTGGACTAGCAGTGAGACATACGACTAGGTGGTCAGGTGGAGTTCATATGCCGTGCTGACCCGTAATGGCGGATACACGTGAGGTAAGCGTGTGTCCTCGTTATGTGGTTTCTCGGTCTTCGACGACATATCATATGGTAAGTTATGAACAATTCTGGGCTCCGACAGTAGGCCATTGCCGTGGGAGGCTTACAGTGCCTTGGTTGGTTAAATAGTCCCTTAAAGGTTGATAAAGTCAGCATTGGAAAGAAAGGATTTGATCACTCATGTTGTTTTCTTAAGGCTTATGAGTAGTAGGACAAGGAGATATGGTTTGATGCATCCGATTATGAATTTTTCCTTGTTGGACTTACGAGACTATAGATAGATAAAGGGATTGGATTTGGTTATAAATTATTGTATGCTAGAGTGGAAGCCGATAAGAACAAACGATCCATTTTGATTATTCTCCCTTAGCCCGGGAATAAAAACCGAGAAACCAAAACCAAAGCCAAAAAAACCAAACTTACTCTAATTTTGGTTAATCGAAATAATTCCAGTTACCATTTTTGGAAACTGAATTTAATATGGTGAAGTCAGTTTTAGTCCTCGGTTAACAAAATAAACTAAATTTACGTGGATACGTTATTATTTCGATGGACAAGTTAAAGAAATAAACCAGTTAATCGAAAAGACCAAATTTCTATGGACATGTTAACCGACTAAACCAGAATTTTCTATTGAATATGCTACATTTCTGAATTTTGTGATGCTTTGTAACTGAAAACCAAAATCGAATTGTTGGTTAACCGAATTATTGGTTTACAACATTGCATACCATATTTTGGTTACCATTTTTCAAAAACTGAAATCTTCAAAAACCAAAAAAAGTGAAACCGAAAATTGGGTTAAACTGAATGCCCAGTCTGAATTATCCCTGAGGATTGAAGTTGAGCTAGCTTGATGATGATTGGAGTATCAATATGATGATTTGTGCTAAAAGTATTTGAGCTATTGGATTGTTAATATTGACGGTTGAGCCTGGAAATAGATTTGGCTAATCGGTAACGCTATAATGCATATTTTGGATTGGTTAATTTGAATTGGCATGAATAGGATAATCTATTGACTTCAGATTGCTAGGGTATAGAGGATATAGAGGATATGAAATTATCTTCGTGGATATTCATTATGATGTCTTTTTTATGAATAATTAGAGAATATTATTAATTTATTAGTAGATCTTCACGATGAATAATTGGTGGATTTGGTTAATTTATAAGGAGATCCTCTCTATGAAAGAGTTGTGCACTTGGATAAAGGATTATTATGGATCCTAGCAATAAATTTTGGTGGATTGATAGAGTGTATGAAAGGCTAGTGGATTGGGTGAAATGCCAAATTTACAGATTTCTTATGGCGATCTAGGTTCATAGCGGTGATCAATGAATTGACGGATTTTGATACTTGTGATTGCACTGAGATTTGATAGAGAATAGGTGATTAATGATAGATCATTTGGATGACTGAAAGAGCATCTAGGCCCCTAAATGGTTTTGATGGTTAATGGCAACCTAAACTGGAATCTAATGTTTACAATGAGTGTAAGCAGGATGAGTAGGTTCCAGGAAGAGGATTCATCCAGGAAAGGTGTCACGGACCCGGAATCCATATGTGATTAGGGGAACGCGAAGTCGCCAAGGACCGAAGGACTCGTCAGCCCGGTGGCACGGTACCTGCGCCGTACGCACCGAGGCGGAACGATCCGACACCCGCCACGTGCGAGCCGGCCAGAAGCGACCAATCTTCCCAGAACCACAAATAGATTCCAGATACCGGTGAAGGGGTAATACCGCGTGATAAGCCTGCGCTCCACGATAGTCATAGGAGGACTAGAGCTCGGGATATGCATCCCCTCAACCTAACCTAGCCTCGAGGTGCGACTCCGGGAGGGTCCAGCTCTGCTCTGCCGTCAGCGCGAGGCGTGACGGTCGTAGGAGGCTTAGCGAGTACGGGACGAATCCCCTGGATCGACTCAACCAAAGCTACATAGGACTAGTGGTTCGCTCACCTCTGCCATCACGAAACGCAATCCTAGCACGCAATAATACCGCTGCACAATTGCCCATATACTTCATCACATACACGCATTGTACATGGACAACCGCAAGTAACAACTCGGATATCACAACACAAACTCTACATTAAGATATTAATAGTAACTGTCCACGATGGGACGACATATTACAATAGTCGGTTATATCCAAACACATATCTGAGTACGGAGAAGTTAAACAACAGCGGAAGCAAAATAAATGAGACCCACAGCGGCATAGTGACCGCTGACCAAAATCCACATCTATCCCATGGGTCGATAGCCAACCAAGGAAACCGGAAGCTAGGCGGTATTGAAGTAATCCTCGACCACTGGCTCACCTGCAATGATCTAGGAATATCCTAGGTGAGTACGAAGGTACTCGCAAGACTTATTCGTGCTTGATTAGATGTCCTACACATGCTAGTATAGCAACAATTAAACGTGATGCAAATTGAGCTAACGAGATTAAAGCAAAACATGGTATGAATAACCACAAGGGAGGAACACAACAATTTCCACTTTCAGTTCAGATCTCGTATAATTTAACACACAACCATGAGAACATCAACCAATACGAACATGAGCACATCAACCATAACATTCCAAGTTGTCTAGGGGCAGCCCACGCCCATCTAATTTAATCGACCTCCCTGGACCGTCTCGGCAATGCAACTATTACGGGAAGTATCGAGTGCTCCTCACTCGGAGGTTGCAGAGCTCCGGTGACCGAGTCTTGTCATCAGATAACCCATAGCAGTGAGTCCGACAACGACCATGAGGGTTTTCAACTTATCACATTTTCATTCCAATTAATCTCTCGAGCCGTTACCGGCAATACAACCACCATGGGAAATATCGAGTGCCCTTCACTTGGAGGTTGCAAAGCTCCAGTGACCGAGTCTTACCATCAGGTAATCCAGAGTGGTGATTCCGGCAACGACCACGCGGTGATAAGGGATGGTGACACGCTGGAGATAGGGTTGGTGCAGCGACAAAACTCTACTTACACCTGGGTCGCCATCACCCTGCATTTAACACCAGCCATACCCATTGTGCACGCCCTCGGCTCTCCCAACTCACTTAAGCAATTTTAGTTGAAGGGGCAGTAAGGATGTTCTCAACATAAAGATACGTCCTACACATATTAGTGTGCTCAACAACACATACGACATCCAAATAACATTCACATACAAGCACACATATAAAGAGGGCATACACAAGAGTACGGAAAGTAAAATGCAACAAGCTCTGCTTGCCTTGGCCGTAGAATTCCTGATCTTGCGTGAGGTTGTGAGCCTGGTGGTCTCCCTCTTCGAGTCCTGTTGTGAACGATTAGAAGCGCCGGAAAGAAACGGCAAAAGAAGACCATAAGACTCAGCATGTATGCATGATGAATGGACAATGCTGGATGTAGGTGTCTAAGGTGGTGCGCGGATGTATATATATAACTCTAGGTTGACTGACCTGTTCCGGGTTCTAGGTTTAATTGACCTGTCGTTATCCTACCATGCATGCATGTTAGGTTATGGTGCAACAGGTGTTTAGGGCTCATTTGGTTGATTCGTTGTCGTAGGTGAGAACATGGAGTCGCGATTATTTACTGGCCGTTAGGCGAATTGTGACACTAGCTATTTTGATTTGACGGTTAAGCTAGATGTTCTAGTATGCATGCATTAGGAGGTCGTTAACGTTCGTATGAATTTCTACAGGTTAAATCAACTTTCGCATTTTCCTGTCTTCTTCTCAGTAAGGAACAAGGTAATGTATATCTTACTTCCAATATCATCACGTCATCTAAAAACAACAAGTGGGTTCATCTGGTCATCTTTATAGATATGAGATTTCCTAGCTAATCAAGCGCTCGTTGCACGATCCCACATGACATAGAACTAGGTACTCTTTTCTTTCATTTCAACTGGTAGGCATAGGGTGTATGTGATTGCTCCTATGCAGCTAACCTAAGTAATACTAAATCTGTATCTATTTACTGTTAGGCCATGATTGCAGTAGTCGGCATAATGGTGGGAGCATGCTAATCATCCAAGTTTTTATGCTAGGTTAGTTTGGTTAGGTATAACGTGGTGACCCCTTTTTAACTAATGATTACCCGCATCACCTAGTTTATTGGTCTATTACTTGTACTGATAAGGGCTTAGCCAATAGTTAGAGCGACCAACACATTAGTTAATCCAACATGTGTGCGTATGAAGTAGATTCATTAAGATCTCAATGCGATAAATAGCGGATGAAGTAACCAACCGTTAGTTTCTTTTCGTTATCTAGTTATGTATGAGCTGGTTATTACAGTAATTAGTTACTGTATATGTTTCAAGGGTACCAGTAACCAATCATCAGTGCATTTAGGGGAGTGTTTTACACGGCCATTAACTTAGGCTTTCATCACATGATTCTATGCTGCTTCATGATAGGTAGTAATTATTCTTATCAACAGGTTAAACAAGTTTAACCGACATGGGTTCCATCGGTACAAAATGTTAATCGTTTATTAGCTGCTAATTAACCATTGCCCAGATGATTCTCCGCCACTCTTCGTTAATTGCAGGTTAGCTAATAGCACCACGTAAGGTATTAGATGGTTGCATCTTAACTGCGGCGCGTACTCAAACCCAGTTGCATGTACCATTCGTTAATCTTAAACGGACACAAATAATGCCTAAGCTAATGGATTCACTTAATCATCGTGCGATTTAGTTGTCTTAACCGAATCGACAGTTTTTAGCTAAGCTGAAGCTGATTACTGTTAGTTAAGCAATTTCTAAAGTAACTAATCAGCACATTAATTAGTGTGTGAGCTGATGCACTTAACCGACATTCAGACCGGTAAACCCTAACCACTTCGGCTATTACGGCTTAACCACAGATTAACGGACTCTAACTACAGCTAACCACCTGGTTCGGTTGAGTAGACGCTCACTGAACAAATGACGCCGAGCTCGGAGACGGGGGCGTGGTGCGCCGAGTTAAAGGAAACGCCGGCGGTCAGGGAAGAGGCTTCTGCAGGTGGCCTGAGCTCGGGCTGCGACACGTGGATGCAAGGGGAGGCAGGGTCGGCTTGCCCGGGAGGAGGCTCACTGGCGGCAGGTCTGGGGTGGCTCGGATCCGCCCGGTGATGGCCCTAGAGAGCGGCGCGGCACAGGGGCGAGCAGGGGCAGGGCGGAGGCAGAGGCGCCGAGGTGGAGGTGGCGCGCAAGGGCCGGCCAGGCGAGGTGGCGGGCCGGCGGGCGAGGGGCGGCCGACTGGCACCGGCGCAGAGCAAAAAGGTACGGCGGCGACGGTGAGTAGAAGGAGAGGCGCGGCAAGGGCCGGATGCGGCGGCCGGGTGCTGAGATGAGGCCGGCGGCGGGCTGGGCGCGGGGACGCCACGGGTGGCCGGCGGCGGGCTTGGAGCGGCAGCGCGCGGCCACGGGGCAGCCGAGGCAGACCTCGGCGGGACCCAGAGAGGCGGCGGCGTGGAGGCCCTCGGCGGCAGGGGGGTTTTCTTGGGGAGCTCAGTGGAGCTTGGCTTGAGGGAGCTGCTGGAGGTGGCTTGGAGAAGAAGGCCCAAGCGGGATTTGGGGGAGAGGCAGAGGAGTTTTGCTCCAGAGAACATAAAAAAGCTCATGCATGTGGATATTTTCTTGGGGGATTGAGAGCACATGAGATGGAGAATTCAGTGGAACAACATGCATAGCTCGATTCCTTGGTTTTGGATGGGATTTGAAAGGGAGAAGGTAGTGAGCTTTGCTCTTAGTTGAGAGGAAAAGAAATGGCAGAAGGTTGAAGAAGAGTGGGGAATGGTCTGAGGTTGTGCTGCGTGAGGAAGAAAAGGGCACTGCGGGTGGGTTGTTTGCTACACGTGGAGGTTAGGGGCTGCTAGTGGGACCCACGCGGCAGGTAAGACAGATCCCTTTTTCTTTTATTCTGTTGTATTTCCTCTCAACTTAGTTAATAAAAATCTATAACCTAATTTATAAAGTTTTACGGATTAAAAGTAATGCCCTAGTTTAACCTCATATTTAGTATCTTGGTGTATAAACCCAAAAATGAAGTTTGACTCCTAGGTTCTCAATTTGTTTCTTCAAATATTTTTCACAACATTAAACTTGAGATCAATATGAGGGTTAACTTTTAAATGTAACATTTCACCTACATTTGACGAGAGGGAGTTAACTGAACTAGCCTCTTCCCGATTCACTCGAGGTGAGCAAATACCGAAGTTCATTTGGTCTTGATGTGCAAATGAGCTTCAATTTAACTTGTTAAAGTTTTTGGATAGTTGAGTTAGGAACAGGGACGAACTTTAGAATCATGAATTTTAGTGGCATTAGTTTTGCTGTTCGATTTCATGTTAACCCTAAGGGCGCATGTTAGGGTTTTTAATCGAAATCATTTCTAAAGTATCTATATGCATGCATGCGAATGAAAGAAATCGTTTATGTTCGTGAAATTTTTCACTGACCTCGTATTTGAAAATAGGGTCACTACAAAAGGATGACCACCCAAAAGTACAAAGGTGGTTTCTAGGACAAGGAGATAGCTGCGCTAGGCAACTGTGCCACAGCTGTGAAGAAGCCGGTGCTGTGCAAGGAGTTGCAAGCAAGGTGATGGTGGCTTGATGCGTCAAGGGCCGTGACTACAGTTGGTGGAAGCTGAAGCCTAGGTTTGCTAGTTTTCTTGAGTCCTTAGGAAACACCTGTACTATCAAGAGGGATGAAGTAGCAATGATTTTTAGAGGTTCTTTTGCTCAATGCTCAGAGTGTTGGACAGTGGCACTGATACTTTGAGGTCAGTAGCCCTGTAACAATAGTTTTGCACAAATGTGAAACTGGGATTGTGCTAGCTTCCTAAAACCCTAGAGCTAAAGTTACCTGTGTGGCACTGCTGTGTCACAGGTGAACAACCGCTCTATGAGTCAGGTACATCTCTATGCCAGGGGAGAGCTTGTAAATGCTAAGGGAACTGCACTACAATAGTTTGTCTGCCGAGTCAGAAGACTGTTGGAGGTTCTCTCCTGAGTAGGCATCAGAGTTAGTGTGTGCACTGAGGGCATGTAATGTGCCAGAACCGAGCTGAGCAGTGAGGCTACATCAGTTAGAGTTTCACCTGTGTCAGCCTCCGGTGACACAGGTGTCGGTCTTCCTGAGCCGGTTACCGTTGTGCGTTGTGATTAGCTGTGTCACCGGTGCTTGTCACCGGTGATCCACTTAATCCTACGTGGCATGAGTGTAATGGTCAGGTGAAAGGACCTCAGATGCCGACTAGAGGGGGGTGAATAGGAGGCTAACAAAAAATACTTCTTTTAACTAGATTGTTTAGATTAAGCCTTGTACAGAAGCAAGGATTAGCTAGCTGTGTGACAGGTGTGTGACACAGGTAAGATGCGATGTGTAAATTAGCATGCAGCTGTCACACAGGTGCCTAACACAGGTGGGCTAATGACTTAGCAAAAATGATGAGCAATCACAGTGTCTGTGTAACAGGTAGCTGACACAGGTGTGAGATATGATCTATACCAACTGTGAGACAGCTAACAAGACACAGGTGTAAAGGTGATCTAAGCAGATAAACAGAATATCTATATGAGCATACAAGCAAACAGATATAGCAAGAATCAAGCAGTAAAACAACAAGTACTCAGGAGACAGAGTGTTTTTCACCGAAGTTCCCAGCTCTTTGCAGAGTGGTACGTCTCCGTTTGAGAAGCTACTCCGAAGAGGTCGCCAGCACTGAATCGTGCTTGTTCTCCGAGTACCTGATCTCAGGCCTCTTCCTTTGCTTGTGGAAGTCTTTTTGCTTGCAGCAAGTAGACTTCAATCACCCTCACAGACTACTGGTCCAGCCCACACAAGCTTGGGTGGTACCAGCAACTCCTACGCCCGTCTAGGAGTAGACACTCCAAGAGTAATAGATTCAGCAGTGACAACTCTTGGAGGAACCAATGCTCTTTGCTCAAGAACTCTAACCCTTCCCGAACTGACACTTAGGAAACTTGGCTTTCGTTCGGTGGAAAGAGGCTTTGCAATGGTCGAATGTGAGTTACTGATTGGCTCATTGGTTGAGGTCTAAGACCTCCCCTGGTCCCCTTGTTGGAAATATGCCCTAGAGGCAATAATAAAGTTGTTATTATTCTATTTTCATGTTCATGATTAAGTTTATGTTCTATGCTAGAGTTCCCCAACACCCCTATATATAGGGTTCACAGGCACTTGACCGTTACACTGTTGCCACGTAGGATTAAGTGAGTCACCGGTGTTAGCCACTGGTGACACAGCTAATCACTCCGCCCAACTATAACCGGCTCAAGCAGACCGATAACTGTGTCACTGGCGGCACACACAGGTAAACCCTAAACTGACGTAGCCGCACTACTCAGCCCGGTCTTGGCACATGACATGCCCTCAGCGCACACACTCTCTAAAACCTATAAGGAGAGAACCTCCAACAACCCTCTGACTCAGCAGACAAGCTATCACAGCGCAGGTTCCTTAGCATTTTCAAGCTTTCCCCTGGTACAGAGATGTACCTGAGTCATAGAGCGTTAGACCACCTATGACACCGTTGTGTCACACCGGTGACTCTAACCCCTAGGGTTTTCTACTGCTAGCACTGTAGAGTGCCAGCTCCAACCAGTTTTATACTTATACAAAACTGCTGACACAGGGCCACTAACCCCAAAGCATTAGTGCCACTGTCCAACATCCTGGGCATTGAGCAACTAGAACCTCGACAGAGCATCACTGCTTCGTCCCTCTTGATAGTATAGGCTTTTCCTATGGACTCAAAGAAACTAGCAAATCTAAGCTTTACCTGCCCACCAACTGCAGTCACGGTCCTTGACGCATCAAGCCACCATCACCTTGCTTGCAACTCCTTGCACAGCACTGGCTTCTTCACAGCTGTGGCACAGCTGCCTAGCACAGCCATTCCTTAGTCCTGTAAACCACCCTTGTACCCTTTTTGGTGGTCATCCTTTCCTTGATGACCCTTCTTCCTAGAACCTACAAACCTACTTACACTCACTGTAAACATTAGATTCCAGTTTGAGTTGCCATTAACCATCAAAACCAACTTAGGGCCTAGATGTTCTTTCAATCTCCCCCTTTTTGGTGGTTAGTGGCAACCCATTCAACAAATTTGCATATCAATTTGAATAGAAGGTATATGTGCAGGTTATAGAGAATACACTCCCCCTGAAGCTGTGCAGAAGAGATTTGTTTTTAACTTGCCAATGCACAGATTGTAATTTTTGGATATGGGCAGCATTTTCTTACAACTTACACTCTTATCTGTTCAGAACAATAAGTGTGTCAGAGAATAGTGAGCTGAACTGAAATATTTTTCTCTTGATGCATTTGCAAGAACCAGAGCATATAAAAATGTGTCAGAGCATCTGAATATATATCTTAGAGCATGTGAGAATATTAGAGAGCAGATTTCCTATGGATATATGTATCAGAGCCAAACAAATTACTGGTCATATGTATCAGAGTGCCAATGGGCATGTATATCTGTGGATTAGAGTATATGTTTATTATGAATATGTGAATCAGAGCATAAGTCAATGAGCATAGGATTAATCATGAGTATATGAATCAGAGCAAGCAGACTAATCAGAGCAAAAATAGTCTAGACCTATGCTTCAGAGCATTGAACATATGCATCATAGCAACACACTTGGCACACTGAAATATTTCAGCATCAGAGTAAAGTGAGCAAGACAAGACATAGTATTAATTGTAATCAAGGCAGAAAAATCAGAAATAGAACAAGCCTTGAGTACACCAGAAAATAATTTTCTTTCTCCCCCTTCCTCTATTCTCTCCCTCTTACAAATATCTCCCCCTTTGTATGAAACTCTCCCCCTATGTCTCCCCCTATGTATGAATCTCTCCCCCTTTGACACTAAAACACCAGAAAGGGGTGAGGAAGAGACACATTCAGAGCTTGGACTTCAACAGCTGGAGAACTTCTGACATCTGAGCCTGCAACTGATCAACCTTTGATTGCAGACTGGAGACTTCTGATCTGAGCTGAAAGTTCTCGCGGCGCAGAGCTGCAAACTGTGTTGGCATCACTTTGTTCTGATAAGCTCTGGCTGCTGCTTGAGACATCAGAGAGGAGGACAGAGTGCCATCTGCAGCCACCTGTGTCACAGATACTAACTCAGCTGGGTCAAGTGTGGGAGTATCAGCGGTGACACCGGCGAGGACTTGGACTGAAGGCACAGGCACGGATGGAACAGGCGCTTGAGGAGCTGTTGGAGCAGCTGTGTCACCGGGAGCTGACACCGCTGGTTCAGGGGACTCGCCAAACAAAGCTGGAACAGCAACCTCATCAGGATGGTCATCAGCCTGAGGCCTGAGCTGGGTCTTGATGGTCTTTACTGTCATGTCAAAGTTGGAATCCAGAAGACCTGTTCTCTGAAGGATCATGTACATGATGTACGACCCATACCTCAGCTTAGCTTTCTTGTCCTTCTGTACAGCATCTATCTCATGGAATATATATCTGGCCACATCAAAATGAATGTTCTTTGCTATGTGCACCAGCACCTGCCATACTGAATTGTATACTGCATCTGTATTTCCTCCTTTGGGCTGGAGGGTGACATGAAGAATCTTTACAAGATGCTTTGCTGTGATTGTGATCCCCTTGAAGTACACATGATCTGAAGGGGCATTGGCAGGGAATGTAAAATTCCTTGGATAGAATTTTCTTCTGTCAGCGTTGGAGACAGGCTCTAGCTTGAACAAATTTGGCATACCAGGCTCGATAGGTGCATGAAACAAGCTGTTGAATTCTGGAGCTGTGATTGAGAGCAGCTGGCCTCTTGTCTTCCATAGCATGACATCTTGATTTTCTTGATCTACCCAGACAGTGGCATAGAATTCCTTAATGATTTCTGGGTCATAATCTTGTTGAAGATTGCATATGAACTCCAGACCTGAGGCTTGGATGAGAGATTGAAGACTCCTCAGTCTGGGATCAGTTAGAGCAGACCAGTCTATGGCCTTGCAATCTACAAATCCCTTGGAAGCAAGGATTTCATGGTAGAGACCCCTTTGAAGATTAGTGTGAAATCTGGGGTCTGAGCAAGATGCATCTTGAAACTCCTTGTCTTCATTGAAATATGGGCAAGCTGACCTCATTCTTATGAAAGCACTTGTGCTCATGGAGGCAACTTTGCTTCTTGATTTCTGGGGATCACTTTTGGGTAGCTTCTTGGCCACAGCTCGGGAGATGAACTTCATTTGATTCGCCTCAGTCCTCAAGGCATGAGAGAAGATGTAATAATACTTAGTTTCTAGATCTTCTTCTCCAACTGAGAGACTGGGTGAGCTATCTGCTTGTTCAGCCTCTGCCTCCTCTTCCTCTTCTTCGTCAGCTGATTCTGTACTTGGAGAAGATCTCTCGGCTTGGTAATCTTCATCTGAATCAGCTCTAGCCTCTTTCGGCCTGGGAGGGGTAACAGACACACCTCTGCCATCATCTGATGAGCTCTCAGAGCTTTCTTCTTGCTCAGCTGACTGACTTGCCTGTGCCACAGGTGATGACACAGGTGCTTGAACTGAAGGGGCTGGGTCAGCTGGCGGTGGCACAGGTGATTTAGACAGGTGTGGCTCTTGGGCCTGAGCTTCTTCTGCCTGTGACACAGCTGGTTGAGACAGCTGTGGACTTGTTTGTTTGGCAGCTTCTAAAGGCGTCACAGATCCAGCCTTTGGTGATTGGAGCTCATGGGCCTCTTTGGTTGTCTGTTCTTCGGCCTCAGACACCAGAAATTGGGATGGAGACATCTGTTTCTGGACATCCAGGGAGGAAATGGATTCTACACTTGTAGAACTTTGAGATTTTCTGCTTCTCCTCTGGTATGTCTGCAGACTTGACTTAGCTAGGGCTAGCCACCGGTGACACCGGTGGTGGCATCTCCTTCTTTCAATTCTTGAATGGCAGACGTCTGTTGATCAAATTGAACTTTTAAGGATGGCTTGGAGCTTTGAGTCGTCTCAGAAATTATTTCGACATCTGCATCTGGCTGCCTCTTGGCTTGAGGTTCATCACTGATCACAACAGTTTCTGATCTTTTCCTTTTAGGAGCTTGAGTAGGTGCAGCAGCAGGAGGACTTGCTTCAGGAAACCGGGAGGTTTCTGCAGGCTGCTCGACATGAACTTCAGTCTGTTCTTCCACTGAAGCTTCAGGAACTCTGACAATGATGCCAATAGGCTGAGAGGCTTTAGAGAGTCTTGCTGCTTTCTCTTGTCTGAACTTAGCAGCCTCTGACAAGGCTTTCTGCTTTCTTATACCAGCAAGAGTGGCAGTTTGTGCAAGAGCCTTGCCACGTTCTTCTTCGGAAGCTTGCACTGCTATGAGAGTTTTATACCTCTGAAAGCTCTCTTTGCTTTTGCCTCGAGCAGCTTTCAGTTTCTTCAATTCAGCAGCTCTCATTTCCTTTTGTTTGAGAAATTCTTTAAGCTTTGCTTGGCTCTTTCTTGCTTCTTCATAAATTTCTAGCCTCTCTAGGGCTAAGGCATCGTGTTTGGCCAATTCTTCTGAAGAGAAGATGGTCAATGGACCAGCTGAAGTTTCTTTTTCAGCTTGCTCTTTTGCATCTAGCTGTTTGCCAATCTTTTGAGCTTTGATAGCTTCCCAGTGTTCTTCAGCCTTTTTCATCCTTAGAGTGGCCCTGAGCCCTATTGGGAATGTCATCCCCAATATCTGAATCTGAAAGGGTTGCTTGAGAGACTGGTGGCTTTTGAACCTCTCTTAGCTGGTTGCTTCTGCTTCTTAGCTGCTTCCTTTCCCAAGGATGTGTGCTCAACAGCAGCTGAGGATCTTGTCCTCTTGGGTGGAGCACGCTGAGCAGAACTAGATTTACTGGCTTGAGAAGCTGATTTCTTTGCAACTGCTTTCCTCTGCCTGTAAGCCCTTTGGCTTGCCTTTCTTGTTTCAGCGACCTCTGCTTTCTGTCTCAGCCTCTCTCTTTCCTGATCTGAATCTGAAATGTTAATCTCAAAGCTGGATGCTTCTGGGTCAGACCACTGCATCCCACTGTCAGCTTTCTCAGATCCTGAAGACATCTGTAGAAACCAGATAGATAAGACAGAATATAGGTAAGAGGTGTTCCTGAGATGCAAAAGGTAGTAGCTGTGTGAGACACCTGTGTGAGAACAGGGAGACACAGGTGAGGACTTGGTAACAAACCGAGGTCTCAGCCTTTTGAATAGACTTGCCTGTGTGACAGGTGAGACCCTAGCGGTGACACAGCTACGTGCGGAGGCGGACGGCAGATTTTAGAAATCTAGAGATTTACTGGTTTTCGGTGGTTAATTTCGAGCAATATAGGTTCTGAAAGATTATCAGGAGCTAAACCAACCCTAACAACTAACAATGCGCTAATGGATTAGGCTTTAGAGCAAAAACATAAGCCCTAAGCAAGAACAGGCGCAAAGTAGGGCTGGCGGAAGCTTACTTTGAGCAAAGATTGATAATGCGCGGATAAATTGTTGCTGGAGCTCTTCAGAAAGCTTTCTCCGATGCTTCGAAAGATTTGGAGGGGCGGAAACGTTGATTTCGTCGAGAATTTGGTGTTTTGGCGCACGGCGGAAGTTTGGGGTTTTAACGTAGAACGTGGGTTCTGTGGAAAACGTATCGACGTCTTATATAGGCCGAAGGGGTATAAGGTGGCTGTGTCACAGCTGACAGAGGAACCTGTGACACAGGTGAGTAGACAAAATACCCTAGGGCCTACGGAAATCAAAAGCATTCACCTGAGACACAGATAGATAGCTCAGGTGACAAGTATTTCATCCATAGAACACCAAGACAGAGAGAATTTGATAAGAGAGCAAGCATATGAACACTATCAGGAAATCCTTATGCAATCTTCCCAATGTCAGTTTGCCAGAAAATCAATCAAGCAAAACTAAAACTGACATGAGTCGATTTTGAAAATAGGTACACAATAATGCGCACACACAGCTGAAAGATCTCTACACTATGCATAAAACACATACACCTGTGACACAGGTGATCAACACAGATGAGCATGTAAGGCATGTAAATGGTAGAATATATGAGCTAGACACCAAGCCAATCCTTTTTATTGAAGATTAGAGACATCAATGATATTCAATTCACTCCTCAGAGCACAGAACCTAGTCTCATCTAAAGGCTTGGTGAAAATATCAGCTAATTGTTTTTCAGTCCTTACATGGCACAGCTGTATATCTCCCTTCTCAACATGATCTCTCAGGAAGTGGTGCCTCACTTCAATGTGTTTGGATCTTTGGTGGTGCACTGGGTTGTTGGCTAACTTAATTGCACTTTCATTATCACAGAAGAGGGGTACTTGATTAAAAGATACGTTGAAATCTTTCAAGGTCTGCCTCATCCATAATAACTGAGCACAACAACTACCAGCAGCTATATACTCAGCTTCTGCAGTGGAAAGGGCTACTGAGTTTTGTTTCTTGGATGACCAGGACACTAAGGAATGCCCTAGAAATTGACAAGTACCAGAGGTGCTTTTTCGGTCAACCTTACACCCTGCATAGTCACTATCAGAATAGCCAACTAGCTCAAAATTTGCACCTTTAGGATACCATAAGCCAAAGCCTGAGGTTTGAATCAAGTATCTCAGTATCCTTCTTACTGCAACTCTGTGACAGTCCTTAGGATTAGCTTGAAATCTAGCACACATGCATACACTCAACATAATGTCTGGCCTAGATGCACATAAGTAGAGCAGGGATCCTATCATGGATCTGAACTCTTTCTGATCAGCAGACTTACCTTCGATGTTTAGGTCCAGATGACCATTTGTTTGCATGGGAGTATGAATAGACTTTGCATCCTTCATGCCAAACTTAGAGATGATGTCTTTGGTGAACTTTTCTTGTGAAACGAATGTACCTTCCTTGAGTTGTTTGATCTGAAGTCCTAGGAAGTACTTGAGTTCTCCATCCAAAGACATCTCAAACCTTTTGGTCATCATCTGGCTAAACTCATCACTCATGGAGCGGTTAGTACTGCCAAATATTATGTCATCGACATATATTTGGCACACAAATAAATCCTTTCCATTTTTCTTAGTGAATAGAGTTGTGTCTACTAAGCCCATTTTAAATCCATTCTTGATCAGAAATTCTTTCAATGTATCATACCATGCTCTAGGTGCTTGTTTTAAGCCATAGAGTGCTTTGTGTAGTTTATAGACATGGTGTGGTTTCTTATCATCTTCAAAACCAGGTGGCTGTTCAACATAAACAAGTTCAGAGAGTTTACCATTTAGGAAAGCAGACTTCACATCCATCTGATAAAGCTTGATGTTATGATGAACAGCATAAGCAAGGAGGATCCTGATGGCTTCAAGTCTTGCTACTGGAGCAAAGGTTTCTCCAAAGTCTAGACCCTCCACTTGTGTAAACCCTTGAGCCACAAGTCTGGCTTTGTTCCTTACCACTTGTCCATTTGTATCTTGCTTGTTCCTGAAGACCCATTTTGTTCCAATCACATTATGATCATTGGGTCTTTCCACCAGGGACCATACTTGATTTCTTTCAAACTGATTCAACTCTTCATGCATAGCATTTATCCAATCAGCATCCATGAGAGCTTCCTTTATGTTCCTGGGTTCAACACTGGAAACAAAAGAGTAATGTTCACAGAAATTAGCAATTCGAGAACGAGTAGTCACTCCCCTATTAATGGCACCGATGATGTTGTCTACAGGGTGATCCTTCTGCAGCCTGCTGATCACAAGGGGTTCGGGGTCAACCACCGGTGTCACAGCTGATGGTGTTGCCTGTGACACAGCTGGTTCTTCCTGCGACACAGCTGAGCTGAGACAGGTACTCTGCATCCAAGAGATCATTGGCTAGGGTTGTACTCGAGCTCGATGTCTTCATCTCCAGTGTCTTCATTCAGTGATGGAGAAGGTGGTTCTTGATCACTTGGTGAGACAGGTTCTTCCTTGACAGTAGGTCTGATCTCACCAGTTGACTTCTTTTGAATGTCCACATTCCCTACATCATTAGCAACTTGCTCTCCTTGGGAGCCATAAGACTCATCAAAGTTCACATCTACAGATTCTTCAACAACCTTTGTGAGAGTGTTGAATACTCTATAGGCATGAGAGTTAGTAGCATAGCCAAGGAATATACCAACATCAGATTTAGCTTCAAACTTAGTAAGGCGTTTGCCCTTCCTAAGGATGTAGCACTTACAACCGAATACTCTGAAGTATGAGACATTTGGCTTTGTGTTGGTGAGCAGCTCGTATGGAGTCTTCTTGAGTAGTGGATGTAGATATATCCTGTTGATGGAGTGGCAGGCAGTGTTGACAGCTTCAGCCCAAAATCTTGGTGAAGTCTTGTACTCATCCAGCAGTGTCCTTGCCATCTCTATCAGGGTTCTGTTCTTCCTTTCCACTACTCCATTTTGCTGTGGAGCATATGGACTTGATAGCTCATGCTTAATTCCATGCTTGTCCAGAAATGCTTCCACCTTTGAGTTTTTGAACTCAGTCCCATTGTCACTCCTGACCTTGACAAGGTTTACCTTCCACTCATTTTGTACTCTGACAATGAGGTGCTTGAATTTCTTGTAAACCTGTGTCTTCTCCTTCAAAAAGAACACCCAAGTATAGCGAGAAAAATCATCTACAATGACAAATCCATACTTGTTACCTCCCAAGCTCTCATATGTAGTGGGACCGAAGAGGTCAATGTGTATGAGCTCAAAAGGTGCGGTGGTGGTCATGACATTCTTGGGACGATGGGCAGCTCCAACTTGTTTGCCGGCTTGACATGAGCTGCAGGGCTTGTCCTTCTCAAACTTCACCTTTTCCAGGCCTATGACATAGTCATGTTTGCTCAGTTTGTTGAGAAGCTTCATCCCTGCATGACCTAGCCGCCTGTGCCACAGCCAGCCAACACTGGTCTTGGCCATTAGGCACCATGGAGCTGCTGCAGGCTGTTCTTTGAAGTTTACTGTGTATAGCTTTCCAGACCTGCATCCTCTGAACACTTGAGAGTCATCAGATAGTTTGGAAGCTATAACCTCATCAGGATAGAACGTGACTTTCATACCTGTGTCACACAGCTGTGACACAGACATGAGGCTATAGCCTATCTGATCTACAAGCATTACATTAGATAAAGAGTGATGTTCAGATATGGCAACTTTACCAACGCCATTTACCTTTCCCTTGGAGTTATCTGCATAGATCACATGTTTACTTGGAAGATTTTCATGTGTGATCTCTACAAACTCCTCTCTGCCTCCAGTCATATGTTGTGTACATCCACTGTCCACTACCCATTCAGTTCCACTGGAGACAGTATCCTGCAAGATTAGTTATGGGGTTTAGGGACCCAAACTCGTTTGGTTCCCTTTGCAATTTTACCATATGCAGAAACAGCAGTTAAAGAGTTAGAAGATCTGTTCTTATAGTTGATAGCCTGAGCAACAGATGATATGACATGAATTCTTTTAGGCTTGCTATCACCTGCAACCTTAGACAGAGAGGTTAGTTGGCTGTGTGAGCTACCGGTGGCACTGGTGGTTGCACAGCTGTGTAAGACACCGGTGACACAGGTAACTGTTACCTTTGGAACCCAGATCGCAGGCAACCACTTTGTCAAGTGCCTGCGACCAACATATTTAGCCACAACCTTCCCTTTTTTGTCCATCTGCAGTACATAGGATGGGTTGGATGGAATGTTTACTGCATTCCCATTACCCTTCTTATGACCAACAAACTTGTTGTCATATGTACTTGTCTGCCTCACAAATTTTTCTGCAAGATTAAAGTTAGTAGCAGCAGGCAGTTTATCTTTATGAGCAGAATGAATGTAACCCAAGCCTTTTCGGCCATCATTCTTTCTGAGCATCTCAGCTTTGATCAGCTGATAATTTTGCATGCCAATATTGGCAGTGCATAGGCCTTTCCTCATTAGCCTTTTTAGCTCTTCAAGCTCCTCTTTGAGCTTGTTGTGCTCATCTGCATCCACAAGGTTAGTAGTAGTAGAGGTTGATGCCTCTTTTGAATCATCAGTGACTCCACCTGTGGATGTTAGAACATTTATACGGCTAGCACAGTTCAGGCATGATTCAATAACAGTAGGAGCAGGCAAGGGAGCATCAGTGCATATAGTAGAAGAAATATCAGTGCACAAAGAATGTTTTTCCTTGAGCTCCTCATGCTCCTTTATCAGAAGCTCATGAGCTGCCTTGAGCTTTTCATGAGCTATTTCCAGGTTTTCCTGGTCAAGCCTGAGGTTTTCCCTGTCATCAGTAACCTCATCATAAGATTCACTCAGCTCCCTGAGTTTATCCCTTAAGGATATGTTCTCCTTCCTCTCCTTGCCATAGGTCTTATCTGTTCTTTCAAGGATGCCCATTAGTTCAACATAATCAGGGAAGTCATCCTCAGTAAGTACCTTAGAACCTTTGGCCATGAGACACAAAGGGGCAGAAGTGGATGGAAGATAGTCAGCTTCAGCACTTGACTCGGAGCTGTGTGACCTGGCTGTGTCACAGCTGGGTATGTCAGCCATACTGATGGCAATCCCAGCAACTTGATCTTCTTCTTTCAGACTCCTCTTCTGAGCCTGAATCCTCAGACACCCAAGCCTGTCCAACATAAGCTCTGGCAGTGGCCTTGTTCTTGGAGTAGGTTGGATGCTTGCTGTTGAAGGTCTTCTTCTTCCCATGGAAGTCCTTCTTCTTTCTGTACTGGCTGTTGTCCTTTCTCTTGGTTGGACAATCAGCAGCAAAGTGGCCTTCCTTGCCACACTCGAAGCACTTGTTATCTTTTGACAGCTTCTTTCCTCTGAATCTATCACCTGATCCAAGTTGCTTCTTCTTCTTGTAAAACTTTCTGAAGTTCCTTGTGAGGAGGATGAGTTCACTCTCTTCTCCACTGGACATCTCCTCATCAAGATCTTCACTGCTATCACTCTCAATCTGTGATGTTGAAGCAGTAGTCTTCAAAGCAATATTTTTCTTGACAGCTGGAGAGGAGCTTTGCTTGCTTTCTTGCTTAAGCTCCATCTCATGTGTTAGAATCCTCCCTAACACTTCTGTGGGCTTCATTTGCTCAAACCCATCTTTTTCCTTCAGCATGAGAACAAGAGTTCTGTAGGCTTTTGGAAGCACTGACAAGAACTTCTTGATCACGTCTTCATCTTCCACTCGGTTTGAGCCTAGGGCCTTCAGCTGGTTTGTGATAATGGTGAGTCTTGAAAACAGAGAATTGATGTCTTCACCATGCTCAAGCTCAAACCTCTCTAGCTTTGATTCCAGAAGGCTCCTCTTTGACTTCTTCAGAGTGTCACTGCCTTCATAGATCTGCTCCAAGGTATCCCAGATATCCTTAGCAGATTCTATGGTACTGACTCTGTTGAAGTCATGCTCCTGTAAGCCCATGAAGATGGCAGTGGCTGCCCTAGCATTGTTCTGAATATTCCTCTTGTCAACGATGCTAGGTGTTCTGGGATTCTCCAAGTTGTAACCTGTATAAACAACATCCCACACATCTGGATCGATAGCGATAAGATGCATTTGCATCTTTCTCTTCCAGAAAGCATAGTTAGTCCCATTAAAGACAGGTATTTTACCCTCATAGCCGACATCCTTTAACTCTGGCTGTTAGGCCAAATCAAAGAGCAACCTGCTCTGATACCAATTGAAAGGACCTCAGATGCCGACTAGAGGGGGGTGAATAGGAGGCTAACAAAAATTACTTCTTTTAACTAGATTGTTTAGATTAAGCCTTGTGCAGAAGCAAGGATTAGCTAGCTGTGTGACAGGTGTGTGACACAGGTAAGTTGCGATGTGTAAATTAGCATGCAGCTGTCACACAGGTGCCTAACACAGGTGGGCTAATGACTTAGCAAAAATGATGAGCAATCACAGTGTCTGTGTAACAGGTAGCTGACACAGGTGTGAGATATGATCTATACCAACTGTGAGACAGCTAACAAGACACAGGTGTAAAGGTGATCTAAGCAGATAAACAGAATATCTATATGAGCATACAAGCAAACAGATATAGCAAGAATCAAGCAGTAAAACAACAAGTACTCAGGAGATAGAGTGTTTTTCACCGAAGTTCCCAGCTCTTTGCAGAGTGGTACGTCTCCGTTGGAGAAGCTACTCCGAAGAGATCGCCAGCACTGAATCGTGCTTGTTCTCCGAGTACCTGATCTCAGGCCTCTTCCTTTGCTTGTGGAAGTCCTTTTGCTTGCAGCAGGTAGACTTCAATCACCCTCACAGACTACTGGTCCAGCCCACACAAGCTTGGGTGGTACCAGCAACTCCTACGCCCGTCTAGGAGTAGACACTCCAAGAGTAATAGATTCAGCAGTGACAAACTCTTGGAGGAACCAATGCTCTTTGCTCAAGAACTCTAACCCTTCCCAAACTGACACTTAGGAAACTTGGCTTTCGTTCGGTGGAAAGAGGCTTTGTAATGGTCGAATGTGAGTTACTGATTGGCTCATTGGTTGAGGTCCAAGACCTCCCCTGGTCCCCTATATATAGGGTTCACAGGCACTTGACCGTTACACTGTTTCCACATAGGATTAAGTGAGTCACCGGTGTCAGCCACCGATGACACAGCTAATCACTCCGGCCAACTATAACCGGCTCAAGCAGACCGATACCTGTGTCACTGGTGGCACACACAGGTAAACCCTAAACTGACGCAGCCGCACTACTCAGCCCGGTCTTGGCACATGACATGCCCTCAGCGCACACACTCTCTGAAACCTATAAGGAGAGAACCTCCAACAGCCCTCCGACTCAGCAGACAAGCTATCGCAGCGCAGGTTCCTTAGTGTTTTACAAGCTCTCCCCTGGTACAGAGATGTACCTGAGTCATAGAGCGTTAGAGCACCTGTGACACCGTTGTGTCACACCGGTGACTCTAACCCCTAGGGTTTTCTACTGCTAGCACTGCAGAGTGCCAGCTCCAACCAGTTTTATACTTATACAAAACTACTGACACAGGGCCACTAACCTCAAAGCATTAGTGCCACTGTCCAACATCCTGAGCATTGAGCAACTAGAACCTCCACGGAGCATCACTGCTTCATCCCTCTTGATAGTACAGGCTTTTCCTACGGACTCAAAGAAACTAGCAAATCTAGGCTTTACCTGCCCACCAACTACAGTCACGGTCCTTGACGCATCAAGCCACCATCACCTTGCTTGCAACTCCTTGCACAGCACCGGCTTCTTCATAGCTGTGGCACAGCTGCCTAGCACAACCATTCCTTAGTCCTGAAACCACCATTGTACCCTTTTTGGTGGTCATTCTTTCCTTAATGACCCTTCTTCCTGGAACCTACAAACCTACTTACACTCACTGTAAACATTAGATTCTAGTTTGAGTTGCCATTAACCATCAAAACCAACTTGGGGCCTAGATGTTCTTTCATCAGGTGCCTGTGGACTCTATATATAGAGGACCAGGGGAGGTCACAGACCTCAACCTTTACCATACCTCTGCAATCCATTTGGACCGTTGCAAACCTCTTTTCTCCTGAACAGAAGCAAACATTCCTTAGTCTTAGTTCAAGTGAGAGTTAGAGCTTTGAGCACAGAGCACTGGTTCCTCCAAGAGTTGTTGTTGCAGATTCCTTCTTGGAGTGTCTACTCCTAGATGGGTGTAGGAGTTGCTGTGACCACCCAAGCTTGTGTGGGCTGGTATAGTAGTTTGTGAAGGTGTTCTAAGGTCTACCTGCTGCAAGGCGAAAGGACTTCCACAAGTAAGAGAAAGAGACCTAAAAACTCAGGTACTCGGAGAACAAGCATGATTCAGTGCTGGCAATCTCTTCGGAGTAGCCTCTCCAATGAAGACCTACCATCTCTGAAAAAGAGTGGGAACTTCGGTGAAAAGCCCTTGTCTCTCTGAGTACTTTACATTCAGTACCTTCTTGCTCATCTGAGTTGCATGCTTGTGTGATTCATTGTCATATACAATCCAGCTATAATCCTTTCTCATTGCCTGTGTTAATCTAGCTGTGTCACAGTTGCTTTATTGGTTATCACATATCTGTGCCAGTTACCTGTTACACAGCTATCTGTCTTATACATCTGTTTAGGGCTTTCTGTTTACCTGTGTTATCCACCTGTGTGACAGCTGTGTGTTAATTTACATATCAAATACTACCTGAGTAGTTGACCTGTCTAACAGCTAGCTCAACCCTTCAACCTATTAAGCCTTAATCTTGATAAAGTGAAGTAATTTTTTAAAATTGGTTAGCCTCCTATTCACCCCCCTCTAATCGGCACCTACGATCCTTTCAATGACTCTTATAGCCTAGTCGATCGAATATCAAGTGTTGCAGGGTCGTCTGAGGTTTTAATCTGTGGGATTTTAATTATTGAGGTTTTGCTAGGATGATTACACTGATATATTAAGCTTAATGTTAGGATTATTGTCATGGACCCGGAATCCACATATGATTAGAGGAACGTGAAGTCGCCAAGGACCGAAGGACTCGTCCGCCCGGTGGCACGGTACCTGCGCCGTACGCACCGAGGTAGAGCGATCCGACACCCGCCACCTGCGAGCCGGCCGGAAGCGACCAAGTTTCCCAAGACCACATACGATTCCGTAATCCGGTGAAGACTCAGAGTCGTTCCCGAATCCTACTACGACAAACAAGGTCGGAGGAGCCCGGCGATTCTACCCACACCCTAACCTAGCTCGGAAGCTAGTGGGTCGCTCGAAAGCCCGGTAGAACACGCCCACACCCTGCCTGGCCGGCACAGCATCTCAGCCAGCGGGTCACTCAACCAACACCTGCTCGACTCAGTAGAAGATGGTACGGCCTCGGCCCTTCACGGCATACCCATACCCTTCATATCATACACGCACGGTGCAGGGGCAGCCTGAATTAACAACTCGGATATCATCACAAAGCTCTACAGTACGATATTACTACTAACAGTCCACGATGGGACAACATATTACATCAGTCGGTTATCACCGGAAACATATCCGAGTACGGAGAAACTTAACAACAGCGGAAGCAAAATAATTGAGTCCCACAGCGGCTTAGCGGCCGCTGAACAAAAGCTACGACCTATCCCATAGATCGACTAACTAACCGAGGAAACATCAATTTCATGCATCGTCAAAATAATCTTCAACCACCGGCTCACCTGCAAGCTCCAGGGGTAACCTGGGTGAGTACGAATGTACTCGCAAGACTTATCCGTGCTTGATTAAATGTCCTACTCATACTAGTACAACAATAAGTAAACATGATGCTTCTCAGAGTAACAATATACATAAGAAAGGATCATCGAACTTTAAATAACATCACAAGTATTACTACCCACAATCCGATATCTCTTTCCCATATGAATCCAATCCAAGATCACCATCCAGATCCACAGTCATTTCACATTAAGATCTCTCTTGATCCATTTCCAAAATCAATATACCACACATTTCCAAATCCAGTCCCATCCATCATAGCTCTTTATTCTTTACTCTCTCGGACCGCTACCGACACCTCGATTCCTAAGGTGATATGGATGCCTCACTCCCTTGAGGTAGCTAGCCTCCAAGGGGTAGGCCCGTCCATCAACACCAAAGCGTCGATTGTCGCTAACGTCCTCGCGTGGAAAGGGAAAAGTGCACGATGAAGTCACCTCCGGTGGTATGGCGATTATCACACTCAAAACTTCGTACACCGGGGTCGCCTCATCACTTCAATAAATACCACCTTATCCATCGTGCACCCACCCTCGGCTCTCCCATCTCACTTATTATCAATGTTCCAGTTGACTTAGAAATTTTGATTTGGGACCACCATTGACATACGACATATCATACTCCAACCAACCATCGATTCTGACCAATTCCAATCACATTCCCTAGCATGCTAGTTATACAACAATACTCAAAGGAATAAAGCACACAATCAGGATTATACGAACAATATTAAGAGTGCAATGCAACAAGCTCTGCTTGCCTTGAGTGCTAGGATCTAGCTCTTGCGTGTCGTCGTAAGCCGAGTGGTCTTCCTCTTCACCTTCTGTTGCGTTTAACCCGAACACCGGAAAATAAACGGTAAAGAACCATAAGACTCAGCATGTATGCGTGCTGAATAGATGAGGCTAGATGCATGTTCCTACAGGGATCAATTGATGCTGAGGAGCTTTGATTACTTTCATGGCTTAAGTTTATTTGCAAGATTATGTGTAATACTAAACATGCATGCATGACATTTCATGTTATGTGTGGGGATTTAAGGTTAGCCATGTTTCTAGTTGGAATGGGTTGTTAAATCCTAGGGTTGTCGAGGACATTGAAAAGGTTCTGAAGACTAAGCCTAAACAATTGGAATCGCATGCATTGATATTATGAATATAGGTATAAACCTGATTGCCCGAGGGTTCATATACGCAGAGGGGTTAAACAGCTATTTTTTCTACGATGTTCAATTCCAAGTGTGGAGATTAAAGTTTTGGTTCTAGCCAAGTTATAGGATATCTTACAAGAATTCCAAAACTATATAACTCGTCGAAATTGGGGTTACGCTCGCGACCCTAGGGTGCATCGACCCTCGACGACAACAAAACTTCTACCCCATATAATATGCTCTGCACGTATCCAAAATTAAGTTTTGATTCAGCCATAGTGTAGATATTTTTACAAGGTTTCCAAATATATAAAAATTTTCAAATTTGGCCTTACGGTTTAAAAGTTATGAACATTCCAAGTTTTACACAAAATCTGCCCTAAAATTTCAAAACCCTAATTGCTACCAGTACCCGAACCAATCTCTCTCTCTCTCTCTGCGCTTCTGCACGCACCAGCTAAACCCACCCGAGGTTGCACCCGAGAATCCAGTCCCATAACTGAGTCCAACCGACAGATGGGGCCCGGCTGTCATGCGGTGAGGGGTTTCCCCGCGAATCAGATCCTGCCACCTGCCCTCCCCCTTTCTCTCTTTCACTCTCTCCTCTCTCTCTCTCTCAGGTCCGGTCGGAGGGGAGCTTCTGGCGGCAGCGCTCTCACTGGAGCACTCGCCGGAGTTGGCTCCGGTGCCCTGCTACGCTTGAGAAGAAGGCCAGAGGACCGGGAGGTTACCCTAATGCCAATGTGGTTGCTCGGGGAAGCTGAGGAGGCCGGAGATGGGCTGTTGTCGGCGAGGAGAGGCGGCGAGGGTCGGTCACCGGCGTCGGGGCACTTCGGAGCTCAGATCTGTAGCGAAAAGGGGTCAGGGAGGTTAGGGATGAGAGAGGGAAGCTCGAGGGAAGAAAATTGGTAACCGGGAAGGGCCAGAGCGAGCCATCCGAGCTCACCGGCGTGGTGGTCGGAGCTAGGGAAGATGGCGGCGGGGTTGGCCCTCTGTGCTCGGATCTGCAGAGAAGGGTAGGGGGAAAAGGTGAGGGAAAGAGGCGAGGATCTTCGGGAGCTAGTCGGGAGGGGCAACGGCTCACTGAGCCGGGAGGAATTTCGCACCGGAGGCGAGGGGAGGTGGTGGCGCCGGTGAGGAGATGTGCTCGGAGACGGAGGGGTCGGGGCTAGGGTTAGCTGAGGTTGGGGGAAGGGAGCCAGTGCGGCCGGGAGCTCCTTTAATAGGGCGGCGAGGCTTCGGACCGGGGCGGTCGGGAGCGGGGGCTGTCGGAGCGCCACCCACGCCGGCGTACCAGCGTCGGGGACGTGGCCGACGGGCCCTGACAGGCGGGGCCGCGCGCACGGGTGAGAGGGGAGGCGCACCGAACTCGGGGGCGCCACCAGAGGAGGAAAACGGAAAGTGGAGGGGCGCGGGGAGAGGTGGGCCGGCCGAGGCGGCCCAGTAGGCCACGGCCTGGCGCCCCTTTTTGTTTTTATTTTTCTTTCTCTTTTTCCTTAACACCAGAGCTACTCCCCACGTTATTTCATGTACAAATATTCATCCAAAATTTCTGAAATTTTTACAGGGTGCTCTACACTTTATTTAGGACCTACTGTATAAATTTGAATCGATTTGGAGTTGTTTTGAATGGGGTTCCAGCTCAAACCCTAGTTTTGACCTAATCGACGATTCGAACTAGGGTTAGGCCTTAAAGTGTTCCAAAAAAATTGTGAAACTTGGCATGGACCTAGTATTCACTTTTCATGCCCAATCCCAAAGTTCGAAAAGGTTTCATCCACCTTTGGTCCACTTTTTCTCAAACCCTAGTTTCCTCGACGCTTTAGGGTTTCGTCTCGGGTGGGGCCATTCGAGCTATGATTTCACGTGATCTTGGGGCAACCTTTGGGGGAAGGGAGAGAGGTTAGGAGGGAGAAGTTACTAGGGGAATTCATCGACGGGTCCACTGACCCCCACCCCTTGCTAGGGTTTTTATCGAAGTTCGACACTTCAAATAAATTGATTGGTGTTTGTTAACGTATCCACCGAGGATGAAATATTAACATATTCTATAAAATTAAATCGATATACAACTAAGTTTAAACAAGGTGTGGTGATGATGATGCCATGTATGCATGGATGCGAGGAAAAACCTGCTTATCGACTTTGGGTATTACAAAACCTACCCCCCTTAAAAAGATCTCGACCCGAGATCTCTAACGATTGATAAACAAGGTTGGGAACTCGTTTTGAGCCATTCTTCACGTTCCCAGGTGGCTTCATCTTCAGTGTGGTTGCTCCATTGTACCTTGAAGAACTTGATGGTACGATTCCGAGTCTTGCGTTCCATCTCATCGAGAATGCACACGGGATGTTCTCGATATGAGAGGTCTTCATGCAGCACTTCGATTTCAGGATTGATCTTCTTTTCAGGAACGCGATGACATGCCTTCAACTGAGACACATGGAAGACGTCGTGCATTTGGGACAATTCTGGAGGTAACTCCAACTGATATGCAACGGTGCCTCGTTTGGCTAAGATTCGATAAGGTCCAATATAACGAGGGGCCAATTTTCCTTTCATTCCAAAACGGTGGACTCCTTTGAATGGAGTGACCTTAAGATATACACTGTCTCCAATCTGAAAGGTGACTTCGCGACGACGGGGATCGGCATAACTCTTTTGCCTGGACTGAGCTTCACGAAGTCGTTGACGGATGTGGTGAACTACTTCTTCCGCTTCTTCGATTGGGTTAGGTCCAAAGAATTGTCTTTCACCGGTTTCTCGACCAGTTCAGTGGGGTTCTGCATTTCCTTCCATAAAGTACTTCAAATGGTGCCATTCCGAGGCTAGTCTGATAACTGTTATTATAGGCAAATTCTGCATAAGGCAAGTATTCTTCCCAATTGGGTCCGGCTGTGAGGGCACAAGACCTCAACATGTCTTCGAGGATTTGGTTTGTCCGCTCAACTTGCCCACTGGTTTGAGGATGGAAGGCGGTGCTGAACGACAGAGAAGTTCCCATAGCTTCATGTAAGCATTTCCAAAATCGGCTGGTAAATTGGGGGCCTCGGTCGGAAATGATTCTCATGGGAACGCCATGAAGGCAAACAATTCGAGAGATATACAATCTTGCTAGTTGGCTTACTTTGTGTGTGGTCTTAACGGGAATGAAGTGAGCGACCTTGGAAAGGCGGTCCACAATCACCCATACTGCATCATTGCCTTTGGGGGACTTTGGTAATCCAACTACAAAGTCCATGCTAATCTCTTCCCATTTCCACTCGGGAAGTGGGAGGGGCTGAAGTAGCCCTGCGGGTCTCTGGTGCTCGGCCTTTACGCGACGGCATATGTCGCACTCGGCGACATAGCGGGCAATCTCCCGTTTCATTCGGGTCCACCAGAATCGCTGACGGAGATCTTGGTACATTTTGGTACTTCCGGGATGAATGGTTAGCAGAGAGTTGTGTGCTTCATGAAGGATTTGATCTTTTAGCTGCTGATCCTTGGGTACCACGAGCCGTTTTCCAAACCACAGCACTCCATGCTCATCTTCAGTGAAACAAGTGGTGATACCATTCCTTATCTTTTCTCTGATCTTCTGCATACCAACATTCTGAACTTGAGCAGTCTTAATTTGGTCTTGTAAGGAGGGTTTTATCTCAAGGGTGGCGAGGTATCCTTGCTCAATCATCTCCAAGTTGAGCCGCTGAAATTCTTCGTGAAGCGGGGGTTGCTGCTCCATAATCATGGTGTTGTTACAATAAGCTTTCCGACTGAGCGCATCAGCAACAACGTTGGCCTTGCCAGGGGTATAATTTAGACCTAAATCATAGTCCTTAATCAGCTCAAGCCATCTTCTTTGGCGGAGGTTCAGATCTGGTTGGGTGAACAAATACTTCAAGCTTTTATGGTCTGAATAGATTTCGCAACGATTACCGATGAGGTAATGTCGCCAGATCTTTAGGGCATGCACTACTGCTGCTAATTCCAAGTCATGGGTTGGGTAATTGGCTTCATGGGGACGCAACTGTCGCGAAGCATACGCGACAACTTGGCCTTCTTGCATGAGAACACATCCTAACCCATTTCGAGAGGCGTCACAGTAAACCTCAAAGTCCTTATTAACATCTGGGAGAGTAAGCACTGGGGCTGATGTCAGCTTTTCTTTGAGTTTTTGAAAACTCGCTTCACATTTGTCAGACCAAACAAACTTGGTATCCTTTTTCAATAATTCTGTCATGGGCTTGGCTATAGAGGAGAATCCCTCAATAAACCGACGATAATAACCTGCTAATCCAAGGAAGCTGCGAATCTGAGTAACTGATCTAGGTGACTTCCATTCTTGGACAGCTTGCACTTTGCTCGGGTCCACCGCGACACCTTGAGCTGAAATCACATGTCCCAAGAACTCCACTTGGTGTTTCCAAAACTCACACTTTGAGAATTTGGCGTACAGACGATGCTCACGGAGCTTGTCGAGCACCTTTCTCAAATGGTCTTCGTGCTCTGAGTCAGACTTGGAGTAGATGAGGATGTCGTCGATGAAGACAACAACAAATCGATCAAGATACTCCATGAATACTGAGTTCATGAGTTGTGTAAAGGTGGAAGGGGCATTAGTTAAACCGAAAGACATAACTGTATACTCATATGACCCGTATCGGGTGGTAAAGGCTGTCTTCGGAATGTCTTCGGATCTGATCTTTATTTGGTGGTAGCCTAACCTGAGGTCAATCTTAGAGAAGACACTTGCTCCGGTTAACTGGTCGAAGAGATCATCAATTCTGGGGAGAGGGCATTTGTTCTTCACTGTAAGTTCATTCAATGGGCGGTAATCAACTACCATTCTGAGGCTAGCATCCTTCTTCTTTACAAACATAGCAGGACAGCCCCATGGTGAGGAACTGGGTCTGATAAATCCTTTGCTCTCAAGCTCCAGGAGTTGCTTCTTCATTTCTAACATCTCGTTTGGGGATATCCGGTAGGGACGCTTTGAGACAGGAGCTGTACCGGGTGGAAGGTCAATGACGAACTCCACGGCACGGTCAGGGGGCATCCCAGGCAACTCTTCAGGGAAAACATCGGGATATTCACAAACTACTGGGACTAGCTCAATATCCTGGTCTTGGGTGCCATTCATGGTAAACAAATGCCCAGAGGAGGGGGTTGATACAAAGGTAACTGTCTTGCCCGAATCAGCTACAAGTGAGACAGATCTTTCAGCACAGTCAATCTTAGCATTATGCTTGGTTAACCAATCCATTCCTAAAATCACATCCAACCCTTTTGACTTTAATACCACCACATTGGTTAAGAAGGTCTCTCCACCAATTTCTACCGTAACATTCTTACAAATCAATTCGGTCTTTAGCTCCGAAGCAGGGGTTGCAATAAGGAGCGGAGGATGTAAAGTTGATGAAGGAATATGATGCTCATGTGCAAATGTACTGGATATAAAGGAATGCGATGCTCCGGAATCGAAAAGTACGGTTGCGGGAGTTGAGTTTACTGAAAGCGTACCCAGCACTACTTCTGGTACATCCTGAGCATCTTCGGCGGTGACATGGTTGACTTTGCCACGGCCGGGGGCTTGGGGCTTATTAGGGGACTGGTCTTCTGGCTTGTGGGATTCCCTCTTGCTTGATCCTGCTGCATATTTGGGGCAAAGGGCGTGCCCGACGCGAGGGTGTAAACAGGCGTTCGCAAAGTGCCCCATGTTTCCACAATTATAGCACCTCACTTTGCTCATATCAAAGGTGGATCTCTGCTGGCCTCCCTGAGGCCGAGGCTGAACTCTCACTGGTTGAGGTTGAACTCTCCATGGTTGAGGCTGAGGAGCATATCCTTGAGATCTTGCTGGGTAAGGGCACTGCTGGGCGGGGTGGTGGTGGCTGCCACACCCGCGGCTTCTGAGAACTGCTTGCAGCTGACTTTTGCGTCTCTCGTTCGCGCTTGCGATCCTGGCTGAGAACGGTCTCTCTTGCCTCTATGTTAATGGCCTTATCCACTAAGTACTGAAAGTCGCGCACGTCCACAGTGGCTAGCCTTGCCCGCATCTCATTATTCAGTTTGTCCATAAAGTGCCGAACCTTGTCTCTATCAGTGGAAACTTCCTGAGAGGCATACCGTGACAAGTGATTGAATTCGTGAAGGAATTCCATGATGGGTTTCTTGCCCTGGCGGAGATCTCGGAACTCTTCCCGCTTCAAGGCCACGATACCATCTGGGATATGGAAGTTGCGGAATCCTATCTTGAACTCGTTCCATGTGACCACGTGGCCGGCAGCTTGCATGGCCGAGAAGTTCTCCCACCATTCTGCGGCAGCGCCTGCCAAACAGTGGGAAGCGAACCTGACCTTGTTAGCTTCAGAGCACTCTGCTAGCTCGAGTTTCCTTTCAATTTGCCGGAGCCAACTATCCGCCTCCAGGGGATCATCAACTTGAGCGAAAGTTGGTGGTTGGGTCCGCTGGAATTCAGCTAAACCTCCTCGAGCCTGCCCACCACCGGCGCCTTGATTACGCACCAGTTGCTCGAGGATTCGGTTCTGCGTTGCCAGCAAATCAGCAATATTAGGTTGCTGAGGGGGAGGAGGTGGCACTTCCTCATCCTCGCGCTCACGGCGACCACGGGCCGCACCTCGCGTTCCTGTCGCCATCCTGTTGCAACCAAAGGGAACAAAATGAGACGGCAACACTTGAGGGATAGAAAGCTGAAGTACTCCAGTCATGGTGCAGTAAGGTACTCATGAATATGTCATGTCATGTTATACACATCTTCACGAGAAAATGGAGCACCAAACATGACAAGAACGGTGGGCAATAATCCATGGATGCATTAATACATTCGACAGAGTTCATGAGTGGGGCTGCGGTTTAAATCACCCTTATGGTGAAATAAACTTGTACAAGATACCAAAATTGCAGCCACAAGTACCCAATTACATGATCCCAGAAAATAACTTAGACCTAGAAGTTGGTTCAGATTACATCATAAAAGAGATCAGCAACTTGCCACTAGAATCCAATTGGCATTACGACGACTAACTCTTAAAATGGGATACTTCGAATCCCATCCTTGAACCACTCATCCTACTCCTCGTCGGTTGGTGGGTTGCTGGTCGTGTACCAAACACGAATCTCAGGGTCCTCTTCCTCTTCTTCTCTTGCAGCAGCTTCATTAGTGGGAACTGAGGTGGCTGGCGTCGAGGCATTTGCTTCTGAGGATCTTGAGGTGAAAAGCCGAAGGTACTGTCGGGCTGTCATCCTTTTGCGCGGCTTCGCTCCAGAACTCTCAGGTTGGTTGGTCTTACAAGGTGGAGTCGGGGTTGGCTCCTCCACCGGGACATAAGGGCTCTCGCCGCAAGACTCATCCTCATTCGCCACATGGTATCTCCGGCGCAACTCCATGCGAAGCTTGCGGTTAACTTTTGTCAATCGTTCCACTTCTTGAGTAGCCTTTCCATAATCCTGATACAGCCTGTGGTGCATTACTTCCGCACCAACAATGTGCTGGATCGTCTCCAACTCAGTCTCATCATCTTCTTCGTCGTCACTTGGCACTGGTACCCTAATGCTGGCACCTCCATCAGTAATCTGGGGAATGAGACGGAAGGGGGAAAACAGGAAGATCTCGTCGAAGTGATGCCGTAGGTGGAGAACTGCTTTTCTTGAGGCTTCCAGTCGGGCATCTTCATCACTTGGTCTAGATGATGTAAAGGTCTGATCCAAGTCCGAAACTTTCACTTTGACCCATGCCATCCAAAAATGAGTCTTCCCATGAACCTTATAAGTCTTGGCGTGAAAGGCAGGGAGTTCTTCCTGGGGCACTCCGAGATATTCTAACATCCTCCACAACAAGGTAGCCCATCCTCCAAGCTGTTGTGGGTCGGTCATCACATTGTAAACCATCCTATACAATTTTAAGGTTAAAGAGGATATGGTTAGCCACACAAGCGAAAACAAATGCAATAGAGAAGGAATTCAGAACTAGGAGCGATGAGGTTAAGGAATAAAGAGCAATCTACTTATTAGTTTTAAACATAGGGTTTAACTTTTCAAATAATTTTGCTGGCCAATGGCGATGGCGCAGCGGAAGCTCCTATCTAACGACCACCTGCAATTGGCTTCCTACGGTCAGCTCGGCTCTGATACCAAGCTGTCACGGACCCGGAATCCACATATGATTAGAGGAACGCGAAGTCGCCAAGGACCGAAGGACTCGTCCGCCCGGTGGCACGGTACCTGCGCCGTACGCACCAAGGTGAGAGCGATCCGACACCCGCCACATGCGAGCCGGCCGGAAGCGACCAATCTTCCCCAAACCACATACAGATCCCAGATTCCGGTGAAGACTCAGAGTCGTTCCCGAATCCTACTACGACAAACAAGGTCGGAGGAGCCCGGCGATTCTACCCACACCCTAACCTAGCTCGGAAGCTAGTGGGTCGCTCGAAAGCCCGGTAGAACACGCCCACACCCTGCCTGGCCGGCACAGCATCTCAGCCAGCGGGTCACTCAACCAACACCTGCTCGACTCAGTAGAAAATGGTACGGCCTCGGTCCTTCACGGCATACCCATACACTTCATATCATACACGCACGGTGCAGGGGCAGCCTGAATTAACAACTCGGATATCATCACAAAGCTCTACAGTACGATATTACTACTAACAGTCCACGATGGGACAACATATTACATCAGTCGGTTATCACCGGAAACATATCCGAGTACGGAGAAACTTAACAACAGCGGAAGCAAAATAAATGAGTCCCACAGCGGCTTAGTGGCCGCTGAACAAAAGCTACGACCTATCCCATAGATCGACTAACTAACCGAGGAAACATCAATTTCATGCATCGTCAAAATAATCTTCAACCACCGGCTCACCTGCAAGCTCCAGGGGTAACCTGGGTGAGTACGAATGTACTCGCAAGACTTATCCGTGCTTGATTAAATGTCCTACTCATACTAGTACAACAATAAGTAAACATGATGCTTCTCAGAGTAACAATATACATAAGAAAGGATCATCGAACTTTAAATAACATCACAAGTATTACTACCCACAATCCGATATCTCTTTCCCATATGAATCCAATCCAAGATCACCATCCAGATCCACAGTCATTTCACATTAAGATCTCTCTTGATCCATTTCCAAAATCAATATACCACACATTTCCAAATCCAGTCCATCCATCATAGCTCTTTATTCTTTACTCTCTCGGACCGTTACCGACACCTCGATTCCTAAGGTGATATGGATGCCTCACTCCCTTGAGGTAGCTAGCCTCCAAGGGGTAGGCCCGTCCATCAACACCAAAGCGTCGATTGTCGCTAACGTCCTCGCGTGGAAAGGGAAAAGTGCACGATGAAGTCACCTCCGGTGGTATGGCGATTATCACACTCAAAACTTCATACACCGGGGTCGCCCCATCACTTCAATTAAATACCACCTTATCCATCGTGCACCCACCCTCGGCTCTCCCATCTCACTTATTATCAATGTTCCAGTTGACTTAGAAATTTTGATTTGGGACCACCATTGACATACGACATATCATACTCCAACCATCCATCGATTCTGACCAATTCCAATCACATTCCCTAGCATGCTAGTTATACAAACAATACTCAAAAGAATAAAGCACACAATCAGGATTATACGAACAATATTAAGAGTGCAATGCAACAAGCTCTGCTTGCCTTGAGTGCTAGGATCTAGCTCTTGCGTGTCGTCGTAAGCCGAGTGGTCTTCCTCTTCACCTTCTGTTGCGATTAACCCGAACACCGGAAAATAAACGGTAAAGAACCATAAGACTCAGCATGTATGCGTGCTGAATAGATGAGGCTAGATGCATGTTCCTACAGGGATCAATTGATGCTGAGGAGCTTTGATTACTTTCATGGCTTAAGTTTACTTGCAAGGATTATGTGTAATACTAAACATGCATGCATGACATTTCATGTTATGTGTGGGGATTTAAGGTTAGCCATGTTTTAGTTGGAATGGGTTGTTAAATCCTAGGGTTGTCGAGGACATTGAAAAGGTTCTGAAGACTAAGCCTAAACAATTGGAATCGCATGCATTGAGATTATGAATATAGGTATAAACATGATTGCCCGAGGGTTCATATACGCAGAGGGGTTAAACAGCTATTTTTTCTACGATGTTCAATTCCAAGTGTGGAGATTAAATTTTGGTTCTAGCCAAGTTATAGGATATCTTACAAGAATTCCAAAACTATATAACTCGTCGAAATTGGTGTTACGCTCGCGACCCTAGGGTGCATCGACCCTCGACGACAACAAAACTTCTACCCCATATAATATGCTCTGCATGTATCCAAAATTAAGTTTTGATTCAGCCATAGTGTAGATATTTTTACAAGGTTTCCAAATATATAAAAATTTTCAAATTTGGCCTTACGGTTTAAAAGTTATGAACATTCCAAGTTTTACACAAAATCTGCCCTAAAATTTCAAAACCCTAATTGCTACCAGTACCCGAACCAATCTCTCTCTCTCTCTCTGCGCTTCTGCACGCACCAGCTAAACCCACCCGAGGTTGCACCCGAGAATCCAGTCCCATAACTGAGTCCAACCGACAGATGGGGCCCGGCTGTCATGCGGTGAGGGGTTTCCCCGCGAATCAGATCCTGCCACCTGCCCTCCCCCTTTCTCTCTTTCACTCTCTCCTCTCTCTCTCTCTCAGGTCCGGTCGGAGGGGAGCTTCTGGCGGCAGCGCTCTCACTGGAGCACTCGCCGGAGTTGGCTCCGGTGCCCTGCTACGCTTGAGAAGAAGGCCAGAGGACCGGGAGGTTACCCTAATGCCAATGTGGTTGCTCGGGGAAGCTGAGGAGACCGGAGATGGGCTGTTGTCGGCGAGGAGAGGCGGCGAGGGTCGGTCACCGGCGTCGGGGCACTTCGGAGCTCAGATCTGTAGCGAAAAGGGGTCAGGGAGGTTAGGGATGAGAGAGGGAAGCTCGAGGGAAGAAAATTGGTAACCGGGAAGGGCCAGAGCGAGCCATCCGAGCTCACCGGCGTGGTGGTCGGAGCTAGGGAAGATGGCGGCGGGGTTGGCCCTCTGTGCTCGGATCTGCAGAGAAGGGAGGGGGAAAAGGTGAGGGAAGAGGCGAGGATCTTCGGGAGCTAGTCGGGAGGGGCAACGGCTCACTGAGCCGGGAGGAATTTCGCACCGGAGGCGAGGGGAGGTGGTGGCGCCGGTGGGGAGATGTGCTCGGAGACGGAGGGGTCGGGGCTAGGGTTAGCTGAGGTTGGGGAAGGGAGCCAGTGCGGCCGGGAGCTCCTTTAATAGGGCGGCGAGGCTTCGGACCGGGGCGGTCGGGAGCGGGGGCTGTCGGAGCGCCGCCCACGCCGGCGTACCAGCGTCGGGGACGTGGCCGACGGGCCCTGACAGGCGGGGCCGCGCGCACGGGTGAGAGGGGAGGCGCACCGAACTCGGGGGCGCCACCAGAGGAGGAAAACGGAAAGTGGAGGGGCGCGGGGAGAGGTGGGCCGGCCGAGGCGGCCCAGTAGGCCACGGCCTGGCGCCCCTTTTTGTTTTTATTTTTCTTTCTCTTTTTCCTTAACACCAGAGCTACTCCCCACGTTATTTCATGTACAAATATTCATCCAAAATTTCTGAAATTTTTACAGGGTGCTCTACACTTTATTTAGGACCTACTGTATAAATTTGAATCGATTTGGAGTTGTTTTGAATGGGGTTCCAGCTCAAACCCTAGTTTTGACCTAATCGACGATTCGAACTAGGGTTAGGCCTTAAAGTGTTCCAAAAAAATTGTGAAACTTGGCATGGACCTAGTATTCACTTTTTCATGCCCAAATCCCAAAGTTCGAAAAGGTTTCATCCACCTTTGGTCCACTTTTTCTCAAACCCTAGTTTCCTCGACGCTTTAGGGTTTCGTCTCGGTGGGGCCATTCGAGCTATGATTTCACGTGATCTTGGGGCAACCTTGGGGGAAGGGAGAGAGGTTAGGAGGGAGACATTTACTAGGGGAATTCATCGACGGGTCCACTGACCCCCACCCCTTGCTAGGGTTTTTATCGAAGTTCGACACTTCAAATAAATTGATTGGTGTTTGTTAACGTATCCACCGAGGATGAGATATTAACATATTCTATAAAATTAAATCGATATACAACTAAGTTTAAACAAGATGTGGTGATGATGATGCCATGTATGCATGGATGCGAGGAAAAACCTGCTTATCGACTTTGGGTATTACAAAACCTACCCCCCTTAAAAAGATCTCGACCCGAGATCTCTAACGATTGATAAACAAGGTTGGGAACTCGTTTTGGAGCCATTCTTCACGTTCCCAGGTGGCTTCATCTTCAGTGTGGTTGCTCCATTGTACCTTGAAGAACTTGATGGTACGATTCCGAGTCTTGCGTTCCATCTCATCGAGAATACACACGGGATGTTCTCGATATGAGAGGTCTTCATGCAGCACTTCGATTTCAGGATTGATCTTCTTTTCAGGAACGCGATGACATGCCTTCAACTGAGACACATGGAAGACGTCGTGCATTTGGGACAATTCTGGAGGTAACTCCAACTGATATGCAACGGTGCCTCGTTTGGCTAAGATTCGGTAAGGTCCAATATAACGAGGGGCCAATTTTCCTTTCATTCCAAAACGGTGGACTCCTTTGAATGGAGTGACCTTAAGATATACACTGTCTCCAATCTGAAAGGTGACTTCGCGACGACGGGGATCGGCATAACTCTTTTGCCTGGACTGAGCTTCACGAAGTCGTTGACGGATGTGGTGAACTACTTCTTCCGCTTCTTCGATTGGGTTAGGTCCAAAGAATTGTCTTTCACCGGTTTCCGACCAGTTCAGTGGGGTTCTGCATTTCCTTCCATAAAGTACTTCAAATGGTGCCATTCCGAGGCTAGTCTGATAACTGTTATTATAGGCAAATTCTGCATAAGGCAAGTATTCTTCCCAATTGGGTCCGGCTGTGAGGGCACAAGACCTCAACATGTCTTCGAGGATTTGGTTTGTCCGCTCAACTTGCCCACTGGTTTGAGGATGGAAGGCGGTGCTGAACGACAGAGAAGTTCCCATAGCTTCATGTAAGCATTTCCAAAATCGGCTGGTAAATTGGGGGCCTCGGTCGGAAATGATTCTCATGGGAACGCCATGAAGGCAAACAATTCGAGAGATATACAATCTTGCTAGTTGGCTTACTTTGTGTGTGGTCTTAACGGGAATGAAGTGAGCGACCTTGGAAAGGCGGTCCACAATCACCCATACTGCATCATTGCCTTTGGGGGACTTTGGTAATCCAACTACAAAGTCCATGCTAATCTCTTCCCATTTCCACTCGGGAAGTGGGAGGGGCTGAAGTAGCCCTGCGGGTCTCTGGTGCTCGGCCTTTACGCGACGGCATATGTCGCACTCGGCGACATAGCGGGCAATCTCCCGTTTCATTCGGGTCCACCAGAATCGCTGACGGAGATCTTGGTACATTTTGGTACTTCCGGGATGAATGGTTAGCAGAGAGTTGTGTGCTTCATGAAGGATTTGATCTTTTAGGTGCTGATCCTTGGGTACCACGAGCCGTTTTCCAAACCACAGCACTCCATGCTCATCTTCAGTGAAACAAGTGGTGATACCATTCCTTATCTTTTCTCTTATCTTCTGCATACCAACATTCTGAACTTGAGCAGTCTTAATTTGGTCTTGTAAGGAGGGTTTTATCTCAAGGGTGGCGAGGTATCCTTGCTCAATCATTTCCAAGTTGAGCCGCTGAAATTCTTCGTGAAGCGGGGGTTGCTGCTCCATAATCATGGTGTTGTTACAATAAGCTTTCCGACTGAGCGCATCAGCAACAACGTTGGCCTTGCCAGGGGTATAATTTAGACCTAAATCATAGTCCTTAATCAGCTCAAGCCATCTTCTTTGGCGGAGGTTCAGATCTGGTTGGGTGAACAAATACTTCAAGCTTTTATGGTCTGAATAGATTTCACAACGATTACCGATGAGGTAATGTCGCCAGATCTTTAGGGCATGCACTACTGCTGCTAATTCTAAGTCATGGGTTGGGTAATTGGCTTCATGGGGACGCAACTGTCGCGAAGCATACGCGACAACTTGGCCTTCTTGCATGAGAACACATCCTAACCCATTTCGAGAGGCGTCACAGTAAACCTCAAAGTCCTTATTAACATCTGGGAGAGTAAGCACTGGGGCTGATGTCAGCTTTTCTTGAGTTTTTGAAAACTCGCTTCACATTTGTCAGACCAAACAAACTTGGTATCCTTTTTCAATAATTCTGTCATGGGCTTGGCTATAGAGGAGAATCCCTCAATAAACCGACGATAATAACCTGCTAATCCAAGGAAGCTGCGAATCTGAGTAACTGATCTAGGTGACTTCCATTCTTGGACAGCTTGCACTTTGCTCGGGTCCACCGCGACACCTTGAGCTGAAATCACATGTCCCCAAGAACTCCACTTGGTGTTTCCAAAACTCACACTTTGAGAATTTGGCGTACAGACGATGCTCACGGAGCTTGTCGAGCACCTTTCTCAAATGGTCTTCGTGCTCTGAGTCAGACTTGGAGTAGATGAGGATGTCGTCGATGAAGACAACAACAAATCGATCAAGATACTCCATGAATACTGAGTTCATGAGTTGTGTAAAGGTGGAAGGGGCATTAGTTAAACCGAAAGACATAACTGTATACTCATATGACCCGTATCGGGTGGTAAAGGCTGTCTTCGGAATGTCTTCGGATCTGATCTTTATTTGGTGGTAGCCTAACCTGAGGTCAATCTTAGAGAAGACACTTGCTCCGGTTAACTGGTCGAAGAGATCATCAATTCTGGGGAGAGGGCATTTGTTCTTCACTGTAAGTTCATTCAATGGGCGGTAATCAACTACCATTCTGAGGCTAGCATCCTTCTTCTTTACAAACATAGCAGGACAGCCCCATGGTGAGGAACTGGGTCTGATAAATCCTTTGCTCTCAAGCTCCAGGAGTTGCTTCTTCATTTCTAACATCTCGTTTGGGGATATCCGGTAGGGACGCTTTGAGACAGGAGCTGTACCGGGTGGAAGGTCAATGACGAACTCCACGGCACGGTCAGGGGGCATCCCAGGCAACTCTTCAGGGAAAACATCGGGATATTCACAAACTACTGGGACTAGCTCAATATCCTGGTCTTGGGTGCCATTCATGGTAAACAAATGCCCAGAGGAGGGGGTTGATACAAAGGTAACTGTCTTGCCCGAATCAGCTACAAGTGAGACAGATCTTTCAGCACAGTCAATCTTAGCATTATGCTTGGTTAACCAATCCATTCCTAAAATCACATCCAACCCTTTTGACTTTAATACCACCACATTGGTTAAGAAGGTCTCTCCACCAATTTCTACCGTAACATTCTTACAAATCAATTCGGTCTTTAGCTCCGAAGCAGGGGTTGCAATAAGGAGCGGAGGATGTAAAGTTGATGAAGGAATATGATGCTCATGTGCAAATGTACTGGATATAAAGGAATGCGATGCTCCGGAATCGAAAAGTACGGTTGCGGGAGTTGAGTTTACTGAAAGCGTACCCAGCACTACTTCTGGTACATCCTGAGCATCTTCGGCGGTGACATGGTTGACTTTGCCGCGGCCGGGGGCTTGGGGCTTATTAGGGACTGGTCTTCTGGCTTGGGGATTCCCTCTTGCTTGATCCTGCTGCATATTTGGGGCAAAGGGGTGCCCGACGCGAGGGTATAAGCAGGCGTTCGCAAAGTGCCCCATGTTTCCACAATTATAGCACCTCACTTTGCTCATATCAAAGGTGGACCGCTGCTGGCCTCCCTGAGGCCGAGGCTGAACTCTCCCTGGTTGAGGCTGAACTCTCCATGGTTGAGGCTGAGGAGCATATCCTTGAGATCTTGCTGGGTAGGGCACTGCTGGGCGGGGTGGTGGTGGCTGCCACACCCGCGGCTTCTGAGAACTGCTTGCAGCTGACTTTTGCGTCTCTCGTTCGCGCTTGCGATCCTGGCTGAGAACGGTCTCTCTTGCCTCTATGTTAATGGCCTTATCCACTAAGTACTGAAAGTCCCGCACGTCCACAGTGGCTAGCCTTGCCCGCATCTCATTATTCAGTTTGTCCATAAAGTGCCGAACCTTGTCTCTATCAGTGGAAACTTCCTGAGAGGCATACCGTGACAAGTGATTGAATTCGTGAAGGAATTCCATGATGGGTTTCTTGCCCTGGCGGAGATCTCGGAACTCTTCCCGCTTCAAGGCCACGATACCATCTGGGATATGGAAGTTGCGGAATCCTATCTTGAACTCGTTCCATGTGACCACGTGGCCGGCAGCTTGCATGGCCGAGAAGTTCTCCCACCATTCTGCGGCAGCGCCTGCCAAACAGTGGGAAGCGAACCTGACCTTGTTAGCCTCAGAGCACTCTGCTAGCTCGAGTTTCCTTTCAATTTGCCGGAGCCAACTATCCGCCTCCAGGGGATCATCAACTTGAGCGAAAGTTGGTGGTTGGGTCCGCTGGAATTCAGCTAAACCTCCTCGAGCCTGCCCACCACCGGCGCCTTGATTACGCACCAGTTGCTCGAGGATTCGGTTCTGCGTTGCCAGCAAATCAGCAATATTAGGTTGTTGAGGGGGAGGAGGTGGCACTTCCTCATCCTCGCGCTCACGGCGACCACGGGCCGCACCTCGCGTTCCTGTCGCCATCCTGTTGCAACCAAAGGGAACAAAATGAGACGGCAACACTTGAGGGATAGAAAGCTGAAGTACTCCAGTCATGGTGCAGTAAGGTACTCATGAATATGTCATGTCATGTTATACACATCTTCACGAGAAAATGGAGCACCAAACATGACAAGAACGGTGGGCAATAATCCATGGATGCATTAATACATTCGACAGAGTTCATGAGTGGGGCTGCGGTTTAAATCACCCTTATGGTGAAATAAACTTGTACAAGATACCAAAATTGCAGCCACAAGTACCCAATTACATGATCCCAGAAAATAACTTAGACCTAGAAGTTGGTTCAGATTACATCATAAAAGAGATCGCAACTTGCCACTAGAATCCAATTGGCATTACGACGACTAACTCTTAAAATGGAATACTTCGAATCCCATCCTTGAACCACTCATCCTACTCCTCGTCGGTTGGTGGGTTGCTGGTCGTGTACCAAACACGAATCTCAGGGTCCTCTTCCTCTTCTTCTCTTGCAGCAGCTTCATTAGTGGGAACTGAGGTGGCTGGCGTCGAGGCATTTGCTTCTGAGGATCTTGAGGTGAAAAGCCGAAGGTACTGTCGGGCTGTCATCCTTTTGCGCGGCTTCGCTCCAGAACTCTCAGGTTGGTTGGTCTTACAAGGTGGAGTCGGGGTTGGCTCCTCCACCGGGACATAAGGGCTCTCGCCGCAAGACTCATCCTCATTCGCCACCTGGTATCTCCGGCGCAACTCCATGCGAAGCTTGCGGTTAACTTTTGTCAATCGTTCCACTTCTTGAGTAGCCTTTCCATAATCCTGATACAGCCTGTGGTGCATTACTTCCGCACCAACAATGTGCTGGATCGTCTCCAACTCAGTCTCATCATCTTCTTCGTCGTCACTTGGCACTGGTACCCTAATGCTGGCACCTCCATCAGTAATCTGGGGAATGAGACGGAAGGGGGAAAACAGGAAGATCTCGTCGAAGTGATGCCGTAGGTGGAGAACTGCTTTTCTTGAGGCTTCCAGTCGGGCATCTTCATCACTTGGTCTAGATGATGTAAAGGTCTGATCCAAGTCCGAAACTTTCACTTTGACCCATGCCATCCAAAAATGAGTCTTCCCATGAACCTTATAAGTCTTGGCGTGAAAGGCAGGGAGTTCTTCCTGGGGCACTCCGAGATATTCTAACATCCTCCACAACAAGGTAGCCCATCCTCCAAGCTGTTGTGGGTCGGTCATCACATTATAAACCATCCTATACAATTTTAAGGTTAAAGAGGATATGGTTAGCCACACAAGCGAAAACAAATGCAATAGAGAAGGAATTCAGAACTAGGAGCGATGAGGTTAAGGAATAAAGAGCAATCTACTTATTAGTTTTAAACATAGGGTTTAACTTTTCAAATAATTTTGCTGGCCAATGGCGATGGCGCAGCGGAAGCTCCTATCTAACGACCACCTGCAATTGGCTTCCTACGGTCAGCTCGGCTCTGATACCAAGCTGTCACGGACCCGGAATCCACATATGATTAGAGGAACGCGAAGTCGCCAAGGACCGAAGGACTCGTCCGCCCGGTGGCACGGTACCTGCGCCGTACGCACCGAGGTAGAGCGATCCGACACCCGCCACCTGCGAGCCGGCCGGAAGCGACCAAGTTTCCCCAAAACCACATACGATTCCGTAATCCGGTGAAGACTCAGAGTCGTTCCCGAATCCTACTACGACAAACAAGGTCGGAGGAGCCCGGCGATTCTACCCACACCCTAACCTAGCTCGGAAGCTAGTGGGTCGCTCGAAAGCCCGGTAGAACACGCCCACACCCTGCCTGGCCGGCACAGCATCTCAGCCAGCGGGTCACTCAACCAACACCTGCTCGACTCAGTAGAAGATGGTACGGCCTCGGCCCTTCACGGCATACCCATACACTTCATATCATACACGCACGGTGCAGGGGCAGCCTGAATTAACAACTCGGATATCATCACAAAGCTCTACAGTACGATATTACTACTAACAGTCCACGATGGGACAACATATTACATCAGTCGGTTATCACCGGAAACATATCCGAGTACGGAGAAACTTAACAACAGCGGAAGCAAAATAATTGAGTCCCACAGCGGCTTAGCGGCCGCTGAACAAAAGCTACGACCTATCCCATAGATCGACTAACTAACCGAGGAAACATCAATTTCATGCATCGTCAAAATAATCTTCAACCACCGGCTCACCTGCAAGCTCCAGGGGTAACCTGGGTGAGTACGAATGTACTCGCAAGACTTATCCGTGCTTGATTAAATGTCCTACTCATACTAGTACAACAATAAGTAAACATGATGCTTCTCAGAGTAACAATATACATAAGAAAGGATCATCGAACTTTAAATAACATCACAAGTATTACTACCCACAATCCGATATCTCTTTCCCATATGAATCCAATCCAAGATCACCATCCAGATCCACAGTCATTTCACATTAAGATCTCTCTTGATCCATTTCCAAAATCAATATACCACACATTTCCAAATCCAGTCCATCCATCATAGCTCTTTATTCTTTACTCTCTCGGACCGCTACCGACACCTCGATTCCTAAGGTGATATGGATGCCTCACTCCCTTGAGGTAGCTAGCCTCCAAGGGGTAGGCCCGTCCATCAACACCAAAGCGTCGATTGTCGCTAACGTCCTCGCGTGGAAAGGGAAAAGTGCACGATGAAGTCACCTCCGGTGGTATGGCGATTATCACACTCAAAACTTCATACACCGGGGTCGCCTCATCACTTCAATAAATACCACCTTATCCATCGTGCACCCACCCTCGGCTCTCCCATCTCACTTATTATCAATGTTCCAGTTGACTTAGAAATTTTGATTTGGGACCACCATTGACATACGACATATCATACTCCAACCATCCATCGATTCTGACCAATTCCAATCACATTCCCTAGCATGCTAGTTATACAACAATACTCAAAGAATAAAGCACACAATCAGGATTATACGAACAATATTAAGAGTGCAATGCAACAAGCTCTGCTTGCCTTGAGTGCTAGGATCTAGCTCTTGCGTGTCGTCGTAAGCCGAGTGGTCTTCCTCTTCACCTTCTGTTGCGTTTAACCCGAACACCGGAAAATAAACGGTAAAGAACCATAAGACTCAGCATGTATGCGTGCTGAATAGATGAGGCTAGATGCATGTTCCTACAGGGATCAATTGATGCTGAGGAGCTTTGATTACTTTCATGGCTTAAGTTTATCTTGCAAAGATTATGTGTAATACTAAACATGCATGCATGACATTTCATGTTATGTGTGGGGATTTAAGGTTAGCCATGTTTCTAGTTGGAATGGGTTGTTAAATCCTAGGGTTGTCGAGGACATTGAAAAGGTTCTGAAGACTAAGCCTAAACAATTGGAATCGCATGCATTGATATTATGAATATAGGTATAAACCTGATTGCCCGAGGGTTCATATACGCAGAGGGGTTAAACAGCTATTTTTTCTACGATGTTCAATTCCAAGTGTGGAGATTAAAGTTTGGTTCTAGCCAAGTTATAGGATATCTTACAAGAATTCCAAAACTATATAACTCGTCGAAATTGGGGTTACGCTCGCGACCCTAGGGTGCATCGACCCTCGACGACAACAAAAATTCTACCCCATATAATATGCTGTGCACGTATCCAAAATTAAGTTTTGATTCAGCCATAGTGTAGATATTTTTACAAGGTTTCCAAATATATAAAAATTTTCAAATTTGGCCTTACGGTTTAAAAGTTATGAACATTCCAAGTTTTACACAAAATCTGCCCTAAAATTTCAAAACCCTAATTGCTACCAGTACCCGAACCAATCTCTCTCTCTCTCTCTGCGCTTCTGCACGCACCAGCTAAACCCACCCGAGGTTGCACCCGAGAATCCAGTCCCATAACTGGGTCCAACCGACAGATGGGGCCCGGCTGTCATGCGGTGAGGGGTTCCCCGCGAATCAGATCCTGCCACCTGCCCTCCCCCTTTCTCTCTTTCACTCTCTCCTCTCTCTCTCTCTCAGGTCCGGTCGGAGGGGAGCTTCTGGCGGCGGCGCTCTCACCGGAGCACTCGCCGGAGTTGGCTCCGGTGCCCTGCTACGCTTGAGAAGAAGGCCAGAGGACCGGGAGGTTACCCTAATGCCAATGTGGTTGCTCGGGGAAGCTGAGGAGGCCGGAGATGGGCTGTTGTCGGCGAGGAGAGGCGGCGAGGGTCGGTCACCGGCGTCGGGGCACTCGGAGCTCAGATCTGCAGCGAAAAGGGGTCAGGGAGGTTAGGGATGAGAGAGGGAAGCTCGAGGGAAGAAAATTGGTAACCGGGAAGGGCCAGAGCGAGCCATCCGAGCTCACCGGCGTGGTGGTCGGAGCTAGGGAAGATGGCGGCGGGGTTGGCCCTCTGTGCTCGGATCTGCAGAGAAGGTAGGGGGAAAAGGTGAGGGAAAAGGCGAGGATCTTCGGGAGCTAGTCGGGAGGGGCAACGGCTTACTGAGCCGGGAGGAATTTCTCACCGGAGGCGAGGGGAGGTGGTGGCGCCGGTGAGGAGATGTGCTCGGAGACGGAGGGGTCGGGGCTAGGGTTAGCTGAGGTTGGGGGAAGGGAGCCAGTGCGGCCGGGAGCTCCTTTAATAGGGCGGCGAGGCTTCGGACCGGGGCGATCGGGAGCGGGGGCTGTCGGAGCGCCGCCCACGCCGGCGTACCAGCGTCGGGGACGTGGCCGACGGGCCCTGACAGGCGGGGCCGCGCGCACGGGTGAGAGGGGAGGCGCACCGAGCTCGGGGGCGCCACCAGAGGAGGAAAACGGAAAGTGGAGGGGCGCGGGGAGAGGTGGGCCGGCCGAGGCGGCCCAGTAGGCCACGGCCTGGCGCCCCTTTTGTTTTTATTTTTCTTTCTCTTTTTCCTTAACACCAGAGCTACTCCCCACGTTATTTCATGTACAAATATTCATTCAAAATTTCTGAAATTTTTACAGGGTGCTCTACACTTTATTTAGGACCTACTGTATAAATTTGAATCGATTTGGAGTTGTTTTGAATGGGGTTCCAGCTCAAACCCTAGTTTTGACCTAATCGACGATTCGAACTAGGGTTAGGCCTTAAAGTGTTCCAAAAAAAATTGTGAAACTTGGCATGGACCTAGTATTCACTTTTTCATGCCCAATCCCAAAGTTCAAAAAGGTTTCATCCACCTTTGGTCCACTTTTTCTCAAACCCTAGTTTCCTCGACGCTTTAGGGTTTCGTCTCGGTGGGGCCATTCGAGCTATGATTTCACGTGATCTTGGGGCAACCTTGGGGGAAGGGAGAGAGGTTAGGAGGGAGATAGTTACTAGGGGAATTCATCGACGGGTCCACTGACCCCCACCCCTTGCTAGGGTTTTTATCGAAGTTCGACACTTCAAATAAATTGATTGGTGTTTGTTAACGTATCCACCGAGGGTGAGATATTAACATATTCTATAAAATTAAATCGATATACAACTAAGTTTAAACAAGATGTGGTGATGATGATGCCATGTATGCATGGATGCGAGGAAAAGCCTGCTTATCGACTTTGGGTATTACAATTATATTTGGAGATGTAGGTATTAAGGTAATGAGCTGATGGAGTTATGATGGATTTGATGATTTTTGGCATCACTGTGGGGTTTATGGAGTAGTTTTTAGTGTGGAGTTTTAATGATGAGTCCCACCTTACAGTCAAAATGTTGGTTTATTGGTAGACGCTGGTACCTAGATGCGATGAGATAAGTTGGATTTTATACACTCGTGATAAGAACAACTTTGTTGGATTTCATGATCAATTCTTAGAGTAGTAGAGTTGATGAAGTAATGTTATGAGGTCTTAGATGGATCTTAATTGAAGAGGGAAGTCGTCATGTTTCGTTTGACCTGTATCTGATATTGTACCCGTGCACTATCTCCACCTAGCAGTGGAATTCTTACAGGTTGTTTCTTGTCTGGCATTGATGGAATCTTCCTAACTTGGTACTTCTATTGTTAGCGTCACTGTCTTTCATCATTTTAGAGTAAATGCCTTTGGTTAACCATGTCCTCTATTTGTTACTTCTACATCAATTTGTTAGACTTCATTCTTCTAATCTTCATTGTGTGGCTAAGTATCGAGAGTGGTGGAACTTTTAAAGAGGTGTGTTGCCAATGAACTTCACGCAACTTGTTTGAGGTTTCTTTGTGATTTCGGAAGATGAGGATGAAGATCTCCCCAAGGTTCGATCGATTATCTGATTATCTCGGTGAAATCCTCATCGATTTTCTTTCGAAGTGGCCTATTGCTTGTTTCCTAATTGTGACACTTTGCTTTTTGAAATTGTTTGTCTTGTTTGCTTCGTCCAGTGAGGAGCTTATCTTTTTGAGTGTGCCTTCACCTCTCTTAGGTCATGTTAATGAGATTGGCCTTTGGTTAGCGGGTATGGAAGATGAGCTATTTTTTGCTCTTTCGTTAAGGTCATGTATCTCGTTGACTATTAATGAGTTCTCTATGGAGCATGAGCACCTTATGGTTCTCGAAGGTTTTTGTAGAAGCATTGAGTGAAAAAATGTGTTTCAAGATACTTATTTTGTTCTCTGTTCTAGTATTAAGTTATTTTTCTTTCCGTTGAGGACAAAAGCAGCAATTAGCAATCTTTTTATCCAAACAGTTGAACCATAGAAAGGTGGTTTTTAATTAGTTCCCTCATGGAATTACCGCACAACCTAGAAGTATATGGGTCATCTTGTTCTCTAGGGAGGTTTATCCGGTAGTGAGGAGTGCTCATTTTCCTTTATGGATATATGGGTTGCTTAGTTTGGTCGAGAGAGTGTGAGCTTAGCGCAGAGCTTTGGCTTAGCAAGCCCTCGTCTTGTAGGGTATGACCTTTCATTTTGACATGTGCCCTTGTCTTTTCTTAAGTGAGTAGTGAGGTGGCCAGTAGAACCTGATAATTCTTAGAGAATCAGTAGTGTAGTTTCTGTAGTGGTTATGTGGATTGATTAAATGGGAGTCAACCTCAAAGTTTTGTTCATGCCCATGAAATCTTTTTGCAATGCCAAGTGAGGATGCCCCATACCAATTACTTTTACTGTTCGTTCTTGTTACGTTGGAGTGGTGGACCTATGTCTGCGTTGCATTTAGATCCTAGAGAGACGATGGTTGTTAGCCTAAGTAGAAGCGACATGTGTCTGCTAGCATAGATTCATCTTGAGAGTGAGCCTTAATCTTGCACTTGGACGATTGAGTTGTAAGATTTGTGCCTTAGTTGTCTCCTGTAAGAGTTTCTGTTGGAACCGCAAGGTGCACAGTGAGTGGTGGTTCTATATCAGTTATGATCGTGAGGTTGAGAAAGAACCGACATTGAGTGCCCGTGTATCGCCTATGGCATTAGTGAGGCTGCATGATGTACCAAAAAGCATGGTGTCGAAGGGTACTATTCAGACTTTGGAAGATATGTTGAGGTGTTGTGTTCTATCTTGGCAAGGGAGTTGGGATGATCAATTTCTGCTTGTGGAGTTTTCATACAATAATAGTTATCAGGATAGTATGCGGATGGCACCTTTTGAGTCTTTGTACGGAAGTGCAAATCCCGCTTTGTTGGATTGTTGTGGGTGAGAAGATAGTTTTGGGGCTAGGTTGGGTTCAGTAGCCATTGAGTGAGTGGCTCAAATCAAATAGAACTTGCTAGCAGTGCAAAGTAGGCAGAATAGCTATGCTGACATTAGGAAGCGGGCATTGGAGTTTCAGGTGGATGGTTGTGAACCTCTCAAAGTATCTCCTAGCAAGAGCGTTGTGAGATTCAAAACTAAAGTGAAGCTTAGCCCGAGGTACATTCCACCTTTCTCGTTAGTGGCTCAAGTTGAGACATTGGCATGTCATCTTGAGCTACTAAAGTCTAGGCAGGGTGTTCTGAAAGGACCAAAGGAGCCGACTAGAGGGGGGTGAATAGGAGGCTAACTAAATTCACTTCTTTTAACTTAGGTTATCTAATTAAGTCTTAGTAGATTACAAGGTTAAGCTAGCTGTGTGACAGATGAACGGCATAGGCAATATATGTTATGTAAATTAACACGTAGCTGTCACACAAGTATGTAACACAGGTGAGCTAATGACTCAAAAACAGATAAGCAAGACAGATAGCTGTGTAACAGATAGCTGACACAGGTAAGAGATATGATATACAACAACTGAGGCACAGCTACACTAACACAATTGAAAAGTGATCTATCACAGATAAACAATGTATATCTAAGAACATACAGGCATGCAGATCTAGTGAGTAACTAAAAGACAATATAAGAAGTACTCAGAGAGACAAGGTGTTTTTCACCGAAGTTCTCTACTCTTTTCAGAGAGGTACGTCTCCGTTGGAGAGGCTACTCCGAAGAGATCACCAGCACTGAATCGTGCTTGTTCTCTGAGTACCTGAGTAATCAGGCCTCTTGCTTTGCTTGTGAAAGTCCTTTAGCTTTGCAGCAGGTAGACTTCAGATCACCTTCATAGACTACTGATTCAGCCCACACAAGCTTGGGTGATACCAGTAACTCCTACGCCCGTCTAGGAGTAGACACTCCAAGAGTAACAGATTTAGCAGCAACAACTCTTGGAGGAACCAATGCTCTTTGCTCAAAGGCTCTAACTCTCTTGAACTAACTCTTAGGAAGTTTGGCTTTTGTTTAGAGGGTGAGAGGCTTGCAATGGTCGAATATGAATCATTGGGTTGAGCAAGGTTGAGGTCGAAGACCTCCCCTGGTCCCCTATTTATAAGGTTCACAGGTACCTGACCGTTACACTCATGCCACGTACGATTAAGTGGGTCACCAGTGACAGACACCGGTGACATAGCCAATCACAATGCACAACAGTAACTGGCTCAGGCAGATCGACACCTGTGTCACCGGAGGCACACACAGGTGAACCCTTAACTGACATAGCCTAACTACTCAGCCCAATCTTGGCACGTTACATGCCCTCAGCGCACAACTAACTCTGATCCCTAATAAGAAGAGAACCTCCAACAGTCTTTTGACTCGGCAGATAAACTATTGCAGTGCAGGTCCCTTAGCATTTCCAAGCTCTCCCCTGGTACAGAGATGTACCTGAGTCATAGAGCGGTAGACCACCTGTGACACAGCTGTGTCACACAGGTGACTCTAGGCTCTAGGGTTTTTCTACCGCTCGCACCTCAGAGTGCTAGCACAAACCAGTTTCTCACTTGTGCAAAACTATTGATACAGGGCCACTGACCTCAAAGCATCAGTGCCACTGTCCAACACTCCGAGCATTGAGCAAAAGAACCTCCATAGATCATTACTGCTTCATCCCTCTTGATAGTACGGGTGTTTCCTATGGACTCAAGGAAGCTGGCAAATCTAGACTTTACCTGCCACCAGCTGCAGTCACGGCCCTTGACGCATCAAGCCACCATCACCTTGCTTGCAACTCCTTGCACAGCACCAGCTTCTTCACAGCTGTGGCATAGCTGCCTAGCATAGCCATCCCCTTGTCCTGGAAACCACCTTTGTACTTTTTGGGTGGTCATCCTTTCCTTGATGACACTTCTTCCTGGAACCTATTAATCCTGCTTTCACTCATTGTAAACATTAGATTCCAGTTTGAGTTGCCATTAACCATCAAAACAAAGTAGGGGCCTAGATGATCTTTCAACTATGTATTCCACGTCTCTGAGTCGAGAAACTATTTGTGATATCTAGAACATCGCATAATCTTGGAGCCTGTGACCATTGGCAGAAATTAACATTTGAGGCTCGTCTTGTGAAGATCCTAGACTAGTTGGACAAGGTGATGATACATAGGACCTGCTGGACACATCAGAAGAAGTGGATGCAGCTTGTGAGCTCGAGTCACAAATATGGGAGAAGTATCCAAAGTTGTGCACATCTGGTGAGTAGTTATGCTTTGGATATGATTGGTGTTATTCAGTTACCTCAATAGTGAGAGTGAAGAATTCGAGGGCAAATTTTATTGAGGCGGAGGAGAATGTCACACCTAGAATTTTTAAAGAGAGGCCAAATTTTTTACTTTTACACCGTAGCTCGGATGGATGATCAAAGATCATGATTGTGTTCTTATTGAATCGATCAAAATAGACTATAAATTTGTCTAATTCAGAGTTTAGAAGATTTTGAGAAGTCCAATAAATTTTGGCTATTGGATTTCAACTATAATTGTAATTCAGCATGTCTTGGATATTATGGCAAATAAATTTAATTTGTGACAAGATCTGGGTTCCAACCTAGGACCCGTGTCTAGGAGACTGGGAGGCTTACTAGCTGGTCTATGGTGTATTATTGTTCTAGTTTTCAGGCGCGACCCATTTAAATTAAGCATGGGGGGAGAAAAAAGAATATAAAATCCATGATAGCGGCACTCGGGCCACATCCTAGCCCTAACCCGTAGCAGCAGCCGCCCCTTGCGCCACCGCCCGCCACCACCACTGCCATCGCTGGAGTCCTGCCAGCTTCCGCCGCTAATAGCTGCCGCTCTCTCCTCCGCTAGAGCACCGCTGACATTTGGTTGCAATCAGCCGAGCGAGAGACAGGAGCAAGGGGGCAGCGCGAGGAGCAGGGAACATGAAGGAGGAAGAAGAAGGAGAAGAAGACAAAGAGAAGATGGTAAAGAAGAGGGATTTCGCCAAAAATCCATCAAGTTTGTCAGATTCGTGCAATCTTCGTCATCTGCACATCAAGTGTAACATCTATGATTGTCCTTAGTGCACGAATATGCAATTTGTAGATCAATTTGGATGGTCCACAATTATTTTGGATAATTGGATCAACGAGCAGAATTAGTCTTCGCAATCTGGCATTAAAATGTTGTTAATTTCGATCTGGTACCAAAACGAAAGTTGTAGATTATGTTCAAATATTCCCAATGTATATTATATGCGCAATTCGAATCAATGGTTTGAGAGGTATGATCAAAATTCTGCTGCCTGCATCGAGGTTTCCAATTAGAGTAGATTTTTATTTAGCAAGTTTTCATCAATTTTGTTGTATAATTAAATTATCGTTGAAACATGAAATTTGTTGGTTGTTTTTAGTATCATTTTCTATATTTTGGATAAGTTGGGTATTTTTTGGGGGAAGAAATGATGCAGTTGAACTTCTGGGATATATGAGAGGCCCTATGAATAAGTTATCCGAGGTGGTTTATCGAAAGGTTGGAGGTGGTTATTTACCGCCTCGGACATACTTACCTGCAGGAACTATTTTTTGTGAATTGCTAGCCACTCGGAAACAACAAATTATAATTCATATATAACAATAGATTATACACCACAACACAACACATATATGTACCAAATTGTTCAATCATTCTCACATTGATCACATCACAACATCTACTTTTCACATTTACATACATGCACATATAAAAATAAAATTGCACAAGTTGTTCACTTGTCACATATACTCAATTGACAGCCAAGTTATTCACCAATTCAAACAAAGAAACAACGAGGTTATTCACATGCACATACAACTACTTCTGACATTATTAGGCAGTTTCATAAGCCAAAGCATCCATATATGACCGATCTGTTGTTAAAAAGTGAAATTCATAAAAATAAGTTAGAATTCCATATTCACATGTTAGGATCAAGAGAAGAATTAAACACGAAATTTGAAGCAACAAGTGCAAATATCATTTGAAACCACAACTTTGAAAGCATACAAATTTAGTTACTATAAGTTTGAGACTCTATTGGTAGCACAAAGCTCGATCGCTATCAAACTACAAACCTAACTAATTGCAATCCTAGGTCGCTAGCTTTAGGGAATAGGTAGGTGACTGAACCGTCCTGCGGGATTGATGACCTCATTGTTTAGGAACGTAGCCATGAGTGACCAGATTTGGGTAACGTCCATATCTTCCAACTATGTGATTTGCATTAGTTCTACCCTTCTTGAAGATATGAAGCTTATACTCAGGGTGAATAGCATGAATAAAACACTATACATTAGTGGGGATGGATTCGTACCAATAGATTATTGTACTTTGAGTTGTTGCAAATAGCTAGCATGTGGAAGCACATGTAGTAACCACAGATGGAAGATCCTAGGGGTTGTTGCCGGCAATACAATAGGAATATTGATTAGCTAAAGAGGGCAGATGTATGGTGGCATTAGTACAAGGAGTTATGAACATTATTAGGAAATACCTTAAACTGGGAGTTGTGATGTAACTTGGAGGGCACTCCTTCCTTGTGCCTCCCTCCCTATTTGATGTACGTATCAAACACCTTATGTGATTCAAAATAATAAGTCTTAGAATGTCATTTTGAAAGAAAGAAAGAAATAATGTTTTGGTACTCACTCGTCGAGTAGACCCATGATCTCCAAGTATGCGGGTTTGCGCTGATTATAGCTACGCCTCATGGAATCAAGGCAATAGACCTTATTTGCTTTTGGCATGATGACAATGAGGATCCAGTGACCCTGGTTATATGATAGAAAGTTATGATATGTTTGGCCGTTGAAAACAAAGAATTTGCAAGGCATATCGCTGACGTGATGTTATAGGCAACCTGGATGTAATCTCATGTGGAGTACGCATGGAGTATATGCACAACGTAATCCCGCACGAGGTTCTTATTTTTCCCTATGCTTTGCATCGAAGCTAGATGTGGGTCAACGAACGCCACAGAGTTCTAGAACATTCTTTTCTCGCTTAGATCAATCATGTATCTCAGTATAGGACAACAATGGGTTATATATATGCACTTAGCAGTATTAAAACAAACTTGTGTTGTATTATAAGAACTTACAACGTAAAGCTCTCATGAGGCCGGCGTGTAGCGCATGAAAGTGGAACATGAACAAGTCAGTGAATTCCACCGAGGACATACTGGCTTGAGTGTGCTTGAAGTATTCCTCCGTGATGTACACTACGAGGCTAACTAGTCTATGTGGGAACGGCATATTGGATACATCGAGGTAATGATCATGAAGCTTCTAGTATGCTACACCAAGATTCACACTGTCATGCACCATAGGTGTCCCGGCATGTATCAGCAAGCTAGCTCCGTCATAGGATATTCAACATCTGCTGCCAAAGTCAAAACAGACTTCTTCTTCCGGGAAACTTTCAGCTTTGACGTGGCCAGTTGACTCTTGGTCTGAACAAGATGAGGTCATGAGCTCTCCACATTTGGTGCTGCTGGGAGTTCAGTGGGTAGTGACCAGTGAGAAGTCGACATTGGTCGAGGTAGGGTTAGGACATTGGGAACCTCTAGTAGAGATTGATGCACCACCGGTGAAAACCTCATCATCCCACCTAACGATGAACATGGAGAATCAGATGATGCATTCGGTAGTGATTCAGGGACTATGTCCTTCTTTGGCCACTAAACGAAAGACCCGACGGCATTGTTTAGTGTGGCACACCCGGTTTTAAGGCCGGATAAACCCCCGTGTTTCCTGTACTGGTCCCGTGATTAGTAACTAGTACACACAAGTTAATGTGATAAATATAGTTATACACATACAATACCAAGTTCGATACATGAATAGGCCATTATGGTCTTTATGCTTACACAAGTGGCTTTTTTTGGGCCGAATAAAAGAGTCTTCAAAGGAAAGGTACACATGGTAGATGCCCCATCAGGATGCCAACCAGACAAGCAACTGACTGGGGTAACGTCCTACGCCTCAAAGTCGTTGTCGTCATCTTTGGTGAAGTACTCCTCGTGTGGCCAAATCAACAAGCTAGGTGAGTACACGGAATCTACTCGAAAGCTACTTCCCAAGGAGAATAATAGGAGAATGATATGACTATATTCATGCAAGACTTTATCAACAAAGGAAGCTCTAGCCTAGGTCTCCCTTTGTGTGAGAAAGTAAGTTTTTATTCGAAATACTCTAATAGATTTGGAAAGCGTCTTTGTAAATTAGCTCGACTTGCCAAGCCATATTGATGGTAGCATCTGCTGCCATTTTGCATTTCATCATACCGACCACGATAGGTACAGCTTAACAGCTCTTCAAGCCCTTCTGTACTACATCCTTGTAGTACAGCTTTCTCCTCATTTCCACAACTCCCACCCCACATGGGAAGCTCACAAAGCACTTTGTGGGCACATCACGCTCACGTCCTTAAACTCATAACCCATTTTTGATTTTGAAAACACAGTCTAACCAGGGTGTTTTAACTAAGTTGTGTCCATGACCGTGGACGTGGCTATTCAAATAGATTTTAACACTCTGTAGAGGTTGTACGGCTTTACCCACAAGATGTAAGTCTCTCTTATTACCAAGCGCTGACGGGTACACTGCTCTAGGTGTACCGGCAGGGTTATTACAATGAGACATTTCACCAGAGCAGCCCTAATGACAAACCCGCTAGATGGACTTAACCACCTCTACTTTGAATTCGCAACGATGCTACAAGTAGAGTGGTGATCCACCTTTGTGTCGAGTATAACCTCACGCCACAACGGGGAAAGCTCTCTACAAAGGCCTCTAGTTCATCCTAACATACTACTCACTATATATAGGTTTGTACGCTAGCACCTTACAGACTACAGGGTCAAGCCCTTCCCATAAAGGACATGTGGACGTACGGTGTGAACTTGGGTGAGCGTGTAATACCCAATTTTAACGAAACTAAGTGTTTGCCTGCATACATGCATACATGTCATCATCCCCCACACACCTTGCCTAAACTTAGTTGTATATCAACTTTACTTTATAGAATATGTACATATCTCATCCTCGGTGGATAACTCTTTACAAACACCAATCAACTTATTTGAAGTATCAAATCGCAATGTTAGCAATAGCAGGTGGGTAAAGTTAGTATTCCCTAGGTGCTTGACTAGTATCTCTAGCTTCAAACCCTAAAGTGGCAAAACTAGGGTTAAGTGAATGGGCAAGCTAATGTGGACAAAAAGTTGCCAAACTCTGGAAATAGCTATGAATTTGAATACTCTAGCCACTTCTGAATTTTCAGAATTTTTGGAGTAACCTAAAACCTAGTCGAAGTTCAAACGCCGAATTAGGTCAAAACTTGGAGTTGAACTAGACACCAGTTCAAACAAGCTCCAAATCAATTCAAAATTTTACAGTAGGTCCTATAAATCATTTTGAACCTCCTGTCAAAATTTTAGAATTTTTGGAGCAAACATTGCACATGAAATAACGCAATTAGTATCCCTGTTATTAAAGAAAAAGTAAAAGTAAAAAGAAAACCAAAAAGGAAGCGGGCCGAGGCCTATTGGGCCGCTCCTGGCCGGCCCACCGACCTCGCCTGCTCCGCGCCCGCGCCCCTCTCTCCTCTGCCGCACGGGGCCCGCCCGTCAGCCCCTCGTGCCTCCTCTCTCTCCCTGATGCGTGGGACCCGGCCGTCAGGCCTTCCCCTCCACGTCGCCGCCGTTGGCTGGCCGGGGTGGGCGGTGCCCCCATCCCGACCACGACTGTCTGAGCGCCGCCGCCCTTTTTAAGGCCCTGTCCCGACAGCCCGCGTTCCCCCACGCCCTCCAAACCCTAGCGCCCTCCCTCCTTCTCCTCGCCGCCGGAGCTCCCGTCACCGCCTTCGTCTCGAACTCTGGCGAGAAATTCTCTCACCTCCGGTGAGCCCTCGGTCCTCCTCCTCCTTTCCCGAGCAGCGTCTCTCCCTCCTTAACCTCCCCCTCTCCCTTCCATCGCAGGTCCGAGCCCGAGGCTCCCCGCCGCCGCATTTCTTCCCCGCCTCCGGTCTCCACGCCGGCGAGCTCGGATAGCTCACTCCGGTCCTCCCCGAACTCCGATTCCTCGTTCCCGAGCATCCTCGCAGCCTCCCTAACCTTCTCCGCTCTCTCCCTTCACAGATCTGGCCACCGAAGCACCTCCCCACTGGCCACCGAAACTCCTCCCCGCCGGTCCCTGTCGCCAGCTCGCCGCCGACTCCCTCCGTCCTCTCCGAGCACGGTATTGACCCAGGGGTGAGCTCTTCTCCCTTCTTCCGTCCTCAGCCGAGCCCGTGGCCTCCCCAAGCTCTCTCCGGCGAGCTTCCGGTGAAGCTCCGCCGTCTCGAGTGCCGCCGGCCACCTTCAGAGAGAGAGAGAGAGAGAGAGAGGTGAGGGAGTAGGAGTCCGACGTGGCGGCTCGGGATTGGCTACCCGAGCCCAGTCAGCGGTCAGCTGGACCGCCCGTGACCAGTCAGCACCGCCACCGGGGCCCCCAAACGTCAGCTGGGTGCGATTAAGGAAGGGAAATCTGGGGTAGAATAGCCGGGTATGCTTAGCATTTAGTGTTTCGCAGAATTAGGGTTAGTGTTTGGTTTGATTTTCTGATGATTTTCAAAACACTATATCTTTTGATCCGTAGATCCAAATTCAGCAAATTATATATCGTTGGAAAGCTTATAAAATTATCTAAAAAATGGCTGAAACAGAAATTCAAAAGTTGGAATGTAAATTTGAGCCAAATTGAGTTAAAAGTAGTTCCTCGCATTTCAGACGAGGATTTTCCATAATACGTAACTTTTGAACCGTAACTCCGTTTTTAACAAATTTTATATATTCGGAAACCTTGCAAGATTTCCTACCATATGGTTCAATTAGATTTCCAGTATTGGCAAATGCACAGTAAGTCATTTTAGAGTTTGAAATCGTTAGTCCCTTTTATCACCGACCGTCGATAAACCCTAACTCGGCGATCTTAGCTCCGAATCGAGAGATTCCCATTACGTCAGTTTCGTATCTCAGAGCATTTGCATGATGTTCACATGCAACACAGGATTTGTATTGCGCCCTATTAATGTTCAACCCTACCACTGCATAAAATGACATGCATATAGAATTAGGGTTTCCGCACGACTTCTACTAATTCGCTCTAGGAAATTGTGTTGCACAAGAAGTTAAATACCCTTAATTCACCATACTAATCCATATTTAGCATTGGTCATCATGCATTCATGCTGAATCTCATTTCTTCTTTATCATTTCCTTTTCCGATTCTTCGTGTTGTTTATAAAAGAGCTCGAAGAAGGAGACCACCAGGCTTACGACTCCACGCAAGACCAGGAACAACCAGAGCAAGGCAAGCAGAGCTTGTTGCATCTTTACTTTCTGTACCCTTGTGTATGCCTTATTCATATGTGCTATGTGTGTGGATGTTTATCTGTTTATCGTTCACAAGGTTGCGTACACTAGCATGTGTAGGATGTATGTTACGTTGAGAATATGTCATGGCTCTTCAACCAAATTGTTAAGTGAGTTGGGAGAGCCGAGGGCGTGCACAATGGGTACGGTTGGTGTTAATTGCAGTGTGAAGGCGACCCAGGAGTAAGTAGAGTTTTGTCGTCACATCAACCTTATTTCAGCGTGTCACAATCCCTTATCACCGCGGGAATGTTAGCGGGAACCAACACTAAGGCATAGTTGAGGTAAGTCTCCACGCCCCTTGGAGGCTCACTACCTCCAAATGGTTATGCACTCACTATACCTGCAGTGGTTGAGTTGTCGGTATCGGTCCGAGAGATTATTGGAAATGTGTATATGATGGATCAATTTGGATTTGACATATGGGCTGCCCCAATTGATTTGGATTTGGTTAAATGGATCAATTTGGATTTGACATATGGGTTGCCCCAATTGATTTGGAACTGGTTAAATGGATGTTGTGGTGTTTTGGACATTGATATGTTTGTACCTTGGATTAGCATGTTACCTATCTTGTCTTTACTTCCCCCTGTTAATGCTATGTTCTTAATTTATATATTGTTACTCTGAGAAGCATCATGTTTACTTCTGTTGTAGTAAATCCATGTGTAGGACATTTAATCAAGCACGAATAAGTCTTGCGAGTACTTTTGTACTCACCTAGGTTATCCCTAGAGCTTGTAGGTGAGCCGGTGGTCGAGGACTTTTTCGACGACGCTTGAAATTGTGTTTCCTCGGTAGTGTTCGACTCATGGGGTTATTGTGGGAATATTTTGGACAGTGGTTGACACGCCGCTGTGGGTCCTGCTCATTTCTTCCGCTGCTACTCGTTTTACTTTATGGATTCGACTAAAACTTTCGGTTCTAGCCGAGTGATGTAATATTTGTTCACAATGTGGACAGCTAGTATTATTATCGTATCGTAGTGCTTTGTTGTGATATAGAAGTTGTTATTCGGGCTGCCCATATGCAATGTGTGTATGATATGAAGTGTATGGGTATGCCGTGAAGGATTAAAGTTGTTCCCCTTTTTACTATGTCGAGCAGGAATCGGTTGAGTGACCCGCTGGCTGAGATGCTGTGCCGGCCAGGCAGGGTGTGGGTGTATTCTACCGGGCTTTCGAGCGACCCACTAGCTTCCGAGCTAGGTTAGGGTGTGGGTAGAATCGCCGGGCTCCTCCGATCTTGCTTTGCGTGGTAGAATCCTGGAACGACTCTAAACCTTCACCGGATCAGGGAATTGTATGTGGTTCTGGGAAGTTTAGTCGCTTCCGGCCGGCTTGCGTTGGTCAGGTGTCGGATCACTCTGCCTCGGTGAGTACGGCGCAGGTACCGTGCCACTAGGTCGACTGGTCCTTCGGCCCTTGGCGACCATTCGTTCCCCTAATCATATGGAATTCCCGGGTCCGTGACAGAGCGACACTTAGGTTTGGTCCTTGGTTGATCCGAGAAAGACTCCACACCATAACCATGCAACAACAGGTTAATAAAGACAAGCCACGACGAGCAAGTATATATTCATGCCTCGACAGGCTTCACTTTTCAACCACCTCTTCCTTCTTACATCTCCTTTTTTCCAACCCAGATCCAAGTCATCTCCTATTTTGATTTTGTTTTTGATAAAAACATTTTGAAAATCATCCCCTTTTCCAAACAAATTGTCCCTTCAAACACCCACCAAACATTCATGGTCCTTCCCAAGTCCTCCTCGTAAAGAGATTCTTTGAGATCCTTCATTTTTGTAAAAACCTAGTTTTCTATTGCGGGGCTAAGTCATGGTATAATATATACTATACTCTATATTCCCGCTTAGTATCTGGGATACCTACTCTTAGGGTGACAGACGAGAGGGATCGGAATCAGGGTTCATGCAAGGTAGGTCATAGCAATCGCTACGCAAAATAGGGTTTTGTACCACATAGCATGCATGTTTCACAATTAACATATTTTATTCACAAATATGTGTCTCAACATGATTGAGACAGGAGAAGCTTGTCTGATAGGCCTATTTCCTGATTTGGGTCTTGATACGGCAAAGCTCCAAGATCTCCCTCCCGCGGGTTCCAGACGTTGGGAGCTGCACATTTGGAAAACATCAAATAAACACCATGTAGCGAAGATCCAAGTAAGAGCCAAATCATGTGATGCAAAATTCTTAGGTACTAGCCTTGGTGGTTTTTATTTCTTCTTAAGAGATATTAGGTTGTATTATGTTGCATGAAATAAAGGCACTTTTTAGTTAATGCTACTATGGTTCTTGTTGTCCTTACCCAACCATCTTAATTTCGTTTACTTTGTGTGGACTCCAAAGGGTGAACAAGGTTTAGAACCATCCCATATTCTTGATGTAAAAATTTTAGAGGTTCATTTGTACTTTATTTAAGCAACTTCAAAATTTGAACATATCTTCTTATCACATGTTCCATGTTGTCCTGAATAGGAAATATAATTTGTATTCTTGATATATAGGTGAGATCAGAGAGTTGGGTTTGATAAAAATTTATACTTTTAGGTCACGGGTCCTCCAAAATTATTTTTCAAACATCTTTTTTCTAAATCATTTATATATTATGCCCTATATGGATTCTTCTCTATTTTCATATACAAGCTTTTGAATTTTGAAAAAAAAATTGAACCAAAAGATGGAGAATATTTTTAGGATTTCTGAACCAGTGGAATTTTCTCAAGAACTGGCTAGAAAGGAGGTGAACTGGTCGAACCAAGAGGAAACCGGTACTGGTTTGCGAGAAAAACGGCCTAGGCACCGTCACTAATCCTGCTAGTGGGCATGGACAAGGACTCTATCCCTCTTGTCGGTGGTGTGTGAGAAGGCTTACCGCTTCGAGGTTATGTCCCACAGCGGACACACCTGTTAGCCAGGGAGAGCCGTGCCACCGCTCGGAACAAAATGGCAATGGTGGCGGCGGGGTTTCTTCAGCAAGAAACACGGATTTTTGATTCGGGGAACTTCTCTAGAAATCGATGCAGGGAATTGATCTATAAGAGAGAGGGGAAGGTGATGGAGGCACTAGACTAGAGGATGGGGTTTTGCATCGGTGGGAATTGGTAGGTCGAAGGAGCAGAGATGTTGGTCAGAGAGTGGAAGGAGAAAGCTTGGGAGAAAATGGCATGGCCTGGCAGCTTGAGAGAGGTGTAAGGAGTATGGGTGAGGTAGAAGCTGGAGCTCGGGGTCCCTTTTATAGGTGGAGCAGCTAGGGTAGGGTGTGCAGCCACTGGACCTCAATAATGTGATGTCACTAGTATCAACTGGGGCAGAGCTATCCTGTAGGGGCTAGAGGAGGGTGTCGTGGCACGCGACAGAGCATTGGGCAGTGAGGGGATCAACGTGCAGCTGCTAGTGCGTGTCCTGGCGTGCACTTCCATGTCACCTCATGCCACTTGGTTGCTAGGGACTGGGAGGGAGGAACAAAAGAGGTTAGGCACCGAATGCAAAGGAGGAGAGGGTGTTCCCCATGAAGCCATGCTAGGTAGAGGGAGAGTTAGATTGGCATGGAAAGTTGGGTATTTTTGTTGGGAAAGAAATGATACAGTTAAATTTCTGGGATATATGAGAGGCCCTATGAATTTTTTGGAATTTTTTTGCAGAACTTGAGTCATGATTTCATGTGACAATCAATTAGGGCAGAACTTTTTGATGAAGTTTTCTCAGGAATTTTTCATTGAAGAAGGGTAGGTAAGGATGTGGATGAGCTCTAGGGAGGTCAGGGAAGCTCAAGAAATAATTCGGGAATTTTCCAAAAAAATTGGAAGTGGGAAACATGAGATAGAACTTTCATATAGTTTCTGGTTTTTGAAATTCTTGCAATATTTGAACTGAAGATGGTCATGTTTTTGCATATTTGGACTACTAGGGTCATATACAATGTTGTAGAATTTTCTGAGATTTATTTCCAAGGATTGCAGTTCAAAGGTCAAAACAGCCTCATATTCCATTTGAAGTTCTTTGAAAAATATTGAATTGCACCCCCTCCCAATGTTATTTTATATTTAGGTCAGTAATAGTGTTAGAAGGTTAATGGAATTTTCCTAGAATTTTTACAGGATAGGAAATGCATGTGATCATGATATTAGGATTTCTTTCCTAAAAGAAAATATAGGAAACATGAGGTTTAATAGATAGGGTTTAGGCTTTTGGAGTGAGGAATGGTGTAGGGGTATAAGAAGGGTGCAATGGAGCCATGTCCATGGTTTTGAGATGAATTTGGCCATAAATTGATTTTAGGGTTTTATCTATTTGCCGAGGGACAACAAACTACAATTAGTGTATATGTATATACAAGTATATATGTCATGCATAGATTGCATACATGTATGTATTTTCTTAATTCTCTTCATGCCATGATATGCTTTGAAAAACATCGAGGAAACCCAACTGGTGCGAAGGCATGATCATCATATATATGTATGTGTGTGTGTGTGTGTGTGTATCACATTTGGGTTTAGCACCTTTGTAACTCGATTTAAGAAAAATAGGGTGTGACATTTAGCATTTGCATCTCGTCTCCTTCTCACGCGTAACAGGGCATTAACGAGACACCATGTAACATCGTACCTGGAGGAGATGGCCACACCTGACCATAGTGACGATGACATGGCACCCGGTTATCGTCAAGGAGGACAAAGCCGGCCCTTTGGACATAGGGTTGGCTGGGCCGACTTCTACGCGAGGGGGCTTCATCAACTTGGAGTACAAGACATAAACATGTACCTACCCGTTATAACCGATTAGGAAATCTACTTGTAAACCAATCCGGACTCGTGTAACTCTGCCCCTGCCGCCTATATAAGGAAGGGCAGGGATCCCCTGATTGGTAGGCTTTTACAGAGACAACACACATACAAACCCTAGCAACCTAGAGAGCTCCTCTCGAGGTCTTGCCGCATACGGTACACGAGCAATACAATACACCAAACACAGGACGTTGGGTATTACCTCTTCCTGAGGGCCTGAACCTGTTTAAACTCTGTGTCCCGTGTGCACCCATCTAGATCTGCTACGCATACGCTGCCCCATATTCATTATTGCCGGATCAAAACACCGACAGTTGGCGCGCTAGGTAGGGGAGGTGCGCATAGATCCATCTTAATAGATCCAGATGGGTTTCTCCAACAACAACGGCGACTTCGCTCCGGGCCGAATCATGAGCTTTGGCTCCCTGGATTCTGTCGCTGATCGACCCAGGATAGTTTTTCCGATTCGAAAAACTGGACTTCATCACCGACAAGCTCGGCAAACTTTACCTCTGCAACTCGGCTTCCAGCTGGCCGGCAGAGGGTTCATCACCTTCCTCACTGGGACTCTCCTCCGAGTCGATGGCTTTGACGGCCATCTCCGAGGATGAGGTTGTGCCAAAGTTGGATCTACTGCTTGGACATGGGTTTTCACTCGTCGAGCAGGGATCCTGACTGGTCAGCGCGATCGAGTCCCTCTTGCCCATCCTCGACTACGACTCGGACGACTTTGAGAGTTTAGGAAGTCACCATCCTTCTCGGGAGGTCTTTATGGATGACCCGGATGCGCTGGCCAACATCGGTGACCAGATGATTCTCATCGCCGATCAGACCCCCAATCAGCTAGACGCCACCCGGCTCCTTCTTATTGCCAAGGAGGAGAGGCTAGCTGAACAACAGACCATGCTCGCTCGCCAGCATGAGGAGCGACAGCACAATCAGGACATGCGGGATCGAGGGCGCCAGGTCAACAACGCACTCCACATGCGTGAGAGGGACGGTGTCCCGATATTTCCGCTCCCCAGTCACAACCTCGTCGCCGCCACGGTGGCGGCACGTGCCATCAATATCCCCGAGGGTACCCCAGGTTACGACGATCTCCGATGGCTCCGAATCTGATGGAAGAGCCAGCTCTCCAGCAGGCCGAGATCTCCGAGGTCCACGCAGCTTCTCCTGCAAGCACCCGAAGCCAGCGTTCTTCCCCACCAGGGAACTCACACGCCACTTAAGGTCGCCGTACCAATCCAGAGTCTCATCGCCCCGCTGGGTCGGTTCGTAACCGACTCAGACCCGACTGCGATGCACGGGACACTCTCGAGGCAAGACACCACGCTCATCGCGGCACGGGGAAAAATAATCACCCTGCCGAGTCGGTACATAGCCGACTCGGACTCGACCACGACGTGCGGAATACCCTCGAGGCCAGACGCTATGCCCGCAGGGACACAGGTAGAGACAACCACGACGCCACCACGGCGACAGTGGCGGTTGTCACGCTACTAACCAGCGCCACTCTCCGACTCCTTCCGGCATGGCTTACGTAGGCCCGAAGGCGTTCGACCCTCGCATCCGCAACGTCAACTTCCCGCCATGATTCCGAGTCACCGGCATCGACAAGTATACAGGCGAGACTCGGCCAGACATCTGGCTAGCCGATTATCACACAGCATGCAGGATCAATGGAGGCAACGATTATGTTGCGATCCACTACTTGCCCCTGTTCTTAGCCGACTCGGCCCGAGCTTGGCTCACCAGCCTACCTCAGGGCAGCATCTAGTCCTGGGCCGATCTTGAGACCCTCTTAATGAACAACTTCCAAGGCACCTACAACAGGCCTGGGAACGCGTAGGATCTTCACAGTTGTACCCAGGAAGTGAGCGAGACCCTCAGAGAGTACAACCAACACTTCTCCAAAAAGAAGAACTCTCTGCTGGAAGTCCAGGAGGGCGACATCATCACCGCTTTCTCCAAGGGTGTTCGAAGCACGGACCCCCATCCACAAGATCACACGTAAGAATCCCCAGACTACGCACGAGCTCTTCGATATCGCAAACAACTTCGCGACTGGTGAAGAAGCTGTTCGCGGTGCGACCAAGGACGACAAGGGGAAGGGCAAGGCTCCGAGTCTCCCAAGATGAAGGATCGTCTCGAGTCGCCCAAGAAGAAACATCGGAAACACAAGAGTGGAGACCTTGTTGCCGCTGCTGAGCACACTCTGCAACGTTGTCCTCAGCGCGGTAATGCCACTTTTGAGGAGATGATGGGCCAGCCGTGTCACTTCCATGGACCAAAGTCAAATCATCTCACGCGTGACTGCAATCTCTTAAAGAAGCTGAACAAGCCTTCTGCCCCTAGTCACAACCAAAAGGAGTCTCCTGCAGATGGGGGCGACGAGTTCCCAAAGGAGACTACGTGCCTCATGATCTTCGGCGGTCCGAATGGCTACGAGTCCAAGCGTTGCCAGAAGCTCACGGACCGTGAGGTCAACACGATCGAACCGGCTGTGCCAAGGTACCTCCGATGGTCCGAGTCCGTAATCTCCTTCGATCTCTCGGATCACCCCGACTACATACCTCACCCCGGAAGGTTCCCTTTGGTGGTTGATCCAATCATCCGTGGCTTCCGCCTCACCAAGGTCCTCATGGATGGAGGGAGTGATTTGAACATCCCCTACGTCAAGACCCTAGACGACATGAAGATTCTCCGCACAGAGATCAAGCCCACCGGCCCACCCTTCCATGGGGTTGTGCCCGGCAAGCTGGCAAGACCACTCGGGCAGATCGTTTTAGTGGTCACCTTCGGCACACCTGAAAACTTTTGGACCAAGACCCTCACTTTTGAGATCGTTGACTTCCCAGGCTTGTATCACGCTATACTGGGGCATCTCTGCTATGCTAAATTCATGGCCATTCCCAGCTATGTCGACCTGAAGCTCAAGATGCTGGGTCCCCACGGGATAATAATGGTGCAAAGCAACTTCCAGCACGCTTACGCGTGTGACCTGGAAAACTACAACCTCGCTGCGGCCCAAATCACAGCAACTGAGCTTGAAAGCTCAAGTCGATTGTGGTTGAGGAAGCACCCCCGGCCAAGACTTCAGCATCGACATCATTCCAGTCGGCGCGAGACACCAAGATGATCCAGATCGATCCGGAAGACTCCTCCAAGATGATGCCGGTCGGGACTGCGCTCAGCAACAAATAGGAAAGCGTGCTCGTCAGCTTCCTCCGTGACAATCAAGACATCTTTGCAAGGATATCTTTTGACATGCCTGGAGTCCCGAGGGAGGCTGCCGAGCACTCTCTGAACGTTTGGCCGGACGTTAAACCGTTCAAGCAGCGCCTGTACCATTTTGCTGAGGGCAGGCACAAAGCAATAGGAGAAGAGATAGCCAAGCTGCTGTCAGCTGGCTTTATCAAAGAAGTGTACCATCTCGACTGGTTAGCGAACCCAGTTCTTGTTCGCAAGAAGAATGGAAAATGGAGGATGTGCGTTGACTACACGAGCCTCAACAATGCATGCCCCAAAGATCCCTTTACATTACCTCGCGTCGACCAGGTGATTGACTCCACTGCTGGTTGTGAAATTCTATGTTTCTTGATGCTTACTCGGGCTACCATCAGATCAAGATGAAAGAGGATGACGAGATCAAGACGTCGTTCATCACTCTGTTCGGAGCCTTCTGCTACGTCTCCATGCCTTTTGGTTTGAAGAACGCTGGCGCTACGTACCAAGGGTGCATACAGCGCTACCTCCAGGGGCAGATTGGCAGGAACGTGCAGGCCTACATCGACGACGTGGTGGTTAAGTCCGAAAAGAAGGATGACCTCTTGACCGACTTGGGGGAAATGTTATCTAACCTTAGGCGATTCAACATGAAGCTCAACCCGGAGAAATGCGTTTTTGGAGTTCCTTGGGAAAGTTACTCAGCTTCATCATTTCTAAACGAGGAATCGAGGTCAACCCGGAGAAAATCGAGGCCATCGTCAAAATGGGACCACCAAAAAGACTCAAGGACGTCCAAAGGCTAACCGGGTGCATGGCGGCCCTCAGCCAGTTTATCTCTTGACTCGGCGAAAAGGCCTTGCCCCTCTACAAGCTCCTGAAGAAGTCGGACATCTTCACCTGGACATCTGAGGCCCAAGGCACCTTCGACGGGCTGAAGAAGCTCCTGACCATGTCCCCGGTGCTAGTTTCCCCGATGCCCAATGAACCGCTGCTTCTCTACATCGCAGCGACTACCCAGGTGGCTAGCACTATCTTGGTCGTGGAGTGTTCCGAGCCAGGCCGCATGCAGAAGGTTCAGTGTCCAGTATACTTCATCAGCGAAGTGCTTTCCGAGTCCAAAGCGCGGTATCCTCATATACAAAAGATTATCTATGCGGTGTTCATAACGTCTCGGAAGCTAGTCCACTACTTCCAAAGGCACCCGATCTCAGTGGTCAGTTCCTTCCTGATCGCTGACGTCATCAACAATCGCGATGCCACTGGAAGGATTGCTAAGTGGGCGCTGGAACTAATGGCATTCAGCATAGTTTATGCCCCCCGCACGGCTATCAAGTCTCAAGCTCTTACTGACTTCATGGCCGAATGTACAGAAGTCCAATCCCCGCCCTCTATCATCGACCTCGAACATTGGACGCTCTACTTCGACGGTTCACTGATGCTTCAGGGTGTGGGGGCTGGCCTCGTGCTCATCTCTCCGAAAGGGGAATGCTTCAAGTACGTGCTACAAATCCACTTCCCGGTGTCCAACAATGTCGCCGAATATGAAGCCTTACTACACGGCCTACGCATTGCAACCTCACTCGGAATTCACCGGCTTCTCGCCCGTGGAGATTCCGAACTGGTGGTCAGGCAGGTCATGAAGGCATGGTCATGCAGAGATCCCATCATAGAAGCCTACTGCCAAGAGGTACGCAAGCTCGAAGTCAAGTTCGACGGCCTTGAGCTCACTCACATCCTCCACCAAGACAACGAGGTTGCAAACGCACTTTCCAAACTGGGGTCCAGTCAGGATGTCATTCCGGCCGGAGTTTTCCTCCAGGAGTTACATGTGCCCTACATCAAGGTGGAGACAGCGTCCAAGACCGAAGAACCACACCATGAGGGATCCGGTAGCACTCAGCCGATTGCGCAGAGGTCTTGGTCATCAGTTCCGACTGGATGGTGCCCTTCCTCGACTACATCCTATGGGACAAGCTCCCACAGGATCAAACCGAGGCATGGCGCCTGGCAAGGCATGCCAAGGCCTACGTCGTGATCGATGGTGACCTTTACAAAAAGAGCATCTCCGGAATTCTCCAGCGGTGCATATCTCAAGACCAGGGGAGGCAGTTACTGCACGACATTCACTCAGGAGTCTGCGGGCACCATGTGGTGCCAAAATCGCTAGTCGGGAAAGCCTTTCGACAACTGGCCAACCGCTGTCTCAGATGCTGAGCACATTGTGTGCACTTGCGAGGGATGCCAGTACTTCACCTGGCAGACACACTTGCTCGCTCAGGCACTCCAAACTATCCCAATCACGTGGCCCTTTGCTGTTTGGGGTTTGGACATGGTTGGTCCCCTCATGAAGGCTCCCGGGGGCTACACACATCTCTTTGTCGCCGTTGACAAGTTCACCAAGTGGATTGAAGCCAAGCCAGTCGCCACGATCACTGCAGAGCGGGCCGTCGAGTTCTTCCTGGACATCGTATATCAGTTCAGCATCCCCAACAGCATCATCATGGACAATGGCACTCAGTTCACCGGTGGCGCCTTCCCTCGATTCTGTGATGACTACAACATTGGGCTCAACTTCGCCGCAGTTGCACACCCATGCACAAATAGGCAGGTTGAGCGTGCCAATGGTCTGATTATGCAAGGCATCAAACCTCGTATCTTCCAGCGCCTAAAGAAATTTGCGGGTAAATGGGCAGTAGAGTTGCATTCAATACTACACCCGGGGGCTTACCGGCTGAAGGATACGGATGGCAACCTCATCACCAACGCGTGGAACATTGAACAGCTACGTCGTTTCTATGCTTGAAACTTTGTACCCCCATATTTTCAGCATGGATAAATGAATACGTATTTCTTAGCTTCATCTGAGCAACGCTCAGGGTTCCCGACTAGCCTGCTATGTATGCTCATGGCTACGCATAGTAGACATTCGGGGGCTACACCACACCGGGTGCGCCCAACCACACTCGAGCTCTTCTCCTTCAAACAATTATTTTAGTACTGTGTACAAAGCTCGGCGTTAACTCTTTGTCTTTGATCGCCGGTCTACACCACAACCCTGCGCTACACGGGAAATAGCCCACGGCTAATCTCTACGCAATGGGGGCTACGACGTGTCGGCAAGAACACACACAACGGGCTAACTTACACACGAATGAATTTTTACGAAGGAAGAAATTAATAAACATAGAACAAAGTTCACCAAAACATGCATAAACAAGTTGCACTTGGACTTCCCGAGTACTTGACATGCATATCGAACAGTTCATGTGTTTTATTCCTACTTCTACAGGGCAGCGTTGTCGGCGAGGGAGTTCGCTGCAGCCTGGACCTCCTCCATCAGCACCGGGACCTCTTCATCGGTGATGTCAGTGGCCAGTCCCTCCCCGATCGCTTCCATGTTGAGCGACAGGTAGTGGGACTTAGCCACTGTGAGCGCCAGCTGGGCTCCGGACCGAAAGGACTCCTTCAGTAGCGCCTTCGCCTGATCAGGCACTTGCTGAAGGCGCTCCACGACCACCTCCGCGTGGTCCGGAGTCGGGTTGGCTTCCCACAGAGCGTCACAGGCCGTTCGAACCGGCCACCTTCAGGGACTCGGCCGTCTGGTGTATCTTTTCAAGGCGTATCTAGAATGTTGTGGAGACAATACAAATATGTTAACAAGATATTTGACGGGTTCCGACTGAAGCAGACGCGAGTCAAGTACTTACCAGTGGCGGACTCCGAGGCTCTCTTGTTTGCAGCCTCAGCGGCGTCCAGATCCCTCTTCAGGCAGCCCTCGGTGGTAGCTTTCTCCTACTCAAGTTGCCCAACATGAGCCCTCATCGCCTCGAGCTCTTCCCTGAGCTTGGAGGCCTCGTCTTCAGCAACTGCAAAAGGTGTTACAAGAATCAGCACGATGAAAGCAGAAAATGACCAAAGAAGTTCAAGCCCACTACCTTGAGCCCTAGCAGCCTCGCTACCAATGTCATTCTTCAAGGACTCGATCTGGACCTCCCTCGCGACCACCTGCTCCTGCGTAGTGCAGAGGGTGCCCTTCAGGTTGTTCCACTCGGCCTGGCGCTGGCCGAGTTGGTCGAAGGCCGGGAGCTTGTCCTGAAGGAACTCGGTCTTGTCCCTAGACCTCTTGGTTAAATTCTGCACACAAAAAAAGGACATTAGCTACTCGAGAAAAATCATCAAGACCCTCCGCTTAGTTCCATAAACCGAGTGGAGGCTAGGGGGCTACACCCACTGGGTGCATGTAACACCCCAATTTTCCGAAACCTGAAAATCAGGGTCAACAAAAACTTTTTGCTAATAATGCCAATTAGCAATGCATCGAGTCGGAACCTATTTTGCCAAAACCCTAGAGTGAGCCAACCCGAGACCCTCATCTCCACCTCTGTTTCCCCCTTGGCCTCGACCTTGTCGGAATTCCATCCGGCAAAGGATACGAAACCCTGCTCGGCATTCCGTCCCTAACCATGCCTGAAACCCGGCACAAAGACACCCTCGTCTATTCCCTCTATCTCCCAAAAGCCTTACCACGGCGAGCAAAGGCAAACAATTCCTTGCCACGGCAAACAAATCTCTGCCACGACAGCCCATCTGACCGTCTTCTCCGCCGCGACAGAACTTCCACCAACCGCGGCAGCCCAAGCCTTCTGCCACTACCTTTTTCTTCTTACCGCGGCATACCCTTCCTGCCACGTTGTGTTTCCCCTCCTTGCCACTCCCTACCGTGTCAAGTCAATCCGCCACCACCTCCTGTCGCGACAAACTAATCTGCCATCAATCCCCGCCACACCACAGCACCACCTCTGCCCAACCTTGCCGCAGCAGCCCAGGTCACCTTTCCTTCCCCTCTTCTTCTTTGTCTAAGCCGACGCAAACACTAACCTCCGGCTCTCCCTGTTCCTTCCCCTCTCGAACCTCATGCATGTATATATATATATATGTGCATATCAGTGGCCTAAATCCGACCACGGCTCACCTGTCATCGCAAGTCCACTCCACCCATATACCAACCTTGTTATGCTAAAATAATCAAGTGTATGTGGGCACATACACTCCAGCCCCTAGACCCCTCTCCTCGGTAAATTTCTTCCTACCACATGATCAAGAAAATATCTCCGGTTACACTACCATACCCATCACCTGAGTATATATATACATCTCCGTATATATATATACTTATACACCCTTACCCCTCATGTCACCTTTTACCGTCTGCACGGTAAAACCCTAAATATTACTTTACCATGGTTATAATCCTTTTTCACCGTGTTACCATGCCACAAAATATCTATTCCCTATTCACCCCTTCTACCGAATCACCGAGTTACAAACTAACTTTCTACCCTTCTACCATGTTACCGGAACTCAAAATATCTTGTTCCGTCCTACCAGATAACCATTCCATCTTTACCATCTACCGTGCTAGCCCACACCGTAATCCCTCGTGTTGTTTCCCCCCCTGATATCTTTCCGATTGTCCACACATACGCCATAAATCCCTAACCTGTGTATGTGTATACCCCTTGCCACCTTTTCTCTTTCCTAAAAATATAGCTCCAGAACTCCCCGATCAGCTTTGGCAATCTCCACGACATGAAGGTCAACAATAATCACGTGTGCTCATAAAAGCTAGACCCTAACTGGCACGCACACGATATATGCATCCGACACCATCTAAACCCTAACCCTAAGCGGCAACCTGCCCGTTCTTGTTTCCAACTCTCCTGATACACTCTCTAACCTTCTCCATACCTTGCCACCTCCGTGCCATCGTCCGAAGCCCTAAAATCCAATCCGTCGTCCTAAACCCTAGTTAGGTTTTCCTGCATCCAGAAAATCAAAAAGTGTTATCGCATGTATTTTAGTTTCTCCAAAATTCCCAGAAAAACTCCAGTAGCTTCTTGGGACCATTCCTCATCAAGTTATAAAATAATTTTCCAGGGTTCAGCTCAAATAATTTGAATTACATCCAAATCAAGAAGTAGGGCAGAAATTACATTTGAACTGCAACCCTACGAAATATTACTCAGAAAATTCCACAAAAATTACACCTAACTCACCTCTGTACCAACAATCCAAATATACAAAAATATTATCACCTTCAGTTCAAAAATCTCTAAAGCCAGCTGTCGAACACCTTGCTGTATTTCTTTCCTTCCCACGAAATCAAGTCCCAACCCCATTCAATTGCCGTCAACTTTCACCAGCTTCCCTACTATGGCTTAACAGCTACTCCTCTCCCATCTCCTCAGCAGTAGGTCAAACTTTTCTCTGTAAGCTCAGCCTCATTGCCCCTCATGCCGACATTGGCATGCCCCTTGCCACTTCTCCTCTGCTCAAACAGCTGCTTCGCCTCCCGTTTTCAACCCTTGGGTCACCTCAGCAACTGTGGCTTGCTCCAGCAACCTCCCCGACACCCTGGTGCACCGCATGCATGCCCATGCCGCTCAGAACAATGCCGGCCGCGCCCTGGCCTGCTCTGGACGCGCACCAGTACGCGGCAAGGCCAGGCAGCTCCAGGCCACTCCACTCCTACCACTGGAGCTAGTTGACCCGCGCCGGCAGCCTGCCACCAGCATGCCGCCACCGCCCCGCTGCAGGCGCCCTGCCGCCTCGTCCGGACGCCATGCACAGCTGCCACCATGGCATGCCATCACGCCTCTCGTCCTCAGCTACAAAAGGACTCCCTAAGCCCTCCTCCTTCTTCCCCATCCAGCCTCCCTTCCCTTCTCTGGCTCAGCTGCACTTCAACCCGAGCCTCACCATTTCTCCTCTCCCCAGCTCTTAGCTGCCTCGGATCCTAGCCAAATCGAGCTGCACATCGCCGCAGAAGCAAACCCGAGCTCCCCTTTCTCCCCTCATCCCTTGCCATCTTCTTCCCCAAGCCCGGTAGCTGCCGATTGGTCTCCAAACCCCATTCCCAACCTGAGCCCGAGCTCTGCTCCCCGATTCCACATCCCATCCACCTACACCGAGCACCCCCATCAATCAAACCGCCACCAAGATTCCTTTCCTTCGCCGAGCTGAAATCCTTTCTCAACCTCCCCATCGAGCCGCCGTGGCCGGAGACCCCTCCTTCTTTTCTTTTTTCCCGCCGGAGTTCGGCTGCGCAATCCCTTCCGACCAAGCCAACTGTCGCCGCCGCCCGTTCGGACAGGCCTGTCACGGACCCGGGAATTACATACGATAAGGGGAACGCGAAGTCGCCAAGGACCGAAGGACTCGCCAGCCAGGTGGCACGGTACCTGCGCCGTACGCACCAAGGCAAGACTATCCGACACCTGACCAACGCGAGCCGGCCGAAAGCGACCAATCTTCCCAAAACCACATATGATTCCCTGACCCGGTGGAGATTTAGAGCCGTTCCGTGATTCCACCACGCAGAACAAGGTCGGAGGAGCCTGGCGATTCTACCCACACCCTAACCTAGCCCGAGGGCCAGTGGGTCGCTCGAAAGCCCGGTAGAACCCACCCTCACCCTGCCTGGCCGGCACAGCATCACAGCCAGCGGGTCACTCAACCGATTCCTGCTTGACATGGTAAAAAGGGGAACAACGGTAATTCTCCACGGCATGCCCACACACTTCATAGCATACACACATTGCATATGGGCAGCCTGAATAACAACTCGTATACCATAAACAAGCACTACAGTACTATATTAAAACTAGTTGTCCACTGGGTGAACTTTACATATACTTCAGTCGGCGATAATCGTAAACTTAGTTGGAACTGAAATATGTACAATGCAGCGGAAAACAAACAAAAGCCCCACAGTGGTGCATCAACCACTGCACAACAGTCAAACCACTCCCACGAGTCGAACGCGGACCAAGGAAACCATTCGGACTAAGCTTCGTCACAAAATTCCGCAACAGTTGGCTCACCTGCAAAAGTCTAGGAATGTCCTAGGTGAGTACAAAAGTACTCGCAAGACTTATTCGTGCTTGATTCCATGTCCTACACATGCTCACTACTACAGGAATTAAACATGATGCAATTCCATTGAGATAGTACATAATCGAGATAGTAACCTAGTCCATGGCATAATTACAGATGATAGAACCAAGGTGAACTTCAGGAGTTAAAATGAATACAAAGTAATCCAGACAATTGGAATATCACATTGGGGTAGCCCACACCCCTTAAATTCAATTAACCTCTTGGACCGTTGTCGGCAATACGATCACCCTGGACATGATGAGTGCATTTCCCTTGGAGGTTGCAGAGCTCCAAGTGATATCGAGGCTTACCTCAATCATTCCCGGTATCGATTCCGCTAACGTCCACGAGGACTATCAATCCATTTCATATTACATTCAATCAATCTCTCGGATCGTTCCGACAATCGATCACCCTGGATATGGCGAGTGCATTTCACTCCAAGTGATATCGAGACTTACCTCAACCATACCCCAGCCTCGATTCTCGGTAACTTCCTGGACCGTTCCGGCAATACGATCACCCTGGACATGATGAGTGCATTTCCCTTGGAGGTTGCAAAGCTCCAAGTGATATCGAGGCTTACCTCCATCATTCCCGGTATCGATTCTGCTAACGTCCACGCGTGATAGGGTAGTAACATACCCTCGGCTCTCCCAACTCACTGAAGCAATTTTAGTTGAAAGGGCGATAAGGATGTTCTCAATGCGACGATACACCCTACGCATGCTAGTGAACCCGAACTCAACATACAATTCAAACAACATTCATTCAAGTACGTAATTACGAAAGGTAAAAGAATGCAACAAGCTCTGCTTGCCTTTGTCGTAGGATTCGGAGACTTGGGTGAGCTCAACAGTTTGCGGTTCTTCTTCTTCGGGCTCTGTCGTGAACAACACGAACCATCGGCAAGGAACAACAAGGAATATGATGAGCTCCAGCATGTATGCATGGTGGACTAAACTAGGGATGCAACCCTAAAATGCATCATGGCTACTAGGGTTTTATGGTGGCTACTAGGGTTTTATGGTTACGAGGTTTTTCTCAAATTCAAGTGCATGAACATTAATTAGTTGTCCTAGCAATTGCATGCATAGCTTATTTAAGTTAAATTTTTTTTACTAGGGTTAACATTGATACACATGCCAAAGGGAGTTATACCTAGGATATTGTTTTTAGAGAGAATGATTCAGAAGTAATTAGTAAGTAGAAATTAGGTATTTTGAATTTACATACTATGAAACACCAATTTTTGGAAGTTAGTGCAAATGGGGAACCATCTTAATGCAATGAAACCTTGGTTATGTGTTGTACTTGTTAGATGGGAACATTGTGGTTAAACCAATTAATAAAGATTCTACAAAGATTTATAACTACAAGTTTGTTCAACTTGAACTATCTATGTTCTTAGAAGAAACATTTAAGAATGAGAACAGCTCAAAGGTTAACCCTGCCTCAACCTCATTGCTAAACCCAACCCCAACACTCACCCTCTGCCTGCCCTAGCTTGACTGAGGAGGAGCAGCCCGGAGGAGCTCCGGATGGCCCGGAATGGCTGCTGCTGGGACTCGGTTGGACCTGAGCAAGGAAAGGAAGAAGAAGAGAGGTGAGGGAAAAGGGAATGGGAGCTCGGGGAAGAAGGAGGGAAGGGAGAGGAGAGGAGCACGCTCACCCGAGAGGCGGCGCTGGCTCGCCGGAGCTGGCACCGGAGTTGAAGAAGAAGGCGCCGGGCTGGTGAAGAACAGCTCGGGAAAGAAAGAAAATGGGGAGAAAAAGGTAGAGGAGGAGAAAAAGAGGGGAGGGGGCCATGGGCGCCCTTTTTATAGGGGTCCTGGCGGGCTCTCCACGAAAGTGCCACCGCCCACCGCCCCCAAACGGCGGCGGCGACGTGGCAGCCCAGATCTGACACTCGGAGCTCACCCGAAAAATAGCCCGGAATATGACCCGGAATCCGGACAGCCCGGACGTACCACCCGGAGGTTCCGGATGGGACCTCCGGCCTTCACAAAACCGCGGCCGAACCCTACTGGACCCTCCCGGAAAACCACTCGGAACCCAGCCGGATTCTGGGCTCACCCGGAGGTTCATCCCGGAGACTCCGGATGGGACCTCCGGTCGCACCGGAATCGCTCACTCGCTCTCTGGACTCACCCGGAATTCCACCCGGAATCCGGGTGACCCGGAATTCATCCGGAATCCACCCGGAGGTTCCGGACTGCGCTCCGGCAGCAACCCGACCAAACTTTTTCTTCTCTGGACTCACTCAGAAAACAGCTCGGAGGCCATCCGGAATTTCCGGACAGCCTGGAGGTTGAACACGGAGGTTCCGGATCAAACCTCCGGCTGGCCGACTCACCCAACACCCGTACTGGACTCATCCGGAAATTGGTTCGGAGCCCACCCGGAATTCTCCGGGTCACCCGGAGGTTCTGCTCGGAGGCTCCGGGCCAACTTCCGGATCAGCATAGGGAAGAAGAACTTGCCCCAAAAATCATTTTGGACTATAGGACCCTATTAGCTTTAGGTACTATGGTTTACCCCAAATAAGTTGATTGGTGTTAATTTATTAAAAATTGGTTGCCTAAGATGAGATATGTACATATTCTATAAAACATAGTTTTTCAATATTCGAGTTTATGCAAGGGTTATGCATGAATGATGCCATGTATGCATGAGGCAAAATAGAAGCTTATTTATATATTAAGATGGGTGTTACAAGGCCGTTGGGGGAAATTCCATCCGTGGGCAGGTGAGCTTCGGGGGACCTTACCGAAGGGGTAAGTCACCCCTGCCGCTGCCAGCGGGCCCCCTATTCACTCGGGTCCGAAGCCAGTGAAGGGAACGCCACGTGGCCTCAAGCCGGGTTTTCCAGTGAACCGGCCGACCCTTCTGTTGAAACCCATTCTCCCCTCTGGTCCGACCGGTTCAACCGGATCCATGCCGAATCTCAGTCAACTCCCAAAAGCAAAGTTTCTCCAAATTAAATTTCCCAGCTTTTTCATATAGGACATTTTTCGAAAATCTCAATGTTTCTCTCTGTACAGCCCCAGTTCAGTAGCCCTATTCAAATTCAAATTTGTGTTTAGACTTCTTTTTGAGTTATGTTCAACCCTAAGTAGTTCCAGCATGAAATCATGAGCATTTTAGGAGCCTTGCACAAAGATGCATGCACATACCCATGTTTCCTAGTTCAAGTTAAGAGAAGATGATTTAGCGGTGAAACCCTAAGTCGCATGCATGCATTCGTATTCCTAAACCTTTTCGATTCTTGGTTGATTAGGCGAACCATTCCAAGTGTCCAGTAGGTTTAGAGTCCATATATTGTCATAAACCCTAGTAGTCCTTTGGTCCTCATGGTGCATGATTTCCAAAACCCTAGGAGCAAGAGCTTACCATCGAAACCCTAGAAACCCTAGTTGTCATTCCATGCATATATATAGGTTCCCATTAGAGTTATCTCCATCATGTTAACCTCTTCAAGAAAATGTTAGAAACCAGAACCCATGCATGTAGTTGTAACCATCCCCTTGTTGCATAGTTCGAAAATGAACAGGTGTCGTAAAACCTAAAAACCCTAACCCTAGGAGTTCATGCATCTTTTATGCACATCCAATCAACATCCGAGCAAGTTGAATAATTTTGAAAACATTATGAAGCCCTTGATGCATGCATGGTTACCTTTATTAATTGTTCTTGTGATGCTTGGTTCTTATTCGAAGTATTTTCCGAACGTGTAGTTGACGGTGTGAGGTACGTGCGCCAGGACGAGTCCGAAGCATCCCCGCGTCCGGAACCGAGCCAAGACCTGCCAGGCAAGCCCTCCGCCCTTGATCATGTTGAATCCCAGTTTTACGAAATATTATTTTGTTTTCGAACCTTGCATGCTATATTTTATCTCTGTTATTTTATGTAGAGTAGCTATCACCGATGATAGGAAACCCTAGTCCGACCCCGTAAACCCTGTCGCCCTAGGACTATTCTATTCCGAAGGTTATCAGGAACTTAGGATAGTGTAGATATATATATATATGCTTAGCCCCGCAGTAGATGAATTAGGTTTTCGAAAAGAAAAAGGAAAGCAACACCCCATATTTCATGTGATGGAATATCGAAACGGACCGTCGCGTCCGGTTGTAGAGGTGCATGGAAGGTAGGATATGCATGGGTTGGGATATTCTACCGTAAAATAGTTTGTGAAACCAAGCTGAAAATGGAGAAGATTTTGATCCGGGTCGGAGATGAAGGGGGAAATGCAGGGAGCATGTTGAGTGTGAGGTAATGCCCGGCGTGGTTCTCGCAGCCCGTTCCGGGGTGAGGTGTGGAGTCCTTCTCGGATCACCTAAGGACTTGTCTTAAGTGCCGTTTGGCCAAGTCTTACCTTACGACCACATGTCCTTTATGGGAAGGACTTGATCTAGTAGCCGACCTGGACTAGCATGAACCCGTGGGCAGTTAGTAGAGTGCAGATGGGGTGGGTTTAACCCCTGTAGAGAATAAACCCGTGGTTTTAACGAGGTATTATTCGCCACAGAGTTGGAACACCAACCTCCTTGTAGCGATGATACTGACTCAAGCTAGGTGTGGGACATGTCCTTCTGACGGGTTCATGGCTGGGTTCACAGCGGTGAAGAGTCTCGTTGTACAAGCTCTGGACACATGTGTGCGCAGCATGCCCAGGGGGAACTACATCGTGTGGGTAAAGCCGTACAACCTCTGCAGAGTGTTAAAACTATTCGAATAGCCGCGTCCACGATCATGGACGAACTTGGTCGGGCCACACTAAAGTAGTCTGGCTCTCTGGGCCCCAAAAAGGATTTCTGGGTTATGGGATTAAGGACGTGAACCGTCGTGTTCGCAGAGCAGTTTGCCAAGTTCCCGTCGTATCGGGAGGTGTGAAGTCGGGTTTTCCCGTAGACACGGGCAAACCCTAGAATCCCCGTAAGTACGAGGTGAGCGTCGTCTACCTGAGGAACCGGGTGATTGGGAACCCCGTAAGTACGAGGTGAGCAGCGTCTCCCTGTGGAACCGGGTAAGTACTGTGCTGTACCGTTGTAACGGTAAGCACAAAAGTGAACTCCCCGTTGTAACGGGCGAGTGTTTTGAGCAGTACCTTATCTCGCCGTGTCGAGATGTTTTTGACAAAATCGCTTTTACATCTATGTACTTATTTCCAATGCAAACTTACTTTCTCGCACAACATGAAACATAGGATAGAGCCATGTTATTGATAAATACCAAGCATGTTCTTATCCGTACTAAACTCCCCGGCGGAGTGCTTACGAGTACATTCAATGTACTCACCTGGCTTGTTATGTGGCCAGACGAAGAGGAGGAATACCAGTCTAGCGATAGCGACAGCGACTTCGAGGCGTAGGGTTTCTCCCCAGTCTGTTGCCTGTGGTTCGGCATATGGATGGGCAATCCACCGTATTTATTTCCGCTGCTGTTTAATTCGGCCAATAGGCCCGGTTTGTAAGTACTAAAGACCAAGTATGGTCGATGTCTGTAATAAACAATGTATGGCATGGTTATGTTATCAAGTGCTTGTGTGTATCGACTACTGATCCAGGGATCGATACAGTGAACACAAGGGTTTATCCGGCCTTAAAACCGGGTAGTCCACAGTGCACTGATCGTGCCCCCAGTGAGAAATCTACAGGCTAACAAAAGAACCTCCGCCTGACTGCTCCAGTTGGCCGGAGGCTCAGGGGCTACACCCAGTGGGTACACTGTCTGTGTATTCACGAAAAAAGAGACGAAAATACAAGGACAAAAAGCATAACTTCATCAACGGCTGGAGCTTGCCGTTTACCAGGTTGACGCTCTCTCCTTCACGGTCTTCAACAGCGCCGGGAGCTGTTCTCCGAGTTGGACAGCAGCATTCAGTGCCTCCTCCCACTCTTCCGACTCCCGAACGTCATCAATTTCACATAGAACTTCGCCCGGCTTCGAGGGATCCATTTGGCAGACCTAAAGCGGTTGGAAGTCCACGTGGTAGCTCAGAGGAGGCGGTGGCATGCGGCCAATGTCAATCTCCTCCACCGGCAGCACCAAGTTCCCCCTGGGATCCGGCAGGACGATCGGCACCCGACTCGGACTCGCCCGCTCGGTCGCAGCGGGAGTTTGTGCTCTGGCACTGGACTCCTCTAGCTGAGGCACAGGTGGAGGAGTCGGAGGCGCATCATCTTGTCAGGAGGAGGGCTGTGGCGAAGGGACACTGGCAGCCCTCGGGGGAGATGATGGCCGAGGATCCGATCCCGACGCGCCTTCGCCCTGATCGGACCCCTGGACACTCGGCCTGCCCTTTGGAATATCCCCCGGTGTCCTCGGCCTACAAAGACAGCCAGGGTCGTTATTACTTTCTACCAAACAAAAAAGGCAAGGGGCGCTCACTCGGTGATGTACCTGGTGGAAGAGGGAACGTGGAAATGCCTTCTGGGTTCTGGGGCCTGCTGCCCTGGTGTGGTGGTCATCGGAGCTGGCGGCGCCGAAGAGCCGCTCTGCCCCCCGAAGGCAGCGTCAGCTGTTCGTTTCCCCCTCCGACTGGGGGGAGCCTCATCTTCAGCCGCCTGAGGATTTTCCTCAGCGGTGGCGGTGGGCACTGCCGGAGCCGGACGGGCAGAGGAGCTACCCTGTCCCCCCGAGGTGGCGTCAGCAGCCGGTCTCCTCCTCCTCCGAATGAGGGGGATGTCATCCTCCTCTTCCTGAGGGCTTTCTTCAGGAGCTACCACAGTCGGCGGTGGGGCACTGGGCTCCCCCGTAGCGGTAGATGTTCCGGCCCTCCCTGCAGTGGCTGCCCGCCGCTGGGGATGCCGGTGTACGGTGGCTAGTTCCAAGGCTCATTCTCTAGGAGAGGAGCCTTGGAGCTGAACCCAAAGAGATCCTGCGAAGTAGGGTTGCATAAACGCAGTCCGAGTATGACTCGAGTATAGCAAAAATTGCAAATAACAATGTCAGAAGATTGATCACTCACCTTGCTTGGGGGGTTGGCCAGACTGAAGGGCGTCGGGTCACCGGAGGTATCTAGGTTCGTTCCTTGGGCCATCGACCTCCCGACCCGGCGCCGTACTTCTTCATCCGAGAGCACGTCGGCCGATTCCCGGGTCACATCCTGTTGGTTGATATACTCGTACATCGGATGGACCCTTAGCTTCGTGGGCTAGATCCGACGACTAATGAAGGTCGAGATGACTCTGACCCCAGTAACTCCAGCTTGAAGCACTCGGGCGAGGTGCCCTTGACTTCGACCCCGGGGTGCTCCCAATCTCTCAGAAGCTCCGTCCAGCTCGCCTTGCACTCGGGAGGTTGACCTTCAAACCTCAGAAGTGAAGGCTCGAGGTTGGAGCAGTAGAACCACTCCAAGTGCCATCCCTTGTTGGATGACTAGAACGGAAGATCCAAATAATTCTTGACAGCGCCGGCCCTCAACTGGAACCCGACGCCCCCTACAACAGCCGGGCTATTCTTACTCGGCTGGGGCTTGACGACAAACAGCTGCTTCCACAAGGCGAAGTACGGCTCTATTCCTAAGAAGCACTCGCACAGGGTGATGAAGCAGGCCACGTGCAGCATCTCGTTCAGATTAATGTTCTGCAGCTCTAATCCGTAGAAGTACAGCAGCCCATGCAAGAAAGGGTGGGCCGGAAACTGAGAAACCACGAGAGAAGGAGGCGAAGACAATGACCTCACCCATGTTGGGAGTGGGCAAATCCTCCCCATTGGTGACACGCTACTCGATCAACTCTTTTGGTGGCAGCACCCTCGCTTCCACCAAGGCTTGCAGCCTAGCCTCCGTCGCTGTGGACTTCACCCAAGGTGTCATTGGATCAACCGAATAGCTCTCTTTGTCGAATGTGGACCACGGCACCGAGCTCTCCTCCTCTCCAAACAAATCCACCTCCTTGATGATGGTGGGCATCCAGCGGTGGCGAATCAGATCTAGAGTTTTTTGGAGTCCTGATCTGGACTCAGCTGGTTGAGATGGGGAGCGGATGCTCAGGGCACTACACGGCGGTGCAGTGGGCTCTATGTGGCGGCGAGATGGCTGTCGAGAAGGCGGTGGCTCGGATTTGGGGCGAGGCAGTGTTTACGAATTGGTGAGGCGCAGGGAAGACGAAGAGGCTGTTGGGGGCTGAGGAGATAAAATGTGAAATGGAGTAGGGGTGAATGGTCCGTGCTGTCCCCCCTAGTTTTATAAAGGAGAGACAGCCTGGGCGGCGTGACTGTTCCGCTTCCACGGAGTGACTTTTCCGCTTCCACGGCGTGACGTTTCCGATTCCAGTGTAATTGATCTAGGGTTTCAACGGTTGGCCTTCCGAGGTTAACAGTCGTTTAAATACACCCCAAATAAAGAGCAACAATAACGTGCCTCCAACGGGCCGCTAGTCGATCACCGAACAACTCGGGACCAAAACGTTACAGTTTGAAGGGTTTCGGTGGTTGACCCCTAGGGGTCCACAGCCACTTGAATACACCTGAGTGAAGGGCGGCAGTAGTGCGCCTCCAGTGGGCCACTAGTCGGACACCGAACGACTCGGGACCGAAGCGCTACAGCTTGTGTTTTGGTTCTGACGTGAATTCCAGGGGTATTCCCCCAGAGGGACACTAGCTGGACCCGAGCCACTCGGGAAACCAGGTACCACTTGGGAATTCAGTCAGGATTCATGGTGTGCCCCCCCGTTGGGTCGGTAGGCGGTCTCCATCCGTTGGAAATGACCGGATACCACTAGGACTTACCCGTTATTAGCTCAACCTGCCATGATATTCTTGCCCTACGGGTGAATATTACTCGGCTTATTATTTTTATTTCCGCAGGAGTTCTATGAGTCCCTCACAATCTCCCTGCAAACAACCAGGAGGCGCGCTCAGGCAGATACCACTCGGGAAACTTGTCCAAAGGAGAAGGCAAAAAGCATTTGGTATAAGCAAAGGTGTTACTAAGACAAGGTGCAGACAGATCGTGAAGGACTCGGGGGTTACTGACGATGACATGGCACCCGGGTATCGTCAAGGAGGACAAAGCCAGCCCTTTGGACATAGGATTGGCCGGGCCGACTGATCAGAGTCCGACTTCTAGGCGGGGGCGCTTCATCAACTTGGAGTACAAGACATAAACATGTACCTACCCGATATGTCAGATTCTAGTTGTAACCGATTAGGAAATCTACTTGTAAACTGATCCAGACTCATGTAACTCTGCCCCTGCCGCCTATATAAGGCAGGGCAGGGATCCCCGATCGGTAGGCTTTTACAAAGACAACACACATACAAACCCTAGCAACCTAGAGAGCTCCTCTCGAGGTCTTGCCACATACGGTACACGAGCAATACAATCCACCAAACACAGGACGTAGGATATTACCTCTTCCCGAGGGCCTAAACCTGTCTAAACTCTGTGTCCCGTGTGCACCCATCTAGATCTGCTATGCATACGCTGCCCCATATACATTATTGCCAGATCAAAACACCAACACATAGGACACCTCTATTGCAAAATTTGTTGTTACGAACTGTATCTACACCTTGCACCACACTAGACCGCCGATTAGGTCAATGGGAGAAATTTTATCAGTGCCCGAGGTGCAGCTACTCTGACAGGCACCCGGGCTTGCGACTATCACACCTTCTTGAAGGTACTGTGCTGATAGCCTCTCCCCCATGGCTCTCATTTTTTCTTCAAATTATGCTTCATGCAAGGATTTGATCTCCGCTTTCCACTGATTCTTGGCTTTCTTCCTTTGCCTCTGGCCTCCTGGCTATTGCCGATGAATGCTTTGCCCCATGGTGTGAGATTTTCAAAACCCCTAGTGTGTCCATACGGCCCCTTAGTGCCAATGGCTTTGGAGAGTATATCTTTCTCCCGATTAGGCACAAACATGCCTTGAGTGGCCTGCTCATTTAGCCCTACCATTTTCTAGTAGACCTCCTTGTCTTTAGGGTATCACCAAACATATTCACCACGAGGATTAACCTTTTTCCTCTCCCTGCACCAATCTCGAACGTAGTTGTTGCTGAAATCAGAGAAGACCGGCTGCTGACCATACTTCTACACTTCCTCATTCTCATTTGTCCCTTTCATTTTAGCACCTACGTACCCTGAGGTTGCGAGAATGTGCAGGTGCTTGTTCCTCCGTGCTAGCTCCTATCCTTTCTAGCCTTTTGTCTGGAATTCCTCTGATGACTTCAAGGCACAAAATTCCGCCCAGTCTTCTTTCGTCACATTAGGTTATGCTTGGCAACGCGATTCATTTTTCTTCATAAGGTCCCTCACCAGCTTATGCTTGAAATTTGTCCAACACTTTCCCCCGATTAGGATAGTAGCTTAGCAGAAATTGGCTTCGACTTCTTGTGGGACTCTAAAGGATTGCTTCATTTTGTCAAACACAACACTTTGCTCCACTCATGTCAGCTCACCCCAATCTTGGAGAGTGATCCAAAATCTAGCACGGGTGACAACCCCGCATGTGGTCCTCCATTTCTTCTCGGTTTCTTCTAGCTCAGGAACTCCTATCATCGGATCCATGCTCTTGACGACCCATCTGCTCTCAGGCCTCACAGAAGGCTTCCTTGGTTTGTAGGGAACCTTTCTTGAAGATGATGACGCTCTTGGCGACCCTGCCAGCGGTGATGAAGGGCACAACGAAGGGACTTCATCTCCATAGTAAACACAACTAAATAGTAGGAATTAAAACAACACAATTACATCCAATCTAAGCTCGTAATTAAATTTTATTAACATGGTACACTCTTTACATGAGGTCCTAAACACAGCAACATTTTTTTAACATGGTACACTCTTTACATGAGGTCCTAAACAATTGAAACCATCTATAATACATGGTAAATCACACAATTATGATTTTCCAATTCTTCTTTTCAATTTTCTATCTACTAATTAAGAATGCTACATCTATTGAATATTATAAACTTGAATATTCAGAGAGCTACTCCTGGTCAAGACCCAACATTACCACATGAAGTAAACATACCTAGTGGCAAGCGATAATCTTGAAAGCAATGAAAAAGTTAACCTTAAAGATAATGTTGAAGGCATTTATGGCACATTCTTGTAATTAGTTTATATTCACTATTTCAAATCAGCAAGCAAAGCACACTGATATGAAAGAATTAAAAATGAGCAGCCAAGAGGGTCATATAATATTTCAAAAATTAGTTTAGACAATTAGTGTTTCTGACAAGACTTGTGCACACATAAAATTTTGAACTTTCTCAACATGAATTGAACACACATATCATATAGACTGCCATGAACACTCCAAATAGAGTAAATAGACAATTCTAATATGCTTCAAACAACACATTACGTGAATATTTAAAATAGATGAGCATTTCATCACCTTTGCTTGCGTTTTGTTTTCCTTTTGTGGGGCATTTCCTCTACAAATTCTAGCCCTTCTTTATGCTCCTTGCGTATGTAGCATGCCTCACTAGCTAGGTTCATCATCTCATGTGTCTCTTATGCTTTCTCTTATGCTTTGTATGATAGGAGGCGCCTCTTCAAATATCTTCTATTCCTCCTCGTCTACCACATCCTAAACTTCGGCAATTTTCCTTTTACCATGCATGGAAATATAAATATTCTACTTCGCCAGATCAGTTACATAAAAGACTTAGTGATCTTGGTTGGCTAGAATGAATAGATCATATTTGTAACTGTCCCATCCATGGTCTACTGTTATGAAGCCATACTTGTCGACTTTCGTAGATTGGAGATTGCCCAGCGACACCAGAATAAAGGAATTTTAAAGTACATATAGTCCAACTCCCAAATGTCCTCTATGAACCCGTCGTACCAGCTCCGTTTCCCACCCAAGTCAAAAGCCTCTACACGGACCGCACTATTTTGAAATGTGCTATTCATATTTGTAGAATATGTATCCGTTGATGTCGTATCCTTGCCAAGTGACGAGTCTGAATATTGGTTTCTTTGCATACCACGTTAGCATGTCACTAGGGGATCCTAAACGGAGACGCTCCTTGAACCACTTGTTGAATTCTTTGTTGTGATCTCTCGTTCTCCACACATCGATTCTATTTGGATGGTCTTGCCTTAATTTAGCCTTGTGCTCATCGATATACGAGGCAGCTACGGTCGTGTGTTGCACCACCATGAAATGGGCTAGAGCTGTCCAACTTGATCGACAGTTACTGATCTTTCCGATGGTCCCAACACTGTCAAGCCTACCATCGTGCCGAGATCGCAGCAAGCCAATCAGTTGGTACTTTGACTCCATGTAATCAACGCAGAACTCGACAACATCTTCAGTAGTGTAACCTTCGACAATACTTCTCTCCAGTCGATACCTATTTTGCACATAATGCTTCAGGATTTGCATGAATCTCTCAAACAGATACATGTTCTGAAGGAAGACTGGCCCACACATCTTGATCTCATGCACAGTGTAGACAATGCGATGGATCATTATATCAAAGAAATACAGTGGAAATACATCTCAACTGACATACAGTCTCCACCGCCACTTACTCCAAATCATCTAGTTCAAACACATCCATCACCTTCTATAAAATCTTGTTAAAGAAGAAGCAGAGGTTCATGATTGTCTCTCAAATGTTAGGTAGCAGGATATTTTTTATTGCGATTGGGAGCATATGTGTCATCATAACATGATAGTCATAAGACTTCATGCCGATTAGTTTCAAGTCCTGCATCGAGACAAGTCTCTTTATGTTGGCGGAGTAGCCTGAAGAAACTTTCACGCCATGCAAGAACTTGCAAAACTCAGTTCTATCGGCCTTGGATAAAGTGTAACAGCAGGGGGATGTATATCTTCCCGTTAGGCAGAACTACAAGGGCCAACTTGGGTCTGATTCCCATATCAACCATGTCAAGTCACACCTTAACGCCATCCTTTATCTTGTCCTTGATGTTTAGCAATAGACCCAGAACACTACCACACACATTCTTCTCACTACAAGAGGATCGATATTCCATTCTTTACAACATATAGATCATGTGTTGCAGAAAAGTTGTTGCCACAACACGAGAGCATACGTTGCTACGAGTGGAAATTACAACCCGAGAACTCTATTTGTCTCACCACTCTACACCCTAATACTTATAGTTGTGTTGCTAGTGGACTCGAAGAATTTTTTGTCGGCTCTCTACTGGCGCATTGCTCGTTGCTCGTTTTCTTGTCTTAGATTACTAAATATGCACCAAAAAAGTGCTTACCCAGCACTCGAACACAAGACCTTGTGAAGGTGTAGCTAAGGCCTCCACCACTCAGCTACTACATGTCTCATGCCTCATATTAGGTATCATTTTATATGAACCTTCTTCCCTACGGACACCTTATCCAACCCAGTCTGTTACGCCGTCGTGCTTCTCATCGGAAGTCTGCCGATCCCATTCCCCAATTCTCTCCTTCGTCCCCGCCTCCTCTCGCACGCCCTTTGTTTCATCCCTGTGCTCTCCATCCTCGCCACACCCCTGATCTGCGATTCCCCCAATTCTCTCCTTCATTCGTGCCTCCCCCCATGCTCCCATTCTTTCATCCCCGCCCTCTCCATCCTCACCCCACTCTCGATCTGCAATTCATAGCGTGTTCTTGACAAGCGATGACGTTGTCCTTGTCCTCACCGAGTGGAGACCGGGAAGGCTCCGGGTCACAAGAAGGGAGCCATGCACAGCATCCCGTTCCCCACTATTGGCGACAGCTAGACTCACAACGTTCCTGGTGAAGCTTCACCTCCTCCACGACACCGACAATATTAGTGAGTTCAGTTTGTCTATTTGTTGCACTAATTTGGTTTTGGTATCACAAATTTCTCTTCTGTACGATTTTTCCTTACTTTTCTTCATCTAGTTCTACTGTCGTCTCTGTTTTCACTTTGCTTTATGTACATTACTCTATTCAATTGAATCAGCACGTACTTGCTTTTACGACAAAAGAATTGTATAGCTGCCTGTAGTTTGTATTTAACTACATAAGTCTATGAGGAATCAAGATGAGATGCCAATTCAAATTTTGTATTAGTTCCACCAGTTAACAACATTTTCTGGAATCAAACTTTGCCACTGCGTCACATATGTATTGGTGCAATTTCCTGCATGTATATTTAGTGTATATGTAGCACAAGTTCTTATATTCAGATATTTGTAGAGGCACCAAAATTGAATGATGCATTTATACTTTTTACCTGCTCTATTGTGAATCTCGGTAATCTAATACCAACCAATGTTTTTATGCTACATGGATAGTCTCCTTTGGTTAAATGATACATGAACCTGCTATAAAATGCTTACTAGAGGATAAATATGAATCGTAGTGGCACAGAGTGTTACTGATAGGAATTTCACCACTGAATTAGCCACACTTTGTAACATGCTGTTTTTGCAGGCTAATTGAAATATATTGGCTTTTTATTTTGATGTTTTTGGCATTTGAACGACTGGATTAATATTATTTTCATTACAGCATCTTTATGGATTTAAAAGCCATCAAGAAATTACTGCTTTCCCCTAGGCCTAGTTCTAGCGACTTGCAGGGGGTAGAGGGTTTTCTTGAATTTGCGTACAAGGGAAAAAGACCTGAAGCCAAGATCTGGTGCCCCTGTAAGAAATGTGTAAATAGGAAGATGAAGAAGCGAACTGAAGTATATGATGACTTAGTTTGTCATGGGATGCTACTTGGATATACCATTTGGGGCCCTCATGGTGAAGCTGCAGCATATATCCGTGCTCACCAAGAGTCACAGTCACAGAATGATAGGGATAACAATAATATGCAGCAGCTAGTTCGAGATGCTTTTGGATATGTGAATGACGGAAGTCCAAGGAATCAATCAGATGACCAAAATTTTCTAAAATCTGGACCAGACGATGAAGCTGAAGCTTTCTATAGTTTGCTTAGAGATGCCAGCGAACCTTTATGGGCAGGGTGTGAACTATCGAAACTTTCATTTCTTGTGCTTTTGTTTCACACGAAATCCATTAACAAGTGGAGTAATAAATCTATGAATGATTTGCTAGCAGTTTTGCAATTAGCAATTCCCAATGGTAAGAACCTACCTGGAACATTTGTTGAGGCTAAGAAGATAATTGGAAAACTTGGTCTGAGTTATCAGAAAATTCATGCTTGTGAAAATAATTGCCAGCTTTATCGGAAAGACAAGGCAAATGACGATTTTTGCTCCAAGTGTGGAACATCAAGGTGGAAGAACAAAGAAGATAAGACTACTTTAACTAAGAAGGAAAGAAAGAAGGCAACCCCAAGGAAGGTATTACGGTACTTTCCAATTAAACCAAGGCTTAAGAGGTTATTTATGAACAAAGAAACAGCTACTGCCTTGAGATGGCATGACGAGGAACGTACAAAGGATGGGGCACTCTGTCATCCAGCTGATTCAGATGCTTGGAAGGACTTTGACTCTAGGAATCAAGAGTTTGCTAAAGATTCCCGAAACATCAGATTTGCAATAGCTAGCGACGGGTTCAATCCTTTTGGGATGTTGAGTTCCACATATAGTTGTTGGCCTGTTGTCCTAGTGCCCTACAACCTTCCTCCATGGTTATGCCTGAAAACCTCTTCACTTTTGCTTGCTGTAATAATTCCTGGCCCAACTTATCCGGGAAAGAATTTCCATGTATTTATGGAGCCGGTTTATGAAGAACTATTCGAGTTATTTGAGGTTGGTACACCCACATATGATGCATCTTGAGATGAGATGTTTCAACTTCGTGCTGCAATCTTGTACACTATCAGTGACTACCCTGGCCTTGCAATTTTTTTCGGGTATAGCACTGGTGGTATGTTTGGTTGTTTCCCTTGCCGTGAAGAAACGTGTTCTGAATACTTGACACATGGGCGCAAGTTTTGCTTCATGGGACATCGACGCTTCCTACCCGCTGATCATGAGTTTCGCTACGATGCTATTTATTTTGATGGAACTGAAGAACATAGATCAGAACCTATTGCTTATTCAGAAATTGTAAAAAAAGATGAGATACAAGCAATTGATGATTTTGAGAAGTCAAAAACTTGGAAATGTGTCAGTGGTCTTTTTTCTTTAACTTATTGGAACTCCAATTTACTCTGACATAATCTTGATGTTATGCATATAGAGAAGAACGTTTGTGAAAACATACATGGGACTCTTTTAGGCTTGGAGGGAAAATCAAAAGAAAATCTACAAGCACGCCAAGACCTGCAAGAAATGAACATTAGACCAGAGCTTCATCCACAAAAAAAACCTTCAAATAAGTTATATTTGCCTCCAGCTGCTTATACCATGTCAAAAAAACAGAAGCAACAGTTCTGTAAGGTTCTCCATGATATAAAGGTTCCAGATGGCTATACAAGAAATATCTCGAGATGTGTAAATGTTGCTCAAGGGAGAATCTCAGGCCTGAAAAGTCATGACTGCCATATTTTAATGCAGCAACTTCTACCTGTTGCTTTGCGGGGTTTACTTCCAGATAATGTTACATCCGTCTTGTTTGATCTATGTGCATATTTTAGAGAACTATGTGGAAAAGTCCTATATAAAGATGGACTTGAGAAGTTAGAGGAGCAAATCAGAATGACATTATGTCGTATGGAGATGATATTCCCTCCTGGATTTTGTACAATCATGGTGCATTTGGTTATTCACTTAGCAACCGAGGCAAAAATTGGAGGCCCTGTGTGTTATCGATCAATGTACTTTGTGGAGAGGTATGCTTATCGGATAAGCAACCGTAGAAGTCCTTATATCTTTTGCCATTTGTTGCAATGGATGACTATTAACTTCTTTTTGACTTTGTTTTATGTAGGTATCTTCGCGTATTGAAGTCATATGTGCGTAATAAAGCTCGGCCTGAGGGATGCATTGCTGAAACATATTTAGCAGATGAGTGCATGACATTTTGTTCGAGATATATACAAGGTTTTGAGACCAAGCATAATCAACTATCAAGAAACGATGACGGCGATGAGTCGTTAGAATATTCTGATGTTGCACAAAGACCAACAATATTTCCTCGAGTGGGAAAGCCGCTTGGAAAGCCCGGTACATATGTTCTAACGAATTTGGTCAAAGTACAAGCACATAGATATGTGTTGTTCAATTGCCTAGATGTCGATATGTACCTCAGGTAATATACGAAGGTTACAAAATTTTAATATCATTTTCTTAACTTGAATATGGTTTATGAATTAATTTGTAGGGCACATGCTGATGAGATCATGAGGAAGTATCCTCCACATACAGTCAACCAGATTTTTATTGAGAAGGAGCAAAACAAAAATTTCCATATGTGGTTTAGAGCACATGTAAGTATTGCATTCCACATCCTTTTCAGTACCACATAAGTCATCAACTAAATTAGTTCTTGTTGTACAGATAATGGATCTAGAGAGGCAAAATGGCATCGATAGTATAAAAGAAGATATTAGATGGCTAGCTCGTGGCCCTGCTCCAGTAGCCAAAAGATATCGTGGTTTAAACACCCAAGGCTTTCGGTTTAGGCCTAAATGACTTGATGGAGTGACACAAAATAGTGGGATAGTACTAACTGCAAAAACATCTAGTTATGCTAAAGTAAGCGACATAAATCCTATTTTTGGCAATGTGACATATTATGGGAGGGTGATTGATATTATTGAGCTGAACTATGTTAAGTTTTTAGTATTATTGTTCAAATGTGAATGGGTTGATGTTGTTACTAGGAAGGGAATTAAAAAAGACAAGTATGGTTACACGCTTGTCAACTTCTCACATTTGATACATACAGGGGAAAAGATTGAGCATGAGCCATTTATTTTTGCTAATCAAGCTGATCAAGTATTTTATATCGAGGATGAACAGAACCCAGGGTGGTCTGTAATTATGAAAAGAAAACAACCTAGAGATGTATATGACACCGGCAATGAGGAGTTCACAAATGACATAGAAACTGAGCCGTTCCATGTTTCACAACTTGTGAAGATGTTCAACAGTGCAAGCAGTCAACATTGGGTTAGAACTGATGTCGAGGGAATAACCGTGGATGCTAGCAATAACGGACCAAGCAATGAATCATAGCAGAGGGAAAAAGATTCATAAGGTATGTATTTCCAATCGCAAGTTCAGCATATGCTTCTTCCGTTATTGTTTCAGTTCTACTGTATATCTGCTGAATCTGGGATCTATCGTGAGCTTGAAATTTCCTGACAACTTAGCCAGGACACCAAGATCCTTCCCCAATCGCCAATTCAGCAGATGCCTCTTGCGTTATTTTATTTTTGTCTATGCATTGCTGAGCAAGTTACTTGTTTTACTTCTTGTCCAGTCTAGAGATAAGGGTTCAGGTTTTGGTGATGCTTCTAGGCAGCAACATTTCTAACCAGAAGACTTTGTATGAAGTTATACCTGTGGGTGACGATGCTACATATGATGAAATCCAAGCAGCATGCAAGTTTGTTTCTTCCAATGAGCAGCAGGAATTTTGTAGTGTGCAGAAAGCACGAGAAATCCTACTTCATCCTAAATCTTGAGCAGAGAATGATAAATAGCTGCAATTGTCCAGGTAGAACCTTGAAATTATTGCATCCGGTATTGAAATCTCGTTGGAAGTACTACCAATGCTCTGGAGCTATTGTATGCTTCTTTGTATGGTGATTATTTTTCTGTCACCTCTTGTGAACTAGGTGAAATGGGAATTTTGTTGAGTGAAGAAGAAGAAACAGAACTACGGACATCTGATTCTATATCAACATATGTTGTTCTGGGCTGTGGATCTTGTTCTGTTAAAACAAGATTCGTTATGAATAAAACTTCATGATACATTTTTGCCTCTTATTGTATGTTGGTCAGCAAATATTGATTTAAAATTCAAAAAAAATCAAGAAAAGGTATTAAAAAGGAAATACATTTTTATATAAGGAAATTTTTAAAAGTAAAAATCAACTTTCCAAAATGGACTTTTAAATTGATATGTAGGTCACATCACTGCCATGTGTCCACCACCGTGCCAGATCACCTATTTCCTTTGGAAAATTTAATAAGTTTATTTAAAAATGTAAAATTATATCGAAGGAAAAAATCAGAACGAGCAGAAAAAAAGATTCAAAAAGCAAATATTTTGTAAAGTTCCATCTTAGAAAGTTTGAATTATTCTAGTATTTCAAATTTTTTTTTAATTTTTACCCTTGTTAAGAATTTTTCCCTTGACTTTATGGTACTTGTATTAAATTTATATAATTTCCTAAAGGAAATAAGTGGCGACCGACAATGGTGTTGACGTAGCCTCCACATAGGCGCCATGTTAGTCAAAACAACTTTGGAACGATCAAAACCGCTTTGCTGACCAAACGTACACGATATCAAGAGTCGAGGGAGAAAGATATCTTGTTTAAGAGTTGAGTGACCAACTGTACACTTTGCCAATAGTTGAAAGACCAAAAGTACACTTGTTCCTTTAATCTAGTAATTATCTTTTTCGAGAAAACGAAAGTGCCTTGTCTCTCGACTTATTGATGGATAGAAAATCTTATATACAAACCTACAGATAGGCTGAACACGCGAGACCCATGCACACTAGTATGGCACTACCCTACACGCCTTGTGTCGCTAGTTAGATCGCCAATAGATCTGTCACACCCGCCATCACCAAGCTGGGCCTCATCATGTATCATGCCAAACAACCTTAGTTCGACAGGCCTCTCGCTGTTGAAGACAATAGTTTTTTGTTGCTTTTCAAATCCATCAGTTGAGATTACTATCAAGGAAGATATGCCCTAATTCATCGTGATAGGCATAGAGTTGTAAAAATCTACAACGGCGGAGGGATTCTAATAATTATCACTAAATTTAATTAGTCTTAATTTGAGCCCGTGTCCATCAAAAATTCTGTGCACACTGGATAATGATAATTGAAAATTTTGTCACGTTGGAGAACTATATTCATCTCCCTCCATTGAGTTAAAAAGTCATTCCCTCCATTCGTTCCCTCCAATTTTTTTACTTCCCTCCATTTTTTCACGTGTAAATTGTTTGTCCCACAAATTTTTTCCTATCAATTAGTGCCTAGTCCAGTCAATTTTGTTAGTTACACAAGGTGATTTTATAGTGACCCCACCTGCCATTCGAAGGAGTGTTCCATCTCCACGTGATTTAATCATTTAAAAAATGATCAATACAATAACTGCCTGCAAAATTTCTCCACGTCTCTATTACTGTATCTAGCTCAATTGCAGAACGCCCAGCCCTAGTCGTGGGTTCATCTTCCCAATCAACACTTCCACACAAACTACGAGCGGCCGGTGGAAGCTGGTGATTCTACACCCTCCTCCTGTGTGCTTTCTCCACAGGTCAGAGCCCTGCTAGATCTTCTTCTGCACCCTCCTCTCCCATGTCCTCCTCTCCTCTTGGGTAAACCTAGATCAAAATTTCAAGGTTGAGATGGCTAATTGAATCGGTTCCATCTAATTTATTCTATTTTTATTTGTTGCAGAAATGCAATCCCATCTTATTTAGCATAAGAGTCAATCAAATTGGTAACACATTTATCTTCTTGCTTTGATTTTTTGTTTCTCTATGCTGTGTTTAGGATTTCCTTTCCTTGTGTATAGTTTACTCTGATAACTAGAGTAGAGGTGATTCTCAGTGGCAAGACCAAAACCAGATTAGATTGCCCATGGCTTAAGCTGTTTGATTTTTTGGGTGTGCAAGAAACCGAATGGTTAACATGCAGATGGGCTGAAATAGCAAATCGTGGATGCTTCTTTTGTGTTACTGTGTTGGTACAGCAAGTAGATGCCATTGTGTCTTAGGCTTTCCTTTGTGCACTATGGGTCTTACTGCAAAGAGCATGGCAGCGTGCATTCCGAACCTTGCAAGGATCATTGCAACACTTTAACTATTCCCTATTTATCTTTCCATCAATTTTTTGTCACTCCTGCATGTATATGTTTTTCACCCTGCAATTCTCAGATTTGTCAATTGATGTTATATTATATACTTCTTTCTCAAGTAGGTTCTCTCTGAAACAGGTACTAGTTTCAACAGAACATCGATTTTATTTAAATGGAACATGAAGCTTCTTATTCTTTCTTTTCCTGATGAATATTGCTAAGTTTCTCCGTAAATCACCATGGATTAATGAAAGCATATAATTGACAGTCCAGTCTTGACGTATTCTGTAATAATTGATTTTGATGGCTAAATTTCTAATTATGAGCAAGCTTAACTATTAATCTTATGGACAATTTCTTACGTTCTAAGCTGAAAGTTCATTCTTTAGGAGAAATGCGTAGGAGCAAATGAATGAATGTTGTGGAAAGCAGTGATGCTTATGCCAATGAAAGTCCCATTGGTGACGAAACTCAAGCATTGGTACAGGATGGCAACCAATGTGAGCATCAGGGTGATGACGACCTTCATATGTCAGGTACAAATATAATTAGATAAAGCTAAAACTAGCAGCAAAAGTCAAAAGTATCTATAATTTTTAATTGTAAGTTTAATCTCTATGTATCTCAAATATTTTTATAGGTGAAGATGTTGAAGTAAATACTCGTGGGCCAACTACTTTACTATATGTCTGGGATCTTGCGCCAGGGAAACGCATTGTAGTAAAATGCAATAGACATGGACAACCAATTGGGAGAGAAGGTGGAGTATTGGGCCAATTTTTACGGACAATTGCAAGAAATGGAGGATATTGTCCTCTGGACAAAATGGACTGGAGACAAGTAAAAAAGAATGATGGAGACAAAACAATACTCCAATTTGTACAAGTATGTTAAATATGAAAATAGATTGTAGATATAGCTCTTATTTCATTCCTAGTGATCTTTCTTTACCACTTATCCATTATTACATCTTGTTTATTTCAGTCTAAGTTCCTGTATCCACTTTCATGTGAGAAATGGATACTGAAATCAATTGGACGAGATTGGAAGCAGTACAAAGCGAAATTGAAGAAATCTTTATTTGATCCGAAGAAGAAGAAACCTGTGTTGTATAAACGGTGCCTAGATGATGTAGATGAGGGTCAATGGAGAAAACTTGTAAAACACTGGAAGTCAGAAAAAGGGAAGGTAATGAAAGAGCTATGTCTGTACACTATTTCTTTATCAATGTCTTCACAGTTATTTCAGTATTGAAGGATGCATGATGCCATTAGATTAGTGGTGCTTTCTTGTATAATAGGTGGTTAGTGAGAAAAACAAAATGGCTCGAGCAATGAGAAAGACAACCCACAGAGCAGGAACAAAGAGTTATGCTCGATGGGCGGAGGAAATGGTAAGTAATCACATTTCATTAAATACTACTCTCTCTGTTTCTCTTGATATTGTTCTGCTGCCTACTGTTTGTAGAGACAAAATGATCCTGAAAAGAAGCATCCACATAGAGCAAAGGTTTACTTGGCGGCACATAAAGATAAAAGCAATCAACGAGATGAGAACGTGGTATTCTATGTGCTAATAATAATGTACAGGCTTAAGGCTATAATATGACCATGCTAGTTGATTATGCATGAATTATTCACTTGCAGGCTGAGTTGGAAAACCTTATTGATGACCAACCAGAGTTGGCAAAAAATGACAAAGGAAGAGTTGCATGGAAAGGTGATGCACTACATAAAGTATTAGGTGAAGAAAAACCTGGACAAGTGCATGGCATGGGATTGCTTCCGGTCCCTAAACAAGTCTATGGTTGGACACCACATCATCTCAAGAGCATAAACATTACTACAGAAGATGGTCCATCATTTGAAGTAGATATTGACATTATGAAGAAAATGGAGAATTTAGAGGAACATAATAGAAAGCAAGATCAATTGATTCAAGACTTGCTAAACAAGCAGACATGCACATGTCATGGGAATAGAGAAACAGACTAGGTAAAAATGGAAATCTATTTTACCTTCATATGAAATTTTACTCTAATCCTGTATCCTTATTGCAGGATTATTTCCAAACAACTCATCGTGATAATTTCCAAACCCATTCGATACATTCTAGAAGAAAGGTACTCAAAAAATGTTATCTAGTGTTTGTTCTCTTTGTTTTATCTCTTATCACTATTTCTATTTGCAGAGAGTTGAGTGCAATTTAACAGATCAAGACCTGTCATTGACTGATCAGCAAGAGATACTAAGCGTAAATTTCTAAGTACTCTAGCTATTTCTTCTACATCCAACCTATTGTATAAACGTAATAACTAATGTTTTGTTCCCTCAACTATAGAACAAAGAGAAATGTGCAGATAGAGACAACATGCATGATTCATAGTATATTTTTTAGCAAAAAGGTTAGTAGAGATTACTGCTTATGTTATAAGATTGTACTGTACATAATTTATTTACATGACTATATGATGCTACTAGCAACACGAGCATTTCAACCGGAAGGAATTACCACATCAAGAAGAAGAATCAAGTTTTGTGCAAGATTTTCCACATGAAAAGGTAATTCTTTTGTGTAAAATTTTTGCAAGGGAAAACCAATAAACATTTCATTACCTAAAAATTTTCTGCAAGAATAAAGATTTTCCACATGAAAAGTTTTTTTTTGGTCTTGTAAATTGTGGTAGTCTTAGTACATGCTTATTTAAGACATGAATCACCAAAGCGATGTGTGTTGCCAGATTTAGTATTGTACATACTGTTTCATAGTTTAGAAATTTTCTCTGTGCATTCCATTGCATTATTTCAGTTTCCCATCTGTAGTTAGACTGACTCGGTATCATGTGTGGTACTTGTTATTCTAAAGTACAAGTACTTCGTCAAAGCATTTAGTAGGTTATTGATTATATTATCTCAATATTGTTGGTTAAGCTCAATTACATCCTTACAAAAGGGATTTACAACCAGTACTTTGTTCTCTTATGATGCATACATACTGAATTAGTCCCGTGGCTGTAAGTTCATGTCAAGTATTATGGCTCATCTGGTCAGGTTCTGAAATGTCGGTTCTTTCATGACTTAAGTGAACCATTAAGAAAAAGTTAGTTGTTTTACGAAGTAGGTTCCTCCACTCTGCTATTTAGTTTTACATGGATGCAAATAATAAGCTTGAAGTAATATCAAGGGTCTGCCACTGCCACCGGCGACAGCCGTGCTGTGGTCCTGCGAACAATTCGTCAATTCTGCATGTTGGTTGATGACCCAGATTAGGACAACATTTTATTTTGGTTGCAAATTATTAACTTCTTGTCTCAAGAATAAGATGAAGTGTATGTGCATGATACAAGTTAAAATCTACGCAAACTATTTTACAACAAGAAAAGAGCAAGGCAATAATAGTGATCTAACAATTAGCTAAGAAATTATTAGCAAAGAAGGGCACAGCTTGAGAGCTTCTAACCTAAAGAACTTAACTAGACATATACTTCTTTGTTACCACTTGTCAGTCAGCTTAATTGAACTTTTAACGTACAACTAGACAAATATTACTCTAGCTGCATTTATGACTTAATGGCATTTAAGAGAACTAGACATATACTACTTTGTTATTTATAATTTGTTTTAATATCCTTAATCAAACTTCTGGGTGTGATAAAAATATGCTTTGTCTAGCTACAGCGAAACAACAAATAAAAGCAACAAGACAATACAGACAAGAGAAAAGACCAAGTGAATCGGAACAAGATCCCACAGCGAGTTACTTCTAGGGAGTCATGTCCTTCTACAATGGAGGTACAAATGAATCATGAAAACTAATTGTATTCATTTAGTGACAGATATAGTTCATGTTTTTACTGATCTATTAAATACTAATATAGGCTGGTACCACAGTAGTACTCATGTCTATGAACAAGAAGACTATGGCATTTGCTACTTTCTTGAGTTGTGATCCAGATGCACAAGTTGGTGGTGTTAGGTTAGGCAATCAATTTCAAAAAGTGCTTGTTAATTATCCTATTGATGAGACTATGGAGCTGATAAAACCATGGGGGCATTACAAGACACTCGGTGATGCTAAAGGAAAATCAATTGCTTGGCCTTCAGCTTGGGTATGTTTGTTTTAGCTTCATTTGATTTTAGTGACACGTATGCCATAATTTATAGTTACATCCTTTTGATTTATCGGTATCCTTGCAGGTTGAAAAGGTCAATGGTTGAGGGAACATCGTCAAAGGGTGAAGAAGCTACAAACTTCACGAAGAATATATAGCACTCCTTAGATTTCATAGTTTAGTATTCAAGTTTTACTCTTGATCTCAACACTTGTGTTCAAAAAAGATCAGTTGTGCTCTTTGTATGTTGGATCACATGAACAATTGATATATTTATTTACTTAGTGCAATGCAAAATATCTACATTTTGGTCATTGCTTATATTTAGTTAAGTTATGTGTTTTGCAAGATGACATGTGTAATTATGGAATATAAATTAATTAAAATTAATACATATTAATTATGTAGTTGTGTTGCAATAGATTAATTATGTGTTGCTAATATGTTTTAGCTACGACATGGGAATATATGTTGTTGTATGATGAAAAGAGTGTTGCTACTTTGCAACATATTTTTGTTTGTATAACATCATTTTACTTCATGTTGCAGTAGACCAACCTTAGCAACACCAGTAATAACAACACATATGTTATGTGTTGCTGTGGACTCTAGCAGCACATTTTTGTAGATATTGCAACACATAGATGTGTTGCTATATGTCAGTTTAGTTGTAGTGTCTCTATGTGCATGACATCGATGTAGTGTCGAACGTCGAGGTCCTTCCAATATGGTAAGTCCCAGAATACGATCTCTTCTTCTAGTACGCAGACTCATCTGTTACCTTTTTTTCTGACCCTTACCAAGCACAAATTGACATTATTAACTTTTTTGAATATCTTTGTACCGCTGAAAGGCCTGGTTTAATATCGTTCTTTGTCCTCCCGTTGAACTATGTCTTCCACCTGTAGTAACGGTACCCAATAGGCAGGCACATCTGGTGACCCACGTACACGACTTTCCCGTAATTCTTAAGACTTAAGCTCACGGTATTCTTTGGCATATAACAAACCTTCTACTGTCTAACTAAAGGTGTTGTTGAAAGTGGGAAAGTCTTGGATTGTGCAAAACAGCATTGCCCGTAGGGTGAAGGGATTGTGCAAAACAGCATTGCTCGCAGGGTGAAGTATTCTCTTTTGTCCGCATCCCACACATGCACTCTTGTGTTCCACAGTGTTTGTAGATCATCCATCAACAGTTGGAAATACACGTCGATGTTATTACCTGGTTGCTTAGGCCCTTCGATAAGTATTGACATCATAATTTAATTCTATTTCATATAAAGCCAAGGAGGTAGGCTGTATACTGAGAAGCACAGGCCAAGTGCTGTGCCGGCTGCTCATGTTGCCAAATGGATTTATTCCATCTATACTCAGTGTAAACCTTACATTCTAGTTTCCACAGCGAATAGAGGATGCTTCCTATCGATGTTTCTCCACTGAATAGCATCAGTTGAGTGTATTAGCTATCCATCAGATGTCTTCCGCTCCTTAGCATGCCAGCGAAGCACCTTTGTCTCCTTTGGGTTCGCAAATAAACGTTTCAGGTGCAGGATTACAAGCAGATACCAAGCAACATTAGCACAAGACCCCTTCGTAACCTCGACGCATTTCTCGGCTCCATCTGGTCCAATCTTACCCTTGTACCGAGAAGCCTTGCACACTGGGGGTGAATATAAGTTCGTAAACTCTTTCCGGTATAAGATATAGTCGTTCCAACATGCATGTACATTTTCAACTTCCAATCCCAAAGGATAAAGCAACTTCTTGGCTTCGTATGTGTTTATAGGTAACTCGTTTCCCGTTGGAAGCATGTCCCCTAATAGGCCCAACAATTCGTTGAAACTCTTGTTGGACTAGCTATTGCTCGCCTTCAACTTCAATAGTTCAAGCACACCATATAACAACATGAACTTAGTCTTGCATCCTGGAAATAGCGGTTTCTCCAAGGCTCCCATCAAGCCTAGAAATTATTGGTACTCTCTATCAGTTCCATGTCCTTCAAAGTCATGCAACATCTGCTCCAAATCTAGCATCAAGTCGGCATCATCAAACATCTGATCGTCTGAATCATGATCGATATCAAACAGCATATTTGATGCTTCTTCATTGATAATAATATCACCATCTGATATTACAATTTGATCTCCGCCATGCTTAGTCCAACATGAATAACCTTTCCTGAAATCTCTTTTAGATAAGTGGAACTCGATATGCAGGAGCTCAAAAATCATTATGTTACCACAGTCCAGGCACGGATAGTACGTGTCTGCTCTCCCCTCTATCAACATGTCTACATCGACAGCTGCCAGAGAGGCTCTCACACTATCTCTATACGCCTCAGTGTTGTGAGTTCCATACATCCATATTTGATCCATCTATGTCGCGCACATAAGAAATTTTAAATTAAAGTTACAAATATAAAGTGTATCGACACGTGACATGAGTTTAATATTTCTTCAATTACTAACCTAACTAACTAACAAATATAACTAACCTATATCATCAACTCTCTTCAATTACTAACATATAACTAACAAAAGTAGCATTTCTTGCATTTAAGCCACAAATATAAAGCTATAATTTTTATATTTTTTTCCCTTTTAGCCACAAAATTCCTTTAAAATTATACAAACCTTAACAAATAATCTCTATTAGTACAAAGCATTTCATATATACAATGCATCAATCATCTCCATGCATCTAATTATGACAATATAAATCAATATTCTCAATGTCCAAATAACAAAGCAAAATCATAAAATTATTGGATAAAATGCTTGTAAAACAAATCACTAACTTTTGCTAATCAACAAGAAATTAATTTCTCCAACCACTCTTACAAATCTAGCTTCTCCCCTCAAAGATCAACCAAATCACTCAAGATTGCCAGCAATTCGGCACATTTAAATAGATTTGGCTCTGCTAGTCTGTCTACTCACGCAGCATAATTAATATTGTATAGGATATTGGTGGTGGTTATATCCACTTACCAGCCTCGGATATTGGTTATAGGGAGGCAGTTATATATGTGCAGCCGCCTCCGATATGATTGTCCAAGATGGAGGTGGTGGTAAATATATAAGTGCCTCGGATATGAGTCATATCCAAGGCGGTTGATACTGGACAAGCGCCTTAGATATTATCTGAGGTAGTTGCTGCGGAAGTATCGCCTCAGATGATTTTATTATCCGAGGCAGTTGCTCCCGAATTCCTCATCCGAGACGGTTGAGTTGTTGTAATCGCCTCAGATATCTATTACTGAAGGTGCTTTTACTTAACCATCTCGGATAAGGTATACACAATTATGTACTACTGATGGAGTGGATCAGGCTACAAGAGTTAAATTGTTGCTTCTCTTTTCGCGAGCGCGGCACTATAGAAATGATGTGATTTATGCAAAGAGAGATGCCTCTATTGGAGAATCAGTAAAGTTCATTCAGAATTATTTTGGCTAGCTCGTTGTTTGAATTCAGAAATGATATTCAAGTTGCCGATTAATAGTCATTAATGTCCAGGGCAGTATTAAGCCTGTGCCCTTGGTGGGAACCTCCCTCTGCTGGTTGGATCAAAGTGAATGTTGACCCCGGCTTTGATCAAAATAGCGCTGGCAGAAGCTTGGGTATCATTACTACAGATGCCAAGGGTTTGGTCCAGTTTTCAGCTTAGAAGTTTTTGCATGCGCATGGCTTGTTAGAAGGAATTAGTTGACAGGTAATCATGTTAAGCAACCAACTGTGTTGGAGTCCGATCGTCTGCATGCTGTTCCTGCCATTCAAGCGGCAGCGTTGGATCGTTCACAAACCAGGGGCATCATTTCTGAGGTTAAAGCTTCGGATATGTTAAATGTACAGTTGATTGTTTTCCAATCCATCAACATTCAAATTTTGTCGCAATAAAATCTTTTCCTCTCCCTCTCCCATCTTCTTCGTGTCCAATAAGTTGGAGCCGGCGACGACATGGAGGTGGCGGCGCCGGCAATGACGAAGCAGAGTTGAGCCAACGAGTGGTTAGGATTAGGGTTAGAAGTGGGGGTATCGGTCGGTGCCGGAGAAAATATGGTGCCCCGCCGGGTGGTTCCGAGGAGATGCTTGATCTGGCGGTGACAGCCACCAGAGTTGGGAGAGAAAAGGAGGGAGGCGGCAACGGTGAGAGAAGTAGTGGGGATTGGGGAGAAAAAGAAATTAGGGTTAGGGTTCTTATATGGTGAAACAGTATGTAAACGGGACTATTAGATAAAGATCCAATTGTTAAGAAAATCTAATCGAGCAGCTTTCAATTAGACTGTCCCATAAACTTATATGTGTTTATTACGTGGTGGTAAAGTGATAAAGGTACCACATGCTATAAATGATATTGCCCATATTTTAGCTAACTTTAGTAGTAGAGAGTCGAGTAATGTTGATTGGTAATGTCCCTTCATTCCTACGTGTGGGGCAGGGCAAAAAATCAATAAAAGCTTCTACAATCTATGAAAATATTGAGGGAGCTCTCTTCTTTCAAAGAAGCATTTAAAAAAATAAGCATAGAAACTTCACGACATTGCAAAAAGCTGACAGAAGACCATTTTTTTACACAGCTGAATTTGCACTGTAAATCTCACAGCTACCGTTGGCAAAAGCTACTGAAAACCTGGCTGTTTGGTTGGGCTACAACTTTTTCTAATGGAAAGCTGCTGAAAAGCCTAACCAAACACCCCCTAAGATACAAAACCCCACTCTGCCATCTAAAGATGGGTCAATCTCAGCCATCCTATCTGTGCAACAAGAACTTGTGGGATGCAACATTTTGTTAAGGAGTTTACAACAAATTTCGGTCCCGATGTAACAAAAAGAAACATAGTACAATTAAATGTTTAATTATCAATTATGCAACTTATTCAATTATTTTAGCGATTATATATGTAACATTTATTCTTCTAGGTACATCGATTGAGTTTTCCCATTTCCGATTTCCATCCGACACTTAAGATTTTTTCTATAAAATCTTATACAACTATACAAGCACTTAACCCCCCCCCCTCCTATCCACACGCACAGTAGCGCTAGTGAGCACCTCACATGTCCCTCTTTGTTCAAAGCCATCGACCCATCTTCTTCATCTGTGCCTGAGGAGGAAGGGCTCTCAATCTATGTTTTATGAGCTTTAGTGAACCGTGCACCCCTAATTCTAACTCTATGGTTAGAGAGGAGGAAGGTGATGAGTTCACTGGAGCCAAGGCAAGAAATTTGACATATTTTCATGAACTAAAATTAGTTGACTCATGACTAACAAATTTTTTAATTATTTTCTTTTTAAGGGGAAACGGGAGGGGGAAGAACCCCTACCTAAGCTTTTATTGAACATAATTAGGAGCAGAGTACAAAGGTAGTTAGGGGAATAAGTGATATATGCATCATCATGTATAGAGGGGAACAGAAACTTGAAAAACAAAAACTAGAAAATTGTAGAATTGGTACCGACGGTAGTTAGCCAGGCTACAATACTACTTTTTTATATCATATTTTCTGGTTCTTGTGAGCCAAAGGTGCAGCATTTTCATTATTTTTGTAGCAGTCGATTGTCCTTCAGCTAACAAAAGACCGAAAAAACAGTAGATACGACGAGACGAACCTGCCAAACCAACCTTATGCAAAGCAAAAGTAAAAAAAAACAGCAAACTTATGCAAAGCAAGCCGTCACAGCCGGATATGGCGCGTTACTCCCTCGCGAACCCGTTGGGCACCACCGCCGTGGCTCCGCACCTCTCTTGCCGCCGTGGGCTGCTGCCCTCTAGCACCGCCGTCCCTCCGGCCACGGCCACAAAGAACGCTGCGGTTCTCGGCCATAAGGGAACCGCCTAAACCACCGCCTCTCCTCCCGCGCCCAAAGCTCCCCGTCCCCGCCACCTCCAGCGACACCCCCACCAGCGGCAAGCTAGACAACAGCAAGAAACCACCGACGAACGCAGCGACCTCTTTGTCATCCTGCGGCGCCGGCGACGTGCTCCGCGTCGAGCCGGACGAGGACGTCTACATCTCCCTCCTCAGGGACGCCGCCGAGGTCGCCGCCGTGCACGCCCACATCATCGGCAAGCGTGTCGCCGTTTGCCTTTCGTTGCCGCTAGCCAACCGGCTGCTGCTGGCCTACGCAACCTGTGGTGACACCGGGGGCCGCACCAAGGTGTTTGACGAAATTCCCGTCAAGAACGGCATAACGTGGGTGACCATGGTCTCGACCTACTCGGATGGATGCTCCCATAGTGAAGCGATACGGCTTTTCACCTGCATGTATCACGAAGCAGGGGAGCTCACTGATGATTGCTACGATCATGCTATTGTGCCAGTGCTGCGGTCATGTGCTCGGGCGAGCAAACTACGGCTTGGTGAGCAAGTATATGCGCTTGTCATCAAGAGAAATGGAGTTCATGGCGATATCGGTAGCTCACTGGTGCAGCTGTACTGCGAGAGTAATCGGCACGGCACTGCACAGCAAGTGCTTGAGATGATGAGGTGTTCTCGCCAAGAGCCAGTACCTGAGGCAGCCTTGACTAGCTTCATCACAGCTTGCCATCGAGACGGCCTACTAGATGAGGCCATCGACGTCTTTAGGGACATGGTGTCCTCCGGTGTCTCCAGGAGCAGCTTTTCCCTATCAAGCATCCTTGCTGTATGTGCAGAATCAGAGAACCAAGGGCGCTACGGGCAGCAAGTGCACGCCGATGCCATCAAGCACGGCGTGGACACAAACCAGTTTGTCATGTCTGGGTTGGTGCACATGTATGCCAAGCAAGGGCAGCTTGCGGATGCTGCCAGGGCGTTCGATACAGTCGGTGGTCAGCCTGACGGGGTGTGCTGGAACACCATGGCCCTGGCGTATGCTCGCTGGGGGTGGTACAGGGAGGCCACCAGAGTGATGTATCAGATGAAAGCTGCTGGAATGAAACATTGTGAATTGACGATGAATGAGGTTAGGCTGGCCTGCTCTAGATGAGCTACGGAAGAGTGAGTTCCTTGAGTTCCTTGACTGCACATGTACAATATGATTTGTGTAAAAAGGGAGAGCCTTAGAGAAGAGTTGCGCCCTTCCTTTTTTTTCTGCCTTAATATAAAATCTTTATAAACTATGACTTACAATATCCAGAAATGACCTATTAGGATTTAGTTAGTCAGCTTGGTCTATTTTTGTGTGTCTATAATGTAACGTTTGAAGGTTTATTGCAAAAATGCAAATTATGACAGGTCATCATCCAATGTCTGTAATGCGAAAGACTTCTCTTTACATAGTTGATCATTTGAACATTGTGTTCTACAATGTGTGTAAAAATCAATAAATCCACTGCACTACTCTTTCTTATTGTTTCTAATACAATATTAGTCCTCTTCTTTTCACCTTCTTGGTTGATTTATAGTCCCAAGAAGCTATAAGCCAAAAAAAAGATTGTGGTAGAGTTTTAAGCCCCTCCAAAAGTAGCATGAAGCTCCTCACCCCTAAGGGCCCGTTTGGATATTGGGATATGAGAGTTGGGATAGGGAATTGTTAAGAGGAATGAGGCCATTCCACTGTTTGGATTTAAGGATTGGGAAAAGAGTGAGGTTTATAGTCCCAAGAAGCTATAAGCCAAAAAAAAGATTGTGGTAGAGTTTTAAGCCCCTCCAAAAGTAGCATGAAGCTCCTCACCCCTAAGGGTCCGTTTGGATATTGGGATATGAGAGTTGGGATAGGGAATTGTTAAGAGGAATGAGGCCATTCCACTGTTTGGATTTAAGGATTGGGAAAAGAGTGAGGATTGGGAATGGGATATGAGGGCCTGATTTCCCAGCGTTCTAAACCCGGTGGAGGGCCTGGGATACGGGGGGAAAGCACTCTGAAATTGGTGAAATTACTAAAATACCCCTTGTTTGCTAGGTTTTTCCCTGCCTCCATCCGTCCACCGACCCGCCTCCTCCCATCCGCCTCTGCACCGGTCCGTCTCGCCGGCTAGGTTGCCGGTGCCGCCCCCCTCCCTCCGCCCCTCCCGCCGCCCTTTCCGCCGCCCCCCTCCGTCCCTCCCGCCGCCCCCTCCCGCCGCCCCTCCCTCCACGCCCTCCCGCCGCCCCCTCCCTCCGCCCTTCCCGCCGCCCCCTCCCTTCGTCCCTCCCGCCGCCCCCTCCCGCCGCCCCTCCCTCCGCCCTTCCCGCCGCCCCCTCCCTCCGCCCCTCCCGCCGCCGGGAGCTCGCACTGCACTGGAGCTCGCCTCCAGATCCCCGCCGCCGCTGCCGTCCTGCAGCGGAGCTCGCTCCGTCCGTCCGACTGCGGCGCCGCACCTGAGCTCGCCGTCCCTGACACCGCGCCGCTGCTCGCCGTACTCCTCCAGAGCTGCCCCCGGTGGTAAATTTGTTATCCCTATCCCATCTCAGAACAAACGTAGGAATTGGAATTTGAAGCCATTTCCCAACTATAACACATCCCACCACATATCCCTATCCCTATCCCTATCCCACCCCCCATTTCCATATATCCAAACGGGCCGTAACTTCCCGAGCTTAACAACTTTAGACAATTTGAAAATACACTTCGACTTCCTTGAAATAATTACGCCGCTTTGCCACCGCACGCTCACCCCCTCACCCCTCACCCTGCAGCTCCCCCACCCTCCTCTCCCAAGACACTCGTCCCGCTCCGTCGCCAGTCGCCAGTCGCCGCTAGGGCCGCCGTCGCCGCGAGCGCCCCCGCCAGCCGCCGCTAGGGCTCCCGCTTCCCTGCCCTCCTCTTCCTCCGCCGCTACCAGATCGGCTCCCCTGCCGGCCCAGATCTCGCCATAGCCGCCACCTCTCTTCCCCGTCTACCACCACGCACGCCGCCACCTCCCTCCCCGTGCGCCACCTTCCAGATCCGGAGCACCGCCAGCACCGCGGCTCCGGGGCCGGCCGTGGATGGCGCGGCTCGCCGCTGTGGCCTGCGTCTCGCTTGCCGAGGAGACACGGGTGTCAGTGCTCCTCGACCTCCAGCTCTGCGCCGCCGAGGGAGGCAGCGACGCCTACGTGCGACGCCGGCGATTCAATCCCGATGAGTTGCTAATTAGGATGAGCAGCCGCCTTTGTCAATCTGTAATGCTAGAAACAATATGAATTGTGGTGATATATCTTACCTTTTCAAGTCTAGAAGCAAAATCTGTTCATGATCTACTTTCGGATGTATTGAAACAAAGTGAATACTTTAGGTGGATCATTGATTTGAGCCATTTGTTGGTGGATTATCTGATTGTTGTTTGATAGAGGTAACACTAAATGTAAATCCTTGGGCCAAGGTAGAGGCGATCATATCATAACATGTGTTATCAATTTGTTCTTGTTATCTTGTGTAAGTCATCCTCTTGATAAATACTCTTGCTTGCAGCTGATACTCATGCCCTTGCCCTGTTTCTCAACTGTCTATTTCAAGACGGTTTCAGAATTGGGTCTCCTAAAAGAAACAGAGGCTGCTAAGTTGCTGGCAGCATCTGTCAATCTACTATAGACGTTCTAACACATTTTCTAACATCCAATATCAAACGCATCCCTGATGCCATGTTCGATTCCATTCCTTGTTCCATTTCAAGTCGAGGCTGCCTATGACATGCTGCTATGCAGAGCTTATCGCAGTGACTAACATGCAGAGTAACATGTTATGTTAATTGCATTGAATAATCTTAATCATCAAAGAGAGGAAGACAAGAAACCGTGCCCTATCTGTCTGTGCATCTAATAGCATATTTGTCCCCGTGCACATCCTATGCAATTTTGATTTACCTAAACCATACAAATGGCTCTGAAGTCCAAACATATGGATGTACACTTGGTGCAAGTTCCTCGAGGAAGTAACACTACTAGCATATATGCAATATATACCTTAACTACTGCTCAAGATTGGTACTAAAAATAACCCACTTTAACTTCAAACACGATATTAAAAATTAATTTGATAGTAATGTATTTTTGTGTATTAAAATTTTGATATTGGTGTATGTATGTGTGTGGAGAAATTTATTTTCTTCACCAATTATGCACCAAAACAGTTGAGAAAAACAATTTTAACAACTAAAAATAACACAAACACTTTCAAGAGTATTACAGACATTGCACCGTTCATCACAACAAATAAGCTCACGTTTCAGAAGCTTAAAAAGAAGGGGATTAGAGTTTATCAGGACTTCCTCCCACCCACCGAAACTTCTATAAACAGTTAAACTTAAGCCAATTTTTATACAAGCCTAAACCAAAAAAAAGATGACCCTTATCCTGTCTACGGTTGCTTCAAACATGGATATCATGCACACCATACTTGGGGATCTGTTGTAAGATCAATACACAGATCACATCCAATAGACACCTGCCTCGTCACAAACTGTAAATCTGAAAACATGTTGCTTCCACTTCTCCCTATGTTTAGAACTTGGCTGACACCTTCAGTTAACCTGTCAGTTCAGTTTATATTTCGCCAAAACATGAACATGTCCCTGCAAATGGGGACTTGAAACAGAACCAAGTAATACATGAGACATTTCTACATTGCAATCTAGCATAAAATCGAGAGCACTGCCCATTTACACCCTGAAGAATATACATCACAATTTTACACAAAATCATTGTTTTCTCATATCAGAAATTGCAGGAACCTCAGAAGGGTAATCGGACAACTCTACATCGAGCAAGTTTGAAAGGTCGTATGGCTTCGCAGAGGTAACAGCTTCTTCCATGACTTGGGAGGGCATAGGTTCTGCCAAATCTGCACCATGAGGTAATATACTTGATGGAACTGGAGCTTTTGAGCCCACAATAGATACTTCTACCAGCTGTATGTCCTGCCCAGTTGGCACGATACTGCAAGGGCTATATTTTATTGGTTCATCCTCTCCCTTGTTACTGTAGAGAACATATTCATGATATGTAGGTGCAAACTGCAAAGAAAAGGGACCAATCAGACTAAGCAAGAGGTGAAACTACACTCTGAATATTGAGATCCATCGTAGCATGAAGGTCAATAATTAGGGGGAAGGGCAGGGTGGGGGTGTGGCATCTTGTTTACCTGGTGAACAGTATCATGATAGAAGTCATTGAATTTCAGAGCATGAAGAAGGCTTCCCCTGAAACCGCCAAAAGGACGGGCATTGGAACCAGCATACTCTTTGTAGGAGAAGGAAAACTGGTGACCAATCGCTGCAATGAGCATCTCAACACACAGCACAAAGTTTTGGAGATAAGCAGCTTTCTCAGCATTTTTTATAAATCCAGATTTTGCAGCAAGGAAAACCAGGACACCCTGAGAGAAAAGCTTCAATTATAAAACAGCTATCCATTGAATAAAATGAGCGATACATTGTATCACTTTGCTCGCATAAGTTAATTCCATGCAGAAATTTGAACAGGCTAGTGTCTCCCAAATAGATGCAGAGAAAAAGAAATTTGACTAATTCGTACACTCCACTTACCTGCCAATATGTGAGAAACACAACTGATTTGATCATGATGAATTTTGGGACAGGGTTGTATGGCTGAAGTAGATCTCTGCATGCCGCATAGAACAGTGCAAGAGCAAACAGTGCCATCGAGTATGAGATTGTATAGATGATAGTTATGTATAGATAGGATTGGTTGACACTGAAGTCTCCATCTTCATATTTTCCTTTGGCATACAGTATGAAGGTAATAACAACCAATATTGGCTTGAGGATCACAAACTGCAGACAGCCTTGTTTGCATCTTCGTATAAAACGCCTATTAGAAACACCACAAAGTCATTCACTCAGCACTTGCCCTACCATCATTCATGACATAAGGTTTTTAAGGCATATGGACACACGCAATGGCATGTTGAAGTACAAAATTGTTGTGCTGATCATTTAATAGACCAGAGGGTATTACGCACCCATCTAGAGGAATAGCCGGGAAACAGCAAGTCATCAGGAACCATGACGGCTTGAGAGATCGGCCACTCAAACTTATCACCACAGCACCAGGACCTCCTACCCATGCCAAGCAAAGTGAAAAGAAATTGTAGATGACCCAAGCATCATAGCTGAAACACAGTCAGAAAGTAAAGTTTTAGAACAATCTAGCTTTGAACAGCTTCAGTTTGCTCAAAGTTATCTTAGAACTACAGCAACAGTACAACACAAAGGTGGAATAATACTTGGACTATCGCATGTCAACACCAAGAGAAATAATATTTAGGATAGCTAGTTAAATGAACTCATAAGCAAGTAAACAAATATGATAACAGAAGAAGAGTCAAACATTATGTCTGTCATTTACCAGTAATTACAGCAAAGTACACATTTGATAACAATCCAGAACATGCTAACAGAGCTTTTGGAAAGGACTATATCCAGCATTCCTTTTCCTAAATCTGCTCGTTCAGCAAAAAATACTTGTGAATTAATGTTGTGAGCGTGGGGAGAAGCAGCTGCAAAAGTTTAAGGGAAGTGGAAGCAACAGCAAGACACAGCAGCCACAACAGCTATTGAGATAAAATGCTTTCAAGTAGTTTATATAGGATCCTGTTGCTATTTGATTCCTTCTTTTATCTAGTTGGTTCATTATTTGATTCCATCTGTTATGGTCAGCTCAATTTGAGTTCCTTGTTAGGTCCTCTATCTATTTAAGGATGAGAACACAAGTGGGTTGATTAAGCAAATGAATCAACAAAGAAGTTCATAGTCTCTTTCCCTCTTGTACAATCAGGTCTAGAAGCATCGGCAGGCGGCATGGACGGACGGACAATCAAGGGTGAGTGCCTACACACCCACACTCAGTCCTCGGACTCTTACCCAATCATGCTCATAACAAACTTGATCACACAGTTGCTCAATTGTGTGATCTAGCTGCAGTGAAGATTTCTACAAGTGATGAGTTGAGTACTGGTGATTAAACCTAAAGTACTAGATTGTGTTCAGTTGGTGCCCCAACTAACCTACCAAAAAATTGGTCATGCCTAATATATTTGGCTATTGCTGGTTGTTACCAAAATTTTGGTTGCCCATGAGTACTTTGCCATTCCCCACACAGTTCCCGCCAAGGTATTGGCCAAAATGAGGGAGCATCAATCTCTAAAGGTTTCGTGGGGCTAGATAGAGCACCAACCAAAGGTACCCCTGGTTTGTCAATGATGCGATGAACCAACTCATTCGCAGGATTTTATGCTAGATGAAATGCAGAGAAAAAAAATAAAACTCACATCTCTAAAGGAGACAGTACCTCGGTAGGTCTTTTAGGACCTTGCATGCTAATAGGGGAAGCATTTTGGTCACTGGGAAGCAAAACTGCCACCTAACAACAAAGAGTGCATACTATTCTTACTTCACACTATTTTCTTACTATGGTATCATCATTATCCATGTAAATAGATGTCTACATGCTTGAAGAGATCTACAAAAGCAAAAAAATCTACAGCTGAAATTGAGTAAGTGACACAAGAAAGGATAATATAAGTACAGGGGTTATTAGCAATCAACTCACATTTCACGAATGGAGTTGAAGTAGATTGCGCTACCAGGTAGGGCAAGGGAAAGAAATGACATCACTGCATATACCTGCAAAATAATATGCATATCCACAATTAATAATGAAAATTGAAACCATAAAAACTACAACAGTAATACAATGCAAACTAAACTAACCAATTGGACATGTTTCATGAAACATGATAATTCATTGATGGTATTTGATACCAACTAACTAGGAGTAATATCCATACAATCATAGCATGCACCTGATTCATATGATTACATGAACCCAAAGAGAGAAGCACAAAATGGCACAATCAAGTAATTGACCTAATCGAATTTTCTCATTAAAATTATATTTCAATAGCCACATGGAAGTAGAATCATAAAGGATCAAAACAGCAATAATAGCATCATTAAAAACTGTGCCTTATAGTCATCCTAACAAAATTTTGCAGTTCCATAACAAACACTATGCATTCTCTAAGATGAATTATAGAGTTCTTAATTCGAAGCCAGGATAACACAACGAGCAAACATTCACGTGAGCATAGTGACTAAACTGAGAATCCGCAAAGTTATGAGACAACAATCCGAAGCATCATTTTCAACTTCGAGTCCACCATCAATCTCAGCAGATATAGCCACAGAGAAATTAGATTCAATGAAAAATATTTTATCAATGCTATAGCTGCAGCATAGCATGTCACTTGTAGTAGACAGCCGACAATTCCAAACAACAAGCAGGCTCTTCTAGCTCCCGAAATTCACTTTGCAATAAATACTAGGACACTTGGATAACAAGCACGAGCTTTGACAGTTAATCCACATCCATCCATCAAGACGGCATTCATACTCACCAAATTTACCAGTAGATCAACAGGTAGCACTTGGATTGCAATCCGAACATGACACTTGAATAATATTGCAGAACGAACTCGCAAGATCCAGATCAAACAACATGAAAATCACCAAGAAACTGATACACGCAACTTGCACACTAATCAGAACGATGTATGTAAGCAACACCGTCAAGAGCATTCCCATTCTAATCACAAATTCAGACACAATTCACTGCCTCAAACAATCACCAAGAAATAAACTCAAAATCATCTAGACATGGGATCCAGTCACCTACCGATGCCCTCAGCGAACTCCATTGCTCGGTTTTTTGATATCAAACCACCAGCACCCTTAACTCACGCCATAGGCACAGGAAACTCACTCAGGGGCGGCAACAACCACCCGGACCCCATCAGAAATTACACCTACCACGAATTACGTCGAGAATTATAGCTCATCTCGGGCACCCGCGCCAGCAAAGATCGCTTACCAATTCAGACAAATACCTCGGAAATCACAGCTACAATAAGCCAAAATTTGAGAAACGAAACCCGGGCGACTCCGTATCTAGGAATAAGAGCTCGGAACAGTACCGGGACCATGAAGATGACGCGGACGATGAAGCGCTGGTGGGTGGGCTCAGCGTAGTGGAGGAGGTGGCGGTAGATCAGCCGCACCACCACCACCGTCGCCGCCGCTGCGCAGGCGAGCGCCGCGGCCGTGTACGCTACCGCCGCCGCCCACCCCTCCATCCCCGGGCGGGCGGGCGCGGAACCCTAGGCGGGAGGTGGCTGAGCTCCCCGAAGACAGGAGGAAATGGGGGAATGATTTGTTGGGGAGATCGCGAGGGAGTTCGGGCGCGCGGCGGGTAGGGACGAGGGACGGAGGTTTCCGCGTAATAATGGAGGCGTGTTGAATGGTACTGGTAAGGGGAATTGAGCATTTGAGTTTGATAAAATTGAGTTTTTTTTATAGTTGTGATAAAATTGAGTTTGACGGCACCAGATTCTGAAAATTTGGAACGCTTGATCCAGTCCTCCCAGCCCTGGTCTGAAATTTCGTTTCTCTCCAAGAACTGACGTATACTGGTATTATCTTAAGGACAGTACTATGGCACACCTAAGTGTGCATTAGGTGCCTTTTCTCCACCGGTCCACCCATGTTCTTCAGTTCTTCTCTACCTAGCTCTCGTCTGCCTCGGTCATCTTCGTTGCCTCAGCGGCCTGCCTCCGTCCGCCGTCACCTCCCGAGGCAAAGCTGAAGGAATACGAGTAGGCTATACTAGCGCAAAATAAAAATTTCTAATACGTAAACCAGGAGTTGCTGCAGTAATAGATCATGAGATTACCTCTAGATGCGCAGACCCGTAGTGAAAATAGAGTCGATGCAGCGTCGATACAGCTGTAGTCATACTACCTTCTCCTCCTCGTGGTTTCCTCGAACAGTTCGTTTCCTCCTCGTGGTTCCCTCGAACGGTTCGTTCAAATGTCGCAGCTGCAACGCTTTCAAGGTATCCACATGTTCAGGGAGGAACGTCACTCATCCGGATTGCTAGATCTGAGCGGACGACTTTAGGCGTTGGAGGAGTGACGGCCAGATTTCGGGAATTCTGAGTTGGCTTAACCCTAACACGTCTGTCCCCTCTCCTTATATAAACGTCCCCATAATGGGCTTCTTCGTTAGAGGCCCATTAGGACTCAATGCCTAGTCTAATTCGGATCATATCTCTTAAGTGTGCCACCCTATAGGTTCACGCACATTTAGACATGACCCAAGTACTCCTACTCGGTCACTAATTGGTAGCCGCCCCTAGGAGAACGTGCTAACTCCCAAACGTACGTAAAGATCGTATCGGACGAACCTTCATAATGTTATATATGCAACTCCCTTTGCCTCACGATATTTGTCAAGCTCAAGCTTGACCGTTCTTTCTCGATCACATGTCTCGGAATCCTCAACTAGGTTAACTCTTTAACGTTAAGTAGCACGGCCATGCATTTTTGGATCCGATCACTCGAGGGACCATGAGATATCTCTCTCATTACAGAAAGGGGCAAATCCCATCCCGATTGATCATGCCTCGCATCATGCTTCATGACAAATAAGAAAGCAACATTTATGACTATCCAGTTACGGAGCAGCGTTCGGCAACCCCTAAGTAAATCATTACACATATCAAGCACATACGACAATCTCAGGTTAAAGGGCATAGCACACACATTGTGTCTCAAGTTGGGTCTGTCCAACCCATTGTTCCCTAACATGTGCTCATATAATTGGTTCGACATCTCTATGTCCATGACCCGTGAAACTTGGCCATCAACCAATACATATGTTAGTCTATTATTCATATGTGTCTTCACATGATTCCAACTATGGACCAATTTAGAATAATCATGCATGCTTAGTACGGAGTTTCCAAACAAGTCACATACTTACTAATCAATACAAATGATATCATTCAAGGAACATTTAATAAATCATGGATACAATAAAATATAATCATCCCTATGATTGCCACTAGGGCATATTTCTAACAAAAGCATCTCGCTGCCCACATACCCACCTACGAAAGCACAGTGGAAAACAAAAGCGACATGAGAAAGTAGCACTCACAAAATCACCGTGATAAGGAGAAGACAGAACGAGGAGGAAGAATTGCATCGCATAGGTACTCAATAGAATTTTCCTATTTTTATTACTGAAAATATAATATACACCTGAAGCGCATTCTGTCGCTTTTTTTTGAAACAGACTGCTTTGACCGTCGCACGAGAGAAACTACGTTCTTGAATTTTATATGATTGCACCAAAAAAATCATGTAAATTCTTTCAAAATATTTGAACCGGTCCATAAAACTTATGTGGCATTTACGTGGCATAAGATCAAGTCAACAGTTTAACAAGGCTATTAGCAAAGTCAAAACATCATTAAAAAAGAGCGTAATTAAGAACAGAGGTGCATTACATAATATATGGGAGAGCTAATCCATCATGAACTCATGCACCACCTTCTCTTTTCTAGTTCACCATGGACTCATGAACCATTTTGTCTAAACTGTTCCACTCTCACTTCTTCCTCAAAGGTACATATGATCATTTGTCATGGACCTCTTGCCTATATAAACCTCATGAAGAATGTAAAATCTATCCCATAAATGAGAAATCTCATGGAGGGAGATCTAAAGCTCTAAGTTTTAAATGGCTCTAGGAGTGACATTGAGAAGTCTCTGACGGTCCAAGTTGCTAGCCAAGTCTCATACGGGGCTCCTCTTTCGACATAGGGCTAGGCCGTGCTCCTCGAGGTGATCGAACATATTAAAAAAAACACCAATGTGTCCCAAATTGTTGAGTATATGGCGACCTTCCAATAAGTCCACCATACACGGTCCATTAACTTTCTGACATAGCCATCGAGCTATCGACATCCCCTCTATAGTGTTGTTTCTACGACAATAACAATGGCGTCATCCGTGGAGACCTAGCCAACGTGAGATGCTATGGCCATGCTGAAGCAAACTCACACTGAAGCTAAGACATCGCTCGCCCAGAGCAAAGGTGCGACAAGTCGAGGTTCCAAGAGAAAATAAGGCACCTCGAAACGACTGAGGAAGATTGCTCCAATGCCAGACGCATCGACAACATGGAAGGAATCGTCCAAACAGACCCCCTCACCACCACGCTACCATCTCAGAGCACCATGATGTCCCAAGGATCCCCGACGATACCTTAAGGAGGCCCGACAAGCTCATCACCAACTTGAGGACTCTCGCTAATGCCGAGCTCCTTAACTTCGGGGCGCTCCGTGCTTGCTCGAGGTCCCTCAATCGAACACTGTAGAGACCTCTGTCGCGTCATGTCTCTAGAGTCAAGTCGTGACTCCATCGTCCCCACAATCTCAAATGCCTCCGTTTAATGTCATAAGGGCTGATCGCTAGCATCGTGAGAATCCAAGCTCATGCAGCCATCATGAGTGAAGCTCCATGGTTCAACTCTTTCTAGGGCCCACTGACATCGGAGCACCCTGAGGCATGGCACCGCCAGCAATGAAGCCATCTCTCCTTGAAGTGCCGAGACGAGAAGAAGCTCACCTTTGGAGATCATGTCGCGAGACGCACAAGACCAACCAGTCGAAGCGCTCTCCAAGGAAGTCACCCCTAAAATGCATACAATGAAGGACGCGAGTAGAGCATTGCCAACCCTCACCCAAGTCGACAATGGCTCCCGAGGGAGCCAAGCACCAAGTCACCACGAGAATGAACGCGCACGCACCAAGAGGATCAGGTGGTAGAGTTCAAAATGGCCACGACTTCTAGTAGGTATTGACATGACCATTCCCGCTCGTCGAGGTGGTCCATAGACAGTTCACCAAGCTCACCCTCCGAGGAGGAAAGAGACAACCGAAGTGAATAGCATTGCCACCGGGAAACAGAGGCCATAGCACGCTTGTAACCCTTTGTCAAGGGAGATCCAAGAAGCTATCTACCCCTAGAAATTCAAGCCACCCACACTGAAGCAATTTAGCGGGGACTCCAACCCTCTGCAATTCTTGGAGGTATATTCCACAATCATTCGTGCCACTAGAGAAGGACCGATGGAGATGTGCAACCTTTTCCCACTCGTACTAACGGGGATGGCTTAAACTTGGTTTTTCAACCAAAGGATAAACTCCATCAGGTCATGGGAATGCCTCCAGAAAGTCTTCATCACAAATTTCCAAGGAAACTTCATGTAACCCCTTCTGTCAAATAAAATCTTTACCCTCAAGAAAAAGGAAGGAGAGTCCCTGTGAAGTTTCTTCAAGCAGTTCTCAAAGGTCCGAAGCCAAATTGCCGATGCCCCAAGCACTACGGTGATAGATGTGTGCATGCAAGGATTACTTCCTAGAGGAGTAAATCAGGCCCTCAATTAGAACCCTTCAAGATCCATTGAGGAATTGTACCGCAAACTATAGGAGTACAAACGAGGCAAAGATGGTGACACTACTAAAGTCGAGCCGCTGTCACACGGCCACGACGCTCCCCTAGGCAGAAAACGTAGAAGTTCTTCCAAGAAAAACTCCAAAAACAAGAACACCTTGACTCTCAGGAGCAGAAGGTCATGGTAATCAACAACCGGCCTCAATAAGACAACCCTAGGTTGACGAGAACAAGGATCCAAAAAACTAGAAGAAAGGTGGTGCACCTTCCACAAAATCGGCAACAACTAAAGTAGTGAATGCCGAGATTGGGAAGGAGGAGCCACAGGACAAGCCCCATGCGTTGCCAAGCTAGCATTAGCACAGGGGGCTCCTCCTTAAAGAGCAGTCGCTCCAGCACAAGTGCTCGTGAACTAACCAGCTCCAGTAGCAAATGAGCTTCCCTTCCAACAACCAAACCACCTTGTCGGTGTCATACTTGGGGATTCGGCCTCTGGGAGGAGCTCCAAGAGGCAATGCAAGGAGTATGAAAAAAGAGGTGAACATCGTGGGAACACTCACTCCTACCCCACCTCCAAAATGGGCAAGTATGCCACTAACCTTCATAGAGGAAGACGCTAAGGGAATATGCTTCCACACGATGACGTCCCCTTCGGGACTGCCACAGTGGCCAACTGCAAACTCACCAATATCCTCATTAATGGTGGAAGCTCAACGGACAACTTGTAACTCCGCACCCTCAAAAGTTTACTAGAGCCGCGAGGGGGTTACTGGTTCGCTAGCGCCATCATTTTACCTGCTCACCAACTTCATACCCGGGAAAGCCGTAAATCGCTTGGTCAAATCAAAATTTTCATGACCTTCGGGACCATGGAAAATCATCAAAAAGAGATGGTGCGCTTTGATGTGATGGACATGGAGTCATCCTTTAACCCAATTATGGGAAGAGTCATACTCAACCACTTCTACGTAGCCATGCACCAAAACTTCTCATGCCTCAAGATTCCCGGTGAAAGGACCGAAGGTGCCGACTAGAGGGGGTGAATAGGAGGCTAATTAAAAATTACTTCTTTTAATTCCGTTAAACAGATTGAGTCTTAGCTAGTTGCAGGGTGAGCTAACTGTGTAACAGGTGAACAGCACAGGCAAGATATTATGTGTAAATTGACACGTAGCTGTCACACAGGTGGCTAACACAGGTGGGCTAATGACTTAGAAATAATGTGCAACCTAACTGGCTGTGTAATAGGTAGCTAACACCGGTAAGAGATAAGATCAATAGCAACTGTGACACAGCTAAAATAGCACACGTAAAAAGGTGATCTATAACAGATGAACAGAATAAGTCTAAGATCACACAAGCATGCAAGAATATCAAGTACTATAAGCAATGCAGTAAGTACTCAGAGACAAGGTGTTTTTACCCAAGTTCCCTGCTCTTCTCAGAGAGGTACGTCTCCGTTAGAGAGACTACTCCGAAGAGATAGCCAGCACTGAATCATGCTTGTTCTCTGAGTACCTGACGATCAGTCCTCTTGCTTTGCTTGTGGAAGTCCTTTTGCCTTGCAGCAGGTAGACTTCAGATCACCTTCACAAACTACTGGTTCAGCCCACACAAGCTTGGGTGATACCAGCAACTCCTACGCCCGTCTAGGAGTAGACACTCCAAGAGTAATAGATTCAGCAGCAACGAATCTTGGAGGAACCAATTGCTCTTCTGCTCAAGGCCTCTAACTCTCTTAGGAAGGTTTGCTTTGTGTTCCGAGTGAAAGAGGCTTAAAACGGTCGAATATGCTTTTCTGGTTTGAGCTAGCTTGGATGGTTGGTTCAGGTCGAAGGTCTCCCCTGGTCCCCTATATATATAGAGTTCGCAGGAACCCGACCGTTACACTGTTACCACGTAGGATTAAGTGAACCACTGGTGGCGGGCACCGGTGACACAGCTACTCACTACGCCCAACCTATAACCGGCTCAGGCAGACCGACACCTGTGTCACCGGAGGCTGACACAGGTGAACCCTTAACTGGCGTAGCAGCAGTACTCAGCCTGGTTTTGGCACATGACATGTCCTCAGCATACAACTACTCTGATCCCTAATAAGGAGAGAACCTCCGACAGTCTTCTGACACAGCAGATAAACCATCGCAATGCAGGTCTCTTAGCATTTACAAGCTCTCCCCTGGTACAGAGATGTACCTGAGTCATAGAGCGCTAGACCACCTGTGACACAGCTGTGTCACACCGGTGACTCTAACCCCTAGGGTTTTCTACTGCTAGCACTGCAGAATGCTAACAAAAAAACCAGTTTCACACTTGTGCAAAACTGTTGACACAAGGCTACTGACCTCAAAGCATCAGTGCCACTGTCCAACACCCTGAGCATTGAGCAAAAGATCCTCCACAGATTATTACTACTTCATCCCTCTTGATAGTACGAGTGTTTCCTATGGACTCAAAGAAACTAGCAAATCTAGGTTTTATCTGCCACCAACTGTATTCACGGTCCTTGACGTATCAAGCCACCATCACCTTGCTTGCAACTCCTTGCACAGCACCGGCTTCTTCACAGCTGTGACACAGCTGCCTAGCACAGCCATTCCCTTGTCCTGGAAACCACCTTTGTACCTTTTTGGTGGTCATCATTCCCTTGATGACCCTTCTTCCTGGAACCTATTTAACCTGCTTACACTCATTATAAATATTAGATCCCAGATTGAGTTGCCATTAACCATCAAAACCACTTAGGGGCCTAGATGCTCTTTCACCCGGCTCGCGGGGACCTATTGTGGTGTGAGGAGAGAAAACTCAGGATAGCAACCTACTCCACCTCCACGAGATGAAGCACGCACCAAAGAAATAACCACTAAAAGCGTGAACCTCCTTTCTAGCATCGAGGAACCCTAAATGGGTCCACCCAAAAGATTCACGCCAAAGTCGCATCCCGAGGGAGAGTTGAAGGAAGTTCACCCCTTGGGGAATGAAGATGTGTACACGGTGAAGATTGGAGCTGACCTACCAATGAATCTTAAAGCAAGCCTCAACGCCCTCCATAAGGAGAACGACGATCTTTTTTCCTGGTCGCCCGCCAACATGAAGGGCGTCCTATGCGAAGTGATGCAACATCACCTTGCCGTCAAGCCTGACCACACCCTGGTGAAGTAGAAGCTCTGAAAATTATCCTTGGAAAGAAGCAATGCCATCAAGAAAGAAGTTGAGAAACTCACCAAAGCCGGTCTTATCTGAGAGGTGTGGCATCCTGAGTGATTAGCCAATCAAGTCTTAGTCAAAATAATCATAATGGGAAATGGCACATGTGTGTGAACTTCACCAACCTCAACAAGGTATGTCCAAAAGATTTCACAGCTGGGTGTGGAATGTTGAGCTGCTTGGATGCCTATTTCGGATGCCAGCAAGTTCACATGAGCAAGGAAGACGAAGAAAAATGAGCTTCATCACCCCCAACACTTTCTGCTACCTACGCATGTCTTTTGGTTTAAGGAATGCCAAATCAACCTTCTAGCGTCTTGTGAACCTCATCCTCAAGAGCCATCTTGGAAGAAAAATAGAAGTGTACATGGATGACACTATCATCAAGAGCCGCGTTACAAATACACATCCTGAAGAAACCTTCACAAACCTCCAGAAATACAAGGTAAAGCTCAACCGGAGAAGTGCGCCTTCAGGGTTCATGGAGGAAAGCTCCATGGTTTCTTGGTATCACAGCGAGGCATCAAAGCTAACCTAGAAAATATTCACAGCATACTCAACATAGATCCTCAACGGTTCATGAAGGACGTGCAACGCCTCACTAGAAGGATGGCTACACTCGGGAGATATGTCTCCCGCTCGATAGAGAAAGGGTTTCACTTTTTCAAGGCTCTTCATAGCCTGAACAACTTTAACTGGATGGCTAAAGCACAAGTTGCCTTCAAATAACCAAGGCATACTTGGTTAGCCCTCCGCTCCTTACAAGCCCAACGCTACTTCATGGGTCTCGCCATCACCATGCCCTTCACATTCCAAAAGATCCATGGCAAGAATAGCCAATTGGGTCAACGAGCTTGTACCATTCTCCACCATGTTCACTGGTAGAACCGCCATCAAATCACAAGTATTGATGGATTTTGTGGCGGAATGGTAAGCTCCAAGCGCTCTACCAGACGAAAAGAGTCCCAAGAGGCAATGGCACCCGACGGCCACTAGATCTTGCGCTTCAACTGCTTGAAGCGCCTAAATGGAGCTAGAGCCGGAGTCATCTTGATAAGCCCATAAGGAAAGACGTTGAAGTAAACTGCCCATTATTTTGCCTTCAACGCCACCAACAAATTGGACAATTGATGGTGAACCAAATGGACAAATCTTACCAATGCACTCTTGCTAGGGCTCCGCCTAGTTACATCCATGGGTGTCCATCGCTTGCTCATCCAAGGGGATTTCCAATTGGTGGTGAACCAAATGGATAAATCTTACCAATGCTTGGATGATAGGATGAGAAAGTTCATGGAAGAAGCCCAGATGATAGAACGTTACTTCATGAGGTTGGAGGCACGTCGCATATCGTGAGGAGACAACCACCAAGCTGATAGGCTAGCTAGAGCCGTTGGTTCCAGGGAACCACTCCCACTTAGCGGCTTCCTCGAGGTCATCCATCCCCCGTTGATAAAAAAAGATAGCACGATGGAGGAAACTCCACGACAAGTCCTCGTGATCTCCAAAGATACTTTATCTTGGATAAGTCCCATCATCCAAGCCATCAAAGGAGAAATCGACGATGAGGATACTCAAAACATTGCTCGTGAAAGCAAAAAAGTACATCCTACTCGACGATGTCCTCTACAAGAAAAGAGCGGTGGGCATACTGAAGTGCATCTCAAAGGAAGATGGTGCAAACCTCTTGCTCGAAATTCACACCAGGCTATGGGGAAACCACTTGGCACTAAGATCTTCCACAACAAAGGTGTTGACACAAGGCTTCTACTGGCCAACCATGGTCCAAGATGCCATCAGAATATTCCAGAAGTGCGAGGCATGCCAAAACATAGCACAGTCCATCCACGCGCCATCTCAATGCTTAAGAATGTCTCGATCACATGGTCATTTTCTGAATGGGGAATGGATCTCTTGGGACCATTTCCACTGGCCAAAGGAGGCTACCGATACGTGGTGGTTGCAATTGATTACTTCAACAAATGGGTCAAAGCCCAGTTGCTCACATCCATCATGTCCCAAACAATGCAAAAATTCTTCTAAAAGAAAATCATCTGCTGCTTCGGTGTCTCACGCGAGTTAAGCATGGACTACAAAAATCAATTTGACACTTCATCATTTAGAGAATTTTTCGAATCCATAGGAATCACCTTGCACTTTGCCTCCGTAGCATACCCCAAGAGCAACGGGGCAGTGGAACAAGGCAACGGACTTATCATCCAAGGTCTTCATCACTGCGTCGAGGACAAGAAGGGAATATAGGCCAAAGAGCTCAAAAGTGTACTCTACAGGATGCGCACCACTGTCAGTTACTCCAACGAGCTTACGCCTTTCTCCTTGGTGTATGCAGCTAAAGCTGTACTCCCCGACAAAGTTGAGCACCGCTCTTACAGCATCAAGATGCTTCATAAAGCCACCCAACTCAACTCACAAATAATGAAGAACACCACCAAACCGAAATGGACTTCATGAGGGAAGCACAAAACCAAGCTCTCTAGAAGCACATAGTGTACAAGAAAGTTGCTGCATGCTTCTACAACATTAGTGTGAAGGAGCGGGCAGTCTCCCAAGGAGACCTAGTGCTTAAGAAGGTCATAGACCCCAGTCACAAGTCAAGCTCCACGTGACGTGGGATGGCCTATATTGCATCTTCGCCGTCTTGGGATTTGGAGCCTATCGCCTATCCACCATGAAGGGCAAGCGTCTAGGCCAAGCCAGGGAGTTTTACACTTGAAACTCTATGTAAAAGTGTCGTCCGTGGCCAAACGCCTCCACGGCTTGTATCCTCTGCCACCAGGAGAAGCGAAAAGCATCATCCGCGGCAAGCACCTCTCGAGTCTTGTATCCTCCACCATCAGGAGAAGCAAAAGCTGAGCAAATTTCGAACTCCCATGGATAAGTTCTTCTTGCCTTTGCGCCTGAGATGCAAGAAAAATCATTAGGGCCCACCTTTACATTTCCTCCATGTAGGAGATGTAGTTGAACCTCATGAGCCATTCCACCTCCTTCACATCCAAGAAAAAGAAGGGCTAACCACATGCCGTCAGGGCCTATCATTTACCTTCCTCTGCGTGGTGAGGAAGCGAACCATATGTCTTTGTATTGTGTTCCTCTTTTTTCAAAAAGAGCGTCATGATGCCTCCTCGCTCGAATAGCACAAATGATGCATGGGACTAAGAAGCCCACAAAGTCCGAAAGTAGAGCACCGCAACTCTCTACAACGGCAGACATGCCTCTAACCTAGGATGCTCATTGACTGGTAAGGAACCTCCTTGGTACAATGGCTTCACTATACTAGTCATCCTTGGCCCTAGGCCAGCCAGTCATGCTAGCAGTGAAAATTCCTAAAGCAGATCACATTGTATGGTGGCCGACATGCCTCTGATACACGATGCTCGGTGACTACCCATAGAAGATTTGTTCTTACGTATAAGGGCTCCACTGGTTTAGTGATCCATGGCCCCAGGCACCAAGCCGACTCATGCTCATGGTAAAAAAGCCATAACCTTTTTCTTAGGCGGTCGGCATGTCTCTGGTACAAGGTGCTCAGTGACTACTTAAGAAAGATTCATCTTCCTAGGTACAAGGGCTCCATGGCTCATCATCATGGCCCTAGTGAAAGTGCATCTTGGCCTCTTAAGTGGGTTTTTATGATTAATAACAAAACGATTAAGGGACTATGTGTGCATCTATTGTGATTAGGTGTTTTCATCCCCAAGGTAGTTGTAAAACCAGTGTTGGCGGCGCCTAAAAGTTCTAGGGAAAGACGGCTTGAAGAAAGAAAGATTAAGGATAATTTTCTATCCCTTTTAGTGGTTCAAGGAATCACATTAAGTTTAGAGAAAGCTGTACTATTAAGGGGGGGTCTAAATCTAGAAGCTGGTGAGAGTGCCTAGCTAATGCTCAGCTAATTATCAATTTCCAAATCTAAAGAGGCCTTTGGAATCTCTTCATACAAACTCCTTATGAAAATTTCAGAACATCCGAATGTGAAGACTCGAGAACTCTGAGCATCCAAGTTGCCCATACTCTCTGTTCTTCAAGATGTTAGAGCATCCTAGCTTTCCTGAAACCTCCAAGTTTCATTCATGGAAACTCCTAGGCCCTTTTGCCTTTAAAGCTGGAGCTCCCAGAAACTTCTTGGAGCCTCCGAGAACCTATTCTGAACTTATCTTTTGAAATATCAGAATGTCCGAGTTAGATGTTGGAACCTTTGGGAATGAGTTATGTCCATTCTCTGTTGAGGATCCTTGAAATCTCAGAAGGTCTGAGTGCAACGAAACCTCCGAAAATCCATTATGACCGCGCCTTGGTATGGCCATTCAAATGCTGAAGGTCTGGGTTCAAGTCGGAACCCATACATTCTGTCTTGTCCGTTGTGCTCTGAACATGGAAAGAATATATATACCGCAATCTCTTTGCACAAAAAGAACTTCATCCAATCAATTCATCTACTCTCTTGTGTGCTACTCCACATTTCCTCAAGCCTAAGTTTTCATTTTTGTGAGGAAATTTTTGAGCATCAAGCAAGAGTACGGGCTAGATGTCTAGGAGTCACTTGGGAGCCTTCAAGGAGATTGTGAAGAGCCCCAAGAAGTTTGTGAGGGTTTAGAGTTTTTTAGTAGGTGAAGAGCTACCACAAGAGAAGGGAAGCTTCACATTGACAAGCTTCTTGAGGGAAGAGTATGATTTAGTGCTGGCTTCGATTGTAGGATCAAGCTTCCTTAATGGAGATGTAGAGCTTCACCAAAGGCTCAAACTTCTCCATACTTATTTTCTTACTTGTTTTGATCTCTAGCATGCTAGATTTTTCTTAGGACTGCTTAGTGTTATAGGGATATTTGTTTTCTTACTTGTTTTGGGTTTAGATATTTGCTAATCTCCTATTCATCCCCCTATAGTATTTAGTGTAGATCCTTTTAGTTGGTATTAGAGCCTCGTGCTCTTATTTCTTAGGCTTTACCACCTAGAGAGATAGGATGTCTACTAGTGAGGGGATGCATGTGGGAAGAGGTCCATACTTTAATGGTTTTGAACTATGCTAGTTGGAAACACAAAGTGAAGATGCATTTATGGCCATTAGCCCAAACATATGGCGTATTGTTGTTGCTGGTTATGTAGTGATCAACGAAGGCGAGCTCACCGATGGTGACCACTGGAACATCTACCTCAATGCCCAAGCGATAAATGACATTTTCAATACATTGAACCCAGATGAATTCAACCAAGTGAGCATGCTTGAGGATACCAAGACAATACGGAACACGCTCATGGAGGCCCACAAGGGAACTTCTTCTGTCAAGGAGTCCAAACTCGATGTCCTAACAAGCAAGCTCGACAGCTTCACCATGATGGAGAATGAAGGTATGAATGAAATGTCTACTCACCTCAATCACAATGTGAACGAGTTCACGTTCCTCGGGTTCCCAGAGATCAATGACCACTGCGTTGTCAGAAAGATGCTATGAGCCCTCTTATCCAAGTATGAATACTTGGCGATGCTCATCTGTGAGAGGGATGACTTCAAGAAATTGACTCCCACCGATGTGCTTGAAAGAATCATTGCTCATGAGATGGCAATCCAAGACAAGGGAGAGCTCGTGGCCTCCAACTCAAGCCTCAATGAAGTCCAAGCACATCATCGAGGATGACTTAAGCAACAATGAAGAAGAAGGACTTGATGAAGAGGACATCACCCTATTTGTGAGAATATTCTCCAAGATTTTCAAGAAGGATGGTGCTAACAAGATATTCGGTAAAGGAAGAAGCCATAAGTACTCGAAGAACAGAAAGAAGAAACTCACCAAGAGGGCATGCTTTGCGTGCGGCAAGATGGGACACTTCATCGCCCATTGTCCCAACAAGAAGGAGAAGGACGAGAAGGAGAATAGATACAAGAAAGAGCGCCATGGAGAGGGCAAATTCATGAAGAAGAACCACTACAAGGCTCAAGTATAGATTGGCCAAGAATGAGATTTTGATGACTCAAGCTCTGACTTTGACTTCGATGATGATGACGATGATGGAGTTGGCAGTCTCTCAAGCTCAAGACCCGTCGAGTCCCTTTTTGACCACTCAAATGATGAAGAAACACCTCGTTGTCTTATGGAAAAAGAGTCAAAGGCAGCTTTCGTCACCAAATCTCCCACCTTTAATGATAGTGATGATGATTTGCTTGATGATCTTGATGATTTGAGTATGCCTAGCTATTATTCACTTCTCACTCTTCGAAAGCAAGAGGCATTGCTTGTGAGGGAGAAAGAGAAAAATGATGCCCTGTATAAGGAGCTTAAGGTTTCAAATTGTAGACTTGAAAAGTCTTATAAGGAGCTTAGGAGTGTTCATAAAAAACCCAGCGCACGCCCTGCTGCACTAGGAACCCTCGCACGCATAGGTAGAGTGCACCCGCACCATGCCAAGTTCACTCCCTGCGTGCACCATGTCATGCCCGGCACCATTATGCGCGTGGGTAGAGCATGCTCTCGCTGCACCTAGCTTGTCCCTAACAAGCGTCCCGCACGCACAAAGCACGCCCCGTCCATGCCCAGCTCACCTCTGGTGTGACCCTCTACTGCGCTTGATGCCAATGTGCACACGGAGTAGATGCCCAAGGCATGCACGTGGAAAACATCCTCACCATGCAAGCACGTCGTTGCTGCACGTCTCCTCAATATGCATGATATCTCTTTAGAAGGATCTAAGTATGCACCCTCAAATGATGATGCACCCATCCAGGACATGTTCTGCTCCCCCTCCCCACCGCTCTCGCTGACACCGTCCACTTCACCATCCTCAGCACATGGGGACGATGAGTAGTTTCCACTCTCTCTTCCTCTTTTTGGTGTCTTGATGCCAAAAGGGGAGAACTAGAAGTAGGTCTCGCTTTTGGGTCATGGGTAGACATTGGGAGTTAGAAGACTTATTGTTTATTATTTGATTCCAAAATGTCATGTAAACTCTATTTCTATTTTCTATGTGTGAACTTGAACCTGTGATGTAAGACATGCCACTCTATCTATTATGTTGTTGTTTATCATGTTCATCATGTCTTTTCACATCTATATATCTTCATGTTCACTAGGCACCTCCTCAAACTTTTGGAGATAGGGGGAGCTCTCACAATTCTTTTCTCTTAAAAAGGTGAGCATTTGAATTCAAAGCAAATTCTCACTATGCACACAAGAAGGGGGAGCTCATCATATATCCACAAAACCAAAATAAATATTAATTCTATCAAAAATTGAAGATCTAATCATGTTGTCATCAATCACCAAAAAGGAGGAGATTGAAAGTGCGTCTAGGCCACCTAGTGGATTTTGGTGATTAATAATGAATAGCTAAGGGACTAATGTGAACTTTGAGTGTGTGAGCAGGTTCTAGTCCCACATGTGAAGTTTGACCAATAGCGGTGACCCCTAAAAAGATGAAAAAGAGAAATGATGAGGCTGTAGTTGTTTTAGACCTTCTTTCCTAGGTTTTAGTGATTTGATAAATCACAATGAGTATAGGAAAAGTTGTACTAAAGAGGGGTGTGCTTAAGGGGTCAGAATAGTGACTTAGTGCGTAAAATGCTCAATCATATCTTTAGCCTCAAAAGACCCCAAAGTTATCCAAGTTTTCTCTACTCTCTCTGACATTCGGAGCATCCAAACTTTAGACCAAAGTCTCTGGATGCAGAGCATCTTTCCTGCTAAGTGTTGGTTTGGATACTCTGAGTGAGTCTGAATGTGCAAATGTTTTTTGGGCGTCTTTTGTATTGGACCCGAAGTTGTCTGGACTTTTCTCGGATACTCTAGGGGGTCCGAATTGTCTGAGCTTCTCTCCCGGAGTACAATAATTTTTGAAGAGTCTTGCATCTTGGACCTAAAGTATCCAGACTTTTCTCACATGCTCCGGAGGTCTAGACTATCTAGGAATCTCTCCGGGAGTTCAATCTATTTTGAGCGGTTTTCTGTCTCAGACCTCAGAGTGTTGGGATTTCCTCTTAGATACTCTGGATGTCCAGAGTGTCTGGCTATATCTCCGGCTATGCTTTTCATTTTTGAGGTGTTTCTGTTACCCCCACCTTGGAGTGTCCAAATGTTTCTAGGATACTTAGAGGAAATTCTATCCGGAGTCTCTGGCCCATTTGTTTGGGCATTCAAAAGTAGCCGTTGGGTTAGATCCCAGATACTCCGGGCATGTACCTTTTCAGTCAACGACTAGTTTTTTGTGACTGGGCTCTTTATACCCACACTCCCTCTTCCATGCCCAACTCTTTGCCCACTCATTTCCTGCTCTCAAGAAACCTTCTCCACCTTCCTCAAGCCTCAAACCTTTGATTCTTGTGAGGAAGATCTCAAGAGAGTGAGTGTTGAGATTAGTTGAGCACTAGAGCATTGAATTCATCTCCAAGTTTTTCATCGTGCTTGTTAATTTTGGAGATTGAGATCTCCTAGACAGCTAGGAGTACTTAAGAGCTCCCAAGAAAGTTGTGGTGAGCCTCAAGAAGTTTGTAAAGGTTGGAATCCACCTCTAAAAGGGAAGCATCACTAAGAAGTTGAGACGCAAAGTATGTCCTCTAGGGATAAAGGGTTGAGTAAAAGCCGGCTCTTGATTGAAGTGATCGAGCTCCCCAAACGGAGACGTATGATTACCCCAAGAATCCGAACTATGGCAACAAATCACTCATGTCCCCTTGGTTATTTCTTTCCATCCTTTACTTTTGCAAGCATTACTTTCATTGTATTTTATTATGCTTGTGTTTGACTAGTATCTAGCGGTGCACATATAGCTCTTATATTAGATAACCTTTAATTTTGCATAATTACAAGTTAAGCATTAAATTGATAAAATTTGTTACTCGTCTATTCACCCCTCCCCTCTATGTTGATATCTTGATCCTTTAATTTGTACTAGAGCAAGGTCTCTCTTTTGGGTCTTCACCACCTAGAGAGTACAAGATGCTGGGTGATGAGCCGAAAATGACTAATAGCCAAGCTAGTGGTAATGGTGCTCAAAAACTAAATATCTATTAACCTTACCATTTGGTGCATAGTGCAAAGTGGTTTTACAGTGATCGATGAAGACAATTCCACACCCGAAAAAGATCGACTCATTCATGCCAATGCTCAAGCCGTCAATGCCATCTTTTTGGCACACTACTACAGGATGGCTAATCCCAGCCGGTTCATAAACATCATCCCAGGCGGTTTACATGACTGACTTGGATTAATGGTCTGGGATGTTGAGGCCTAATCCCAACCAGTTCACCCATCGTCTAGGATAATCCCATATCCCAGACAGTTCGGCCAAATAAAAGCCAAACAACCACATAGGGTCTATATCATATCCCAGACGGTTCCTTCGAACAACTGCCTAGGATCTATATTACATCCCAGATGGTTCTTCCAAACAACCATCTGGGATCTATCTCGTATCCCAGGCGTTTTTCACATATCCCAAACAGTTGCATTGTGAAACCAGCTGGGATATCAATTTACAGTACCAGAATTTTCCTGGTTTTTTGACTAGCCTTAGGAATTGCTAGCCATGCCCTCTGAAAAATAACAGAATAATAGAATCACATAGCAATTATGACATACATCAAACAGATCCAATTCTCGTATGCATCAACTAGCAGAATCACAATCTCTCATACATCAAAATTTTCATGGATATCATCATCAGATCTCACATGTATAATTGAATAGATTTGAAACCTAAGTACTTTGACATCTCCACATTTCTTTGCATATTCCACATCTCACAGATTTGTACATATAATTGCAAACATAAGTAACAAGGAGATCAAAAGTGCAGTCAATTTCATTGCATAAGTAAACATATAGTCATAGAATTGCAAAGAATCAGATATTATGAACAAGACGAGGTTCCCTCAGATCTTTCATATGTCTACATCGGACAAGGCTTTATTCCAATTTTGAACTCATCCTGTAATCATGAAGATTAAATTCACTAATACCTATCAATTAGAAATTTTGGATTCATCATTGATAGGTTAACTAACCTTATGCTGTAGGCTATTCACCCCATACAATATGAGCTTCATGTGGTGGCACACGTAGTAGCCACAAAGGCCGGTTCTAGCTGGCTGCTGGTGGCACTGTAAAAAAATTATTATTTATGTACAAGACATTATTTGATGTTTGATGAGATAAGAGCTTAAGTTAGGCAATACCTTGTAAGCAAAACAATGTTTGAGAGTGTCCGGGCCACCTTGATTTCCGAATGCTGCCCATGCCCTACGTTGTAGGAGCAAATTTTGCTCAACACAGATTTGCAAAATAAAGTAAAAAAAATGAAGAATGTACGGACGATTGTTTACTTACTTGTTGAGTAAATCATTGATTACAAACCAGTCCTCTTTTCATACATTAAGCAATCAAGGTAATAGACCTTCTTCCATACCTTTTTGATCATGATCAAGATCAAGTGTCCTCTATAGAAAATGATTTCATTTTTAATAACTTACCCCTAGTTGAAAGCCAAAATGAGTTGAGGAGTGCATGCATCACTTACTCCTGGTTCCAGGCAAGACATATTACTTCTCTATCCTGTAGTTGGCACAAGGCGTTCGTGATGTATTGCTCGACGAGATCTCCATCTCACGCTATGCTTTGCACGGGGACCAAGTGTGGGTCTAGGTAACCTACCGGGAGGTTCTTTTTTCTTGATAATTGTATCATGTATCCATGTAGACATACATAAGAAAACAAGGAGTTATATGAATGTACGAATGTAGGGGTATTAAGGGAAAGTAGACAAAAATTGTAAACACTTACAATGTCCAGCATCTCATCAGGGAGGCATCCAATTACTGGAGGTTGAAGAAATCAAATAAGTCGTCGTAGTCTATTGTGAAGAATGACGGGTTATGCTTGAAATGATCAGCTTGGAATTGCACTACTATACCGGTTTCCATTTGCATGGCTTTCTTGGGTCGGCTCAATAGCCAGTTGCTCAGGCATCGAAGGAGCTCAAACCGGAGGAGGTACCATAGCTTGGTTTCTTGTTGGGGCTCACTAGCTGGATGCTCTGGTGCCGATTGGGTAGCTATCTTTGGTGGTGAAGAAAACATGGCCATTATCCCAACTGCACACGATGGCTCAGATCGTCACTGGATGAATTTCCCAACGGCTTGTCCAAGATGTTTTATCTTGGCATCGGGATCAGTATGAGAAAGCAGGATGTTGTTGTACTAGCTGTTAGAGACCATGTCCACGCTGACTTTTGCATATCTCGGTGTTAACGGGACATTGTTGACCACATCTCCTTCCACTGGTGGATACGCCATCCCATAAGCTACCTCAAGTGTGAAATCCATGTTCTTTAGCTTCACATACGGCCTGTAGGACGTGGGATGCTAGATCTCATCGACAGGGTTTGTCGTGCTGCTATGCTACTCCGTCGACCATCGGGGCTGCCTAGGGTTCCTTCATCCATTTGCTGTGCTTTGAGTTGTTCAAACATTTGTGCCATCTCTTCTTTGAGTGAGTTCATCATAGCTTCCTTCATCTGCTCAGCATCACATTTAGCTTTTGCACGTTTCCTCTCCTTCCGAGACTCTAGGTTGCTCGAGAAAGGTTTCCACCAAGGGATGAACAACCAATAGCCCCACATTCGACCTGGATGCTCAGCATTGCCCAAAGCCTGGGAGAGTATATCTTTCTCCCTACCGCTCACGAAGGAGCTTTGGGAAGATTTTGAACTCAACAACTCCTACAAGAGGCTTACATGTTAGATCTCTTACTATCATGTTGCCTAATAATCACAAAATTTGAGGGAGGTAGTTCTCTTACCATTCTTTGGTACACCTCCTAGTCAACTAGTTAGGGAAGGAGAACGTACCCTTACAATTAGGCTTTGCCCTAGTGCGAAGCCAATCTCGGCTTCTGGGGTTATCGACACTGGAGAAAGGACGTTCAGTACCCTCCAGTCATGCCTCCTCGTCCTCCCTTTCCCATTGGGTCCTTTTGGCTACGTACCCCGACGTGCCAAGTCGATGGTGATGTGTGCTTTTGGCAGCAATGGCCTTGTTTGCTTCACTCTTAAGCCGGAAGTTGTCTGCCCTCTTCATCTTCACAAAGGTTCCCAGTCCACGGGATTAATGAACCCATACTTCTCAAAGGGCTTTCTATCTTTTTCAACCTAGTTTTTGACTAAGAAGCTCTTGAAATTCTTCCACGACTTATCTGCCGCTAGACCTGCAGCTCTTCACACTTCAGCCAAAAGATGGTTGGGGATTTCAAAGGACAGCAAGGTTTCATCCACCACTCCCTAGCGCTCCTCCTTATTGAGCTGCTTCCATGAGGTTACCGTGATGTTAACTCCCTCCCGTGCTACAATGCCACAAATTTTTCTAAACTTCATGTTCTATTTGGGTTGAATAGGGGCTCCAGAGTACTCATTAACCACAGCGAGACAAATCTCCTGACTGGCTTCTGCGATCGCTTTTGACCCTTGCATTTTGTTGTTGCAGAAGAGTCTGGCATGTCAGGTGGCGGTGACCCTCCCGGCAAGGATGAATTCTCTCTAGACATATCTACCTAATTCTCTAGATTGTCGAGTTTTCAAACTTTAGAAAAAAGAAGTGAGAGACAATAAAGCAATTTACAATCAAGATATCTATTGAGTCCTTCTTTGTTTAAGTCGAAATCTCTTCATAATCAAAGTATCTATTGACAAACAATAACAACAATAGTTGACCTACGGTTTGCTTGGCAGCATGTGGTTATTTGATGACATACTTTATATGGACATGGAATCTCAATTGGCTAACTAGAATTAAGACATTACAAATATTTTGGAACCTACAAGCAATCCTAAATTGGTATAGGGATGTTTCTCAGTAGAAATTGCACATTTGAAAGGAACATATATGCATGAAAGATGTTGATTTACTTCAAAGAAAGAAAACCCTACCGGAACATATGCAATTGGATACATAGATGGCTATAGGTCAAAAACGTCTGGATACACCTTATCTTAGATGGTTAACAGGGAAAACCATCTAGAATATCTATAATATCACAGACGGTTATAGATAAAACCGTCTGGGATATGTGTAACATCGCATAGGGTTATAGATAGAACCGCTTGGGATATCTAGCTTATAGACAAAACCATCTGGGATATGTGTAATATCGCATAGGGTTATAGATAGAACCGTTGTAGCGTAAAATGGTCCAGGATATTTATTGCAGACGGTTGTAGGGTTAAACCATCTGAGATATTTATCACAGAGGAACTCGACCATTTACATAAAACAGATGTTCACAGTTTTCACAACAATGTATAGCATATGAATAAGAGATAGAAATCAAAACATATATACATCGATGTCACATGCACAGAACATCACAGATTTCACAGTTTTCACAACAATAACAAATGAACTCAATATTGTAGTGGTTAGTTCTCCAATTATGCTCCAAAGAGGCTCAAAGGTCAAGCTTGAAGTATGATCCAATCTGTTCATCAGTGATAGGTGCATGCACTCAATTATATGGGTTAGTTATCATAGATTTGACACAATTATCATGACATATTTCATCAAATATATGATATAACTGGCTCAATTCAGCACTAATATATAACATACACATTTCATTCCCCATTTACTTGCATATTTCCTTTAAATAGTAGTCTTTCATGATGATCATCGTGTGCATAGGCAGCCTCGTTAGGTAGTTCTTCCTCGACACATATGTGGTCTCCAATTTAGGGCAAATTGTCAAATTGATTATACTCTTCCTTGTCCACTACATTCTCAACTCCAACTATTTTCCCTTTTTCCTTGCATCACCACATGACGCCTTTTATTTGACAGGTTGGTAACATAGAAGATTTGGACAACCTGGTTGGCTAGTACGAATGGTTCCTCTTTGTATGCAAGGCGGTTGGGGTCAACAGTGGTGACATTGTACTTGTCGACGTGAACATGTTGGAGATTGACCCAATGAGATCAAAACAATATAATCTTGAAATGACCATAATTGAGTTCCCATATATCCTCTATGGACCCATAGCATGAGCTTCTCTTCCCAGCAGCATCGAACGAATCTATACGGACGATGCTGTTCTGATTTGTGCTCTTCGTGTCCTACTGTCTTGTGTACAATGTGTATCCATTTATGTCGTATCCTTGCCAAGTTGCAACTATGAATGTTGGTCCCTTTGCTAGCTAGGTAAGCATATCAGTTGACGATCCCTGATGCAGTCAATGCTTGAACCACAGGTTGAACGTTTTGTTGTGCTCTTTCGTCCTTCAAGCATCTGTCACTTTTGGATAGTCTTGTCTTAGCTTGGCCTTGTCCTCGATATTTGGGGACACTGAAGTCATGTGCTACAGTACAATGAAATGGAATTGTGCATGGCCAACTTGATTGGTGCCGATAGCTTTCCTTACGATGGTCCCGATGCCTTGAAGCCTTCCCCCGTGATGAGATCTAGAAACACCTATCAGCTCGGCTTTAGCCATGTAGTCCACGTAGAACTCAACAACTTCTTCAGCCGTGTAACCTTCTACGATGCTACCCTTAGGTCGATATCGATTCCTCACATAAGCCTTGAGAATTCCCATATACTGCTCGAACGGATACATGCTACGAAGGAAAACTGGGCCGCACATCTTTATCTCATGCATAAGGTGAATAATAAGATGGACCATGACATCAAAGAACGACGATGGCCAAAAATATATCTCAAGCTGACAAAGAGTGATCACAACGTCCTCATGCAGTTTATCAAGTTCAGAGGGATCCATGACCTTCTGTGACATCTTGTTAAAGAATGAACATAACCTCATAATTGTTTCTCGGACCTCAATCAGCAAAATATTTCGGATCTCAACTGGCAACAATTGTGTCATCAAAATATGACAATCATGAGACTTCAAGCCAATTAATTCCAAGTCCTCCATCGAACAAGTTTTTTTATGTTCGCAGAGTAGTCGGACGGAATTTAGACACCATGCAAAAACTTGCTTAGTTTGGTTCTCTAAGCCTTTGATAGACTGTAACAAGTTGGGGAGAGGTAAGTTCACCCTTTGTCGATTACTACTGGTGCCAACTCAGGTCTAATGCCCATATCGACCAAGTCCAGTCGTGTCTTGACTCCATCCGTTGTTTTCTCCTTAATGTTAAGTAATAGACCGATCACACTATCACACACATTTTTCTCAATGTGCATGACATCGATGCAGTGACGAACTTCTAGATCCTTCCAATAAGATAAGTTCTAGAATATGGATCTCTTCTTCCAGGTGGGCGCCTTCTCACGGGTCGTCAATTTACATCCCTTTCCAAGCATAACATTGATGTCCTTAACCATCTCATACACATCTGTCCTGCGGTAAGGCCTTGGTGATGGATTGCACTCTGTTTTTTCGTCGAATTGCTTTTTCAACTTGCAATATGGGTGATCTCTTGGCAGGAAGCTACGATGTCGAATGTACATGGTCTTGCATGAGTTCTTTAGCTACACACTCGCAGTATCATCTATGCAAGTAATACATGCATTGCCTCCTTTCATAGTTTGGCCCGACGTATTACTAAAAGTGGGATAATCATGGATAGTGCAGAACAATACGGATCGTAGGTGAAGTACTCCTTTCTGAACGCATCCCATACCTAATACCCCTGGATTCTATAGTGTCCGCAGATCATCATACAATGGTGCAAAGTACACATCGATGTTGTTACTAGGTTCTCTTGACCCTTGAATATGTATCAATATCATAATATACTTCCGCTTCATGCACAACCAAGGAGGGAGATTGTAAATACAGAGAAGCACAAACCAAGTGCTGTGTCGGCTGCTCATGCTGTCAAAAGGATTCATTCCATCTGTACTTAATCCAAACCTTATGTTCCTCACTTTGTCACTGAAGTCTTCATACTTCCTATCAATGTTTCTCCATTGTACGGCATCCACGGGGTGTCTGTACTTTCCACCAACATTCCGGCCCTCGGCATGCCAACGCATCAGTTCAGCCTCCTTTGGATTCGCAAATAAATGCTTCAGGCGGTGAATTACTGGAAGGTACCAAGCAACCTTCATTGGAGTTCGTTTAATCACTTCCTCACCATCGTCAACGTCATCTGGTTCAGTAGTCTTGTGCTTGTAGCGAGATGCTTTGCATATAGGACATGAATGCAAGTATGCATACTCTTTACAATAGAGTATACAGTAATTGGAACACGCATGTATTCTTTCAACATCCAATCAAGCATGATAGCACATTGAAGATGCTTGGCTGTCGGTGGTTATTAGCAACTGATTTTCCTCTAGGAGCATGTCATCTAACAGCCCTAATAGCACATTGAAACTCTTGTCGAACCATTTGTTGCTTGCCTTCAATTTCAATAGTTCAAGCACGGTCGACATCCTTGTGTATTTTGGCTGCATCCTAGGAATGACGATTTCTCCGAGTCTGCCGTCAATCTATGGAATTTACTGTGACCAATATCATCAAGGTTGTTTCCTTTAGCATCCTGAAGCATCTGGTCCAAATTTTGCATTTCATCATCTTTTGATAACTCATCATCATCGTCTGCAGTACAATCAACTACTGAAAGGATTATAGGTGCCGACTAGAGGGGGGGTGAATAGGAGGCTAAACAGATTTTAAACAATATTCTTTTCTTTATCTAGATTAAGGCTTATCAGATCAATAGGTTGAGCTAGCTGTGTGACAGGTCTGCTACATAGGCAGTATATGATATGTAAATTAACACGTAGCTGACACACAGGTGGCTAACACAGGTAAACAGATAGCCCTAAACAGATGCTAGATAGATGGCTGTGTAACAGGTTATTGGCACAGATAACAGATAAGCAATACAGCAACTGTGACACAGCTGAACTAACTCAGGCAAAAACAAAGGATTGCAGCTGGATTGAGAATCACAGTAAATCACTCTAACATGCTAATCAGATAAATAGGCAAGTACTGAATGTAAAGTACTTAGGGAGACAAGGGGTTTTTCACCGAAGTTCCCACTCTTTTCAGAGATGGTACGTCTCCGTTGGAGGGGCTACTCCGAAGAGATCGCCAGCACTAAATCGTGCTTGTTCTCCGAGTACCTGAGCTTTTAGGTCTCTTTCTCTTGCTTGTGGAAGTCCTTTCGCCTTGCAGCAGGTAGACTTCAAATCACCCTTACAAACTACTGCACCAGCCCACACAAGCTTAGGTGGCCACAGCAACTCCTACACCCATCTAGGTGTAGACACTCCAAGAAAGAATCAGCAACAGCAACTCTTGGAGGAACCAGTGCTCTCTGCTCAAAGCTCTAACTCTCTTGAACTAAGACTTAGGAATGTTTGATTCTGTTCTTGAGAAAAGAGGTTTTGGGCAAAATGTTATGCAAAGGTTGAGGTCTGAGACCACCCCTAGTCCTCTATATGTAGAGTCCACAGGCACCTGACCGTTACACTCATGCCACGTAGGATTAAGTGGCTCACCGGTGACAGGCACCGGTGACACAGCTAATCACAACGCACAATGGTAACCAGCTCAGGCAGACTGACACCTGTGTCACCGGCGGCTGACACGGGTGAAACCCTAACTGACATAGCCTCACTACTCAGCCCGGTCCTAGCACATTACATGCCCTCAGCGCACTAACTCTTAAGCCTAATAAGGAGAGAACCTCCAACAATCTTCTGACTCGGTAGACAGACTATTGCAATGCAGTTCCCTTAGCATTTACAAGCTCTCCCCTGGCACAGAGATGTACCTGAGTCATAGAGCAGCTGTACACCTGTGACACAGCTGTCTCACAGAGGCAACTTTGGCTCTAGAGTTTTGGGCCACTAGCACAGCAATGTGCTAGCACAACCCAGTTTCACACTTGTGCAAAATTGTTGTTACAGGACCACTGACTTCAAGGTATCAGTGCCACTGTCCAACACTCCGAGCATTGAGCAAAAGAACCTCCAATAATCATTGCTACTTCATCTAACTTGATAGTATGGGTGTTTCCTAAGGACTCAAGAAAACTAGCAAACCTAGACTTCAGCTTCCACCAACTGTAGTCACGGCTCTTGACGCATCAAGCCACCATCACCTTGCTTGCAACTCCTTGCATAGCACTGGCTTCTTCACAGCTGTGGCACAGCTACCTAGCGCAGCCATCTCCTTGTTCTGGAAACCACCTTTGTACTTTTGGGTGGTCATCCTTTCCTGGATGAATCTTCTTCCTGGAACCTACTTAACCTACTTACACTCATTGTAAACATTAGATTCCAGTTTAGGTTGCCATTAACCATCAAAATCATCTTAGGGGCCTAGATGCTCTTTCAATCTCCCCCTTTTTGGTGGTTAATGGCAACCCATTCACAGATATCAATTAAAGATATGAATGAGTAGTACTTGAGCAGGTTGTCAGAATATACTCCCCCTGAAGCTATGCACAAAATATTTGCTTTTGAATGCAAATGCACGGATCTGAATTAAAAACTTGGGTAGTATATTTTCACAACTTGCATTTCATCAGTTCAGAGCAATAAATGTATCAGAGTATGATAGACTGAACTGAATTGATAGTGATGCAGCTTTAGTGTTTCTTTCAAAGCATGCTCTAAGAATTCATTTGATATATATGTTATGATCAGAGCTAAACCATTTGATATGTGTTATGATCAGAGCTAAACCATTTGATATGTGTTATGATCAGAGCTAAAAGATTTTATATGAGTTATGATCAGAGCTAAAGAGATCAGAGCAAAAGAAAATATTCTCCACACATATCGTATCAGCATATAAACAAGAACAAAACTGCATCATTTCAGAAGAGACAATGTGTTCAAGACATAAAAATTCAAATTAAGAACAAGTCTTGATACATAGCAAAACTCTCCACTCCCCCTATATCTCTCCCTTATGAAAGATCTTCTTCTTCTGAACCTCTCCCCTTACATCTCTCCCCCTGAATATCTCTCCCCCTTTGCCACTAAGACACCAGAAAGGGGTAAGGAAACAGATGCTTCAGGAGGACTTGGATCTCAAAAGCTGAAGAATCTTTAAGAGTTAAGTCTGCATTTGATCAACTTTGGTGTGCAGACTGCTTACTTCTTCTCTGAGCTGGAGATTCTCTGTACGCAGAGCAGCAAACTGAGTTGGCATGACCTTGTTCTGGTATGCTCTGGCAGCTGTTTGAGACATCAGAGAGGTCAAGAGAGAGCCATCATCGGCTACCTGTGTCACAGATACCAGCTCAGCTGGGTTAGCTGCAGGAGTATCAGCTGTGACACCGGTGGGGACTTGAGGTGGCCTCTGAGTTGCTGTTGGAGCAGCTGTGACACTGGGGCTTGGCACAGCTGTATCTGACGGATCTCCAAAGAGAGCAGGAACATCAACTTCATCTGGATTATCATCAGGCTGAGGTCTGAGTTGAGTCTTGGATGGCTTGATAGAGATATCAAAATCTGACTCAGGTAAACCTGTCCTCTGAAGAATCATGAACATAATGTATGAGCCATACCTCAACTTAGCTTTCTTGTCTTCTGCACTGCATCTATTTCATGGAAAATGAATCTAGCAATGTCAAAATGTTGATTCTTTGCTATGTACACTAGCACTTGCCAGACTGGAGAATAGACTGCATCTGTGTTTCCACCTTTGGGTTGAATGGTGACATTTAGGATCTTCACCAGATGCTTTGCAGTGACTGTGATCCCTTTGAAGTATACATGATCTGCTGGGGCATTTGTAGGGAAAGAGAAGTTCCTTGCATAGAATTTTCTTATTACTTCATTTGAAACTGGCTCCAATCTGAAAAGATTTGGCATATGGGGCTCCACTGGTGCTCTGAAGAGACTGTTGAATTCAGAAGCAATAATTGAAAGGAGCTGTCCTCTTGTCCTCCAGATCATGATATCTTGGCTTTCCTATTCTACCCACACTCTGGCATAGAATTCTCTAATCACTTCTGGATCATATCCTTGTTATAGATTGGTCAGAAATTCAAGGCCTGTTGCTTGAATTAAAGAGGGAAGAGCACGCAGCCTGTGTTGGAAATATGCCCTAGAGGCAATAATAAATTGTTATTATCATATTTCTTGTTCATGATAAATGTTTATACTCCATGCTATAATTGTATTAACCGAAACATAATACATGTGTGGTTTTATAAACAACACCGTGTCCCTAGCAATGCCTCTATCTGGCTAGCTCGTTGATTAAATGATGGTTAAGGTTTCCTAATCATGGACATGTGATGTCGGTTAATAACGGGGTCATGTCATTAGGAGAATGACATGATGGACAGACCCAAATTAAGTTAGGCAATTCGATCACGTCACAAAGTTCATATTGCATAGCTTTCCATTGTTAAATGTTCCGATCCTTAGACCATGAGATAATGCCACTCCCTGGTACCGGAAGAATGCTTTGAGGGCATCAACCATCACGCCGTAACAGGGTGATCATAAAGGTGTCTTTCAGGTATCTCGGAAAGTACTTGTTGGGTTGCATGTATCAAGAGTGGGATTTGTCCATCCACGTGACGGAGAGATATTCTCTGGGCCCACTCGGTAATGCACATTCGATATCGCTTGCAAGCAAGGGACTAAGGAGTTAGTCACAGAGGATGTTGTATTACGGAACGAGTAAAGAGTACTTACCAGGAAACGAGATTGAACTAGGTATGGTGATACCGACGATCAAATCTCGGGCAAGTAAAATATCGCGAGACAAAGGGAATGGAATATTCGACATCGTGGTTCAAACCGATAAAGATCTTCGTTGAATATGTGGGAATCAATATGGACATCCATGGTCCCGCTATTGATTATTGATCGGAGAGGTGTCTCGATCATGTCCGCATATTCCCGAACCCGTAGGGTCACACACTTAAGGTTCGTTGATGCCAGGGTAGAGAATGAGATATTAATATGGTGAGACCGAAATTTTGTTCGGAGTCTCGGATGGGATCCAGGACGTCACGAGGAGCTCCGGAATGGTCCGGAGATACAATTTCATATATGGAAAAGTATTTTTAGGATTCCGGAAAAGTTCGGGATTTTTCCGGTATCGTACCGGGAAGGTTTTAGAAGGTTCCGGGGGTCCCCGGGTGGGGCCCACTTATCCCGGAGGGGTCCACATGGACCAAGGGTACTGCATGAACAGTACACACGTGAATAGTGTCGCGTGAACAGTAACCCCCTTCCTAGATGGATAAGATCAAATCCCTTAAAAATAGGAGATAAGATCAAAAGGGGAGGCTTTACTTGGGGGAGGATACTGTTCACGCACGTACTGTTCACACGTGTACTGTTCACGGGTACTATTCCTCCTCCTCCAAGTTTTCTCCTCTATATAAAGGAGGGGAGGGGCAGCCCTCCGGAGAGATCCATCCCAGCCGCCGCCTCCCTCTCTCCCATCTCCTCTCTCTCGTGCGCAGCGCTTGGCGAAGCCCTGTCCGCGGAGAAACCCCACCACCTCCACCACCATGCCGTCGTGCTACCGGAGTTGATCTCATCTACCTCATCTCCCGCCTTGCTGGATCAAGAAGGAGGTGACGTCTTCGAGCCGTACGTGTGCACATCTCGGAGGTGCCGCTCGTTGCGGTGCTTGATCGGATTGGAACACGAGAAGATCCCTCTCGCGGCTGGGAGGTATAACCTAGCTGCGGGAGGCTGCGGGCTTCATCGACAACGGTCAAATTCTCCGCTGCGTTGACGTGTTCGTCGAGGGTATGTAAATATGATCTGTCTCTCGTTGCAAGCTTCTTCTAGATTGGATCTTGGTTTTTCTAGATTGGATCTAGGTTTTCGTTTGCATCTCGTAGGAAATTTTTTGTTTTCTATGCTACGAATCCCATCAGCCTGGAGTCTGAAAGGGCATCCCAATCTATGACTTTGCAATCAACAAAACCTTCAGCTGATATGATCTCATGATAGACCCCCTTCTATTTGTCATTGTGGAATCTGGGGTCTGAGCAAGCTGACTCAATATATTCCTTGTCAACTGAGAAGTATGGACAGGTTGATCTCATCTTGACATAAGCACTTGAGCTTAGAGATGCAACCTTGCACTTTGACCTTTTATGGTCACACTTGGGTAGCTTCTTCCAAGTAGTTCTGGGTAGAAAATCTATCTGTCCTTGTTCAGTTCTCAGAGCGGAGGAGAATACATAGCTATACTTTGATTCTAAGTTCTCCTCATCATCTGAATTTTCAGGAGAACTGTCCTCTTGCTCTACTGCTACCTCTTGTTCAGATTCTGCTGCAGCCTCTTGTTCAGATTCTGAGCTGGAAGAAAACTCTTCAGCAACATACTCTTTGTCAGAGTCTAATTGAGGTTCCCTTGTTCTTGGAGGGGTCACTAAAACACCCCTGCCATCATCTGATATGCTTTCAGAACTTTCTTCTGCTACAGCTGGGTCACTAGCCTGTGCCACAGGTGAGGACTGTGTTGAATGAGCAACAAGTGAAGTGACCTCTATGTCAACTGGCTGTGACACAGATGGCAAAGGCAGCTGAGCAGCTTGCACTGGGGCAACTGCTGCCTGAGTCACAGCTGGTTGGGGCAGCTGTGGAGATGATGCTTGAATAGCTTCTGAAGACTTATCTGTCCCAGCCTTGGGTGGTGAAGAGGGCTCAAGGGCCTTTTCTGCAGCTTGTTCCTCTGTCTCAGAAACCAGGAACTGAGAAGGGGATATAGGTCTGTGCACATCTAAAGATGAAAGAGTTTCAGTACTGATGGAGCTAGAACTCTTCTTCCTTTTTCTCTGATAGGTATGCAGACATGATTTAGCTATGTCAGCCACCTGTGCCACAGGTGGTGACATCTCCTTCTTAAGCTCCTTCAGAGCCTCCTGCTGTTGAACTAGCTGTTCCTTCATTTTTGGTTTGGAGCTCTGTGAGGTTTCAGAGATGATTGCAAGATCTAATTCTGGTTGCTTCTGAGCTTGAGGTTCATCTGAGATAACTACAGTTGCTGATCTCCTTCTTGTGAAACTGCTTCTACGTTTCTGTATGGCTTCTTCGAATGCTTTTCTGAGATCAGGAGATAGCAATTGTCGCTTGATTCTTAGTTGTTCCTTCAAAGCATTTTTAGCAAGTCCTGAGGGAACATCCTTCATTGTAGCAATCAGTTCAGACATTTCTTGAAGAAGATGATGATCCCTTGCACCAGTATTCTGAACCTCAACAAACTTTGATCCTGAAGCTGGTCGAATTCTCTGAGAGTTGTAAGAAAACTGCTTCTGCTTCTCAAGGATCAGCTCTCTCAAGACATTCTTGGCAGATGCTGATGTGGCTGCCTGCATCTAAAAATGCAAATATGCAATTTCACTCAAAAGGACCTTGTCTTCATCTGTTGGCTCTGGAATAGCAAAAGATATAGGCCTAGAGTTAATTGACAGCTGAAGATTCTTGGCAGAGAACAGTTCAAGAAGCTGCTTCTTTACTGATGGATCTATTTCTGCACGAATCTGTTCTGAGAGATTGTCCATTTCCTCTAAAATGAATCTGTTCTGAGAGATTGTCCATTTCCTCTAAAATGATCCTGTCATTTTCAATAATGGCTTCTTGGATAGAGGGATCAATTTCCTCAGCCTGAGCCCCTTGAATCGAAAGAGTGCCCTTTGGCAGTACAACATCTGTAACAGAGGTCTTTTTGACCTTTCTTACTGCATGTCTGGGCTTCTTGGCTGCTGACTTGCTCACAGCTGACTGACCAGCATCAGATGAGGATCTTGTCCTCTTGGATGAAGTTGGTTGAGCTGAACTGGATTGACCAGCTTTAGATGCTGCAGCAGCAGTTTTCTTCTCTGCTGCTTTTCTCTGTCTGTAAGCTTTTTGCTGAGCTTTTCTTCTTTGAATAGCTTCTTCTTTCTGCCTCAGCCTCTCCCTCTCTTGATCAGAGTTTGAGATAATCATCTCTCTGCTTGACTCTTCTGGATCAGACAATTTGAGTCCACTGTCCTCTCTTTCTGAACCTGAAGACATCTGTAGAAACGAGAAAGATGAGGAAGAATAAGGAAAGAGGTGCTCCTAAATGCAGAAGATAGTAGCTGTGTTTGCCACGTATGTGAGACAGAGGTGACACAGGTGAGGACTTAGAGCCAAACTAAGATCTCTGCCCATTGAATAGGCATACCTGTGTGACAGGTGAGATCATAGCGGTGACACAGCTACACATGGAGGCGGACGGCAGATTCATGAAAACTAGGGTTTTGCAAGGTTTTACCCTAAGATTTTGAGCTAGATGAGTTCAGAAGGCTAAGCATAAGCAGAACCAACCCTAATTGAGGACAATGCGCTACTGGATCATCCTTTAGAGCAAACGCATTGACAAGAAGCTAGGTTTAAGCAAAAGAAGGGATGGCCGATGCTTACTTTGATTGAAAACATTGCAATGGCGTGGATGAAGCGAAGTAGGAGTGCCTCAGAAAGCTTCCTCGGCAAATTTAGAACCTTTGGAGGGACGGAAATTGCGATTTGGATGAAAATTTGAGAGGTTTGCACTCAGCGGAAGTTTGGGGTTTCTGTGGTCGAACAGGGTTTTCTAGGAACAGCAGGTTTCCTTATATAGGCCGAAGGGTTTTTAAGGTGGCTGTGTCACAGCTGACTAGAAGACCTGTGACACAGATGAGTTAAAAGATACCTTGTGACCTATGGAATTTCAAAGGAGTTCACCTGAGACACAGATGAATAACTCAGGTGACAAGTTTTTCATTTGGAACATCAAGATAGAGAGAATTTGATAAGAGAGAAAGCATAAGAGCACTATCAGAGGGTCCTTATGAAATCTTCTCAATGTTAGTTTGCCAGAAAATCAAATAGGCAAAGATAAAACTAACAAGAGTTGATTTAGAAAAACCAGATAGGATAGAAAACATGCACACATAGAATGTGCATAACTAACTCATCGAAAAACTTTCAACTCAAAGCATACCTGTGACACAGGTATGTGATACAGATAAAGAAAAAACATGGATAGCATAAACAGTATGAACACATGAGCTAGACACCAAGCAATCCTTTTATAGCAAGTTTGAGACATCAATGATATTCAATTCACTCCTCAGAGCACAGAACCTAGTCTCATCTAAAGGCTTGGTGAATATATCAGCTAATTATTTTTCTGTCCTTACATGGCATAGCTGTATATCTCCTTTCTCCACATGATCTCTGAGGAAGTGATGCCTCACTTCTATGTGTTTGGATCTTTGGTGGTGTACTGGGTTGTTGGCTAACTTGATTGCACTTTTATTATCACAGAAGAGGGGTACTTGATTAAAAGATATGTTGAAATCTTTCAAGGTCTGCCTCATCCATAATAATTGAGCACAACAACTACCAGTAGCTATATACTCAGCTTCTGCAGTGGAAAGGGCTACTGAGTTTTGTTTCTTGGATGACTAGGACACTAAGGAATGCCCTAGAAATTGACAAGTACTAGAGGTGCTTTTTTGGTCAACCTTACACCCTGCATAGTCACTATCAGAATAGCCAACTAGCTCAAAGTTTGCACCTTTGGGGCACCACAAATCAAACCCTGAAGTTTGAATTAAATATCTCAGAATCCTGCGTACTGCTACTCTGTGGCAGTCCTTAGGGTTAGCTTGGAATCTAGCACACATACATACACTCAACATAATATCTAGCCTAGATGCACATAGATATAACAATAAACCTATCATGGATCTGAATTCTTTCTGATCAACAGATTTACCTTCAATGTTTAAGTCCAGATGACCATTAGTTTGCATGGAAGTGTGAATAGCCTTTGCATCCTTCATGCCAAACTTGGTGATGATGTCCTTGATGAACTTCTCTTGTGAGATGAAAGTCCCTTCCTTGAGTTGCTTGATTTGAAGTCCTAGGAAGTACTTGAGTTCTTCATCCAAAGACATCTCAAACCTCTTGGTCATCATCTTGCTAAACTCATCACTCATTGAACGGTTAGCACTACCAAATATTATGTCATCGACATAAATTTGACACACAAATAAGTCCTTTCCATTTTTCTTAGTGAATAGAGTTGTATCAACTAAGCCCATTTTAAATCCATTTTTGATCAGAAATTCTTTCAATGTATCATACCATGCTCTAGGTGCTTGTTTTAGACCATATAGTGCTTTGTGCAATTTGAAGACATGATGTGGTTTCTTAGCATCTTCAAAACCAGGTGGCTGCTCAACACATACTAGTTTAGAAAGTTTACCATTTAGGAAGGCTGACTTCACATCCATTTGATAGAGCTTGATATTATGATGAGCAGCATATGTAAATAGAATCCTGATGGCTTCAAGTCTTGCTACTGGAGTAAAAGTTTCACCAAAATCCAGACCTTCCACTTGGGTGAAGCCTTGAGCAACTAGTCTGGCTTTGTTTCTCACCACCAGTCCATTTGTGTCTTGTTTGTTCCTGAAAACCCACTTAGTTCCAATGACATTGTGGTCATGAGGTCTTTCAACCAGGGACCAGACATGATTTCTTTCAAACTGGTTCAGCTCCTCATGCATAGCATTTATCCAATCAGCATCCTTGAGAGCTTCATTTATGGTCCTGGGTTCAACACTGGAGACAAAAGAGTAATATTCGTAAAAATTTGCAATACGAGAACAAGTAGTCACTCCCCTATTAATGGCACCAATGATTTGGTCAACAGGGTGATCCTTCTGCAGCCTGCTGATCACAAGGGGTTCGGGTCAACCACCTGTGTCACAGCTGTTGGTGTTACCTGTGACACAGCTGGTTCTTCCTGCGACACAGCTAGCTGAGACATGTCCTCTGCATCCAGTTGATCATTAGCTGAGTTTTACTCGAGCTCGATGTCATGCTCTTTAGTGTCTTCACATAGTGGTGGAGCAGATGGTTTATGATCACTTGGTGAGGCAGATTCCTCCTTGACAGTGGGTCTGATCTCACTAGTGGATTTCTTGAGAATATCTTTGCTCCCTACATCATTAGCAACTTGCTCACCTTGAGAGCCATAAGATTCGTCAAAGTCCACATCTATAGATTTTTCAACAACCTTTGTGGAGGTGTTAAAAACTCTATAGGCATGGGAGTTAGTGGAATAACCACGAAAGATACCAACATCAGATTTAGCTTCAAACTTAGAGAGGCGTTTGCCTTTCTTAAGTATGTAGCACTTACAACAAAATACCCTGAAGTATGAGACAGTTGGTTTGGAGTTGGTGAGCAGCTGATAAGGAGTCTTCTTGAGTAGTGGATGTAGATATATCCTGTTGATGGAGTGGCAGGCAGTGTTGACAGCTTCAGCCCAAAATCTTGGTTACTCATCCAAGAGTGTTCTTGCTATCTCTATCAAGGTTCTGTTTTTCCTTTCCACTATACTATTTTGCTGTGGAGCATATGGACTTGAGAATTCATGCTTGATTCCATGCTTATCCAGAAATGCCTCCACTGTAAAGTTCTTGAATTCACTCCCATTGTCACTCCTGACTTTGACAAGATTTTCCTTCCACTCATTTTGCACTCTAACTATGAGATGCTTGAACTTCTTATAAACCTGTGTCTTTTCCTTCAAAAAGAACACCCAAGTATAGCGAGAAAAATCATTTACAATGACAAAACAATACTTGTTACCTCCGAAGCTCTCATATGTAGTAGGACCAAAAAGGTCAATATGTATGAGCTCAAAAGGAGTGGTGGTGGTCATGATGTTCTTGGGACGATGGGCAGCTCCAACTTGTTTGCCGGCTTGACATGAACTGCAGGGCTTGTCCTTTTCAAATTTCACCTTCTCCAAGCCTATGACATAGTCATGTTTTCTTAGCTTGTTGAGAAGCTTCATCCCTGCATGCCCTAGCCGCCTATGCCACAGCCCGCCGACACTGGACTTGGCCATGAGACAACATGGAGCTGCTGCAGCCTGTTCATTGAAATTGACAATGTACAACTTTCCAGACCTGCATCCTTTGAACACTTGTGAATCATCAGATAGTTTAGAGGCTATAACCTCATCAGGATAGAAAGTGACTTTCATACCTATGTCACACAGCTATGACACAGACATTAGACTATAGCCTATCTGATCCACAAGCATGACATTTGATAAGGAATGATGTTCAAATATGGTAACTTTACCAATGCCATTATCTTTTCCTTGGAGTTATCTGTATAGATCACATGTTTGCTGGGCAGATTCTCATTTGTGATCTCTACAAATTCCTCTCTACCTCCAGTCATATGTTGTGTACATCCACTATCCACAATCTAATCAGTTCCACTGGAGACAGTGTCCTGCATGCAAGTTTAGTTATGCGACTTAGGGAACCAAATCTTAGCAACTTTGTCATATGCAGAAATTGCAGTGATAGGGTTAGTAGGCAAGTTCTTAGATTTCACAGCCTTCGCTATAGATGATATCACATGGATTCTCCTGGGCTAACTATCACATGCATCCTTAGACAAAGGGGTTAGTGAACTGTGTAAACCTCCTTTGACACCGGTGGTTCCATAGCTGTGTTGGCTACCGGTGACACAGGCCACTTAGGTGTTTGGAACCCAGATGACAGGTAACCACTTTTTCTGATGCCTGGGGCCAACATACTTGGCAACTACCTTGCCTTCCCTGTCCTTCTGTAGAACATAGAATGGGTTAGATGGAATTTTCACCACATTCCTGTTCTTGTGACCATCATGATTGTTGTCACTTGTACCTGCCTATCTTACAAATTTTGCTGCAAGATTAGGGTTAGTGACAGTAGGCAATTTATCTTTATCAATAACAGGAATATAACCCAGGCCCATCCTACCATTGTTCTTTCTGAGCATTTCAGCTCTAATCATTTTGTTGTTTTGCATGCCAATGTTGGCAGTGCAAAGACCTTTCCTCATTAGCCTTTTGATTTTTTCAAACTCCTCCTTGAGCTTATTGTGCTCATCTGCATCCACAAAGTTAGCTGTAATTGAGGTTGAAGCCTCATTGGAGTTGTCAGATATAACACTGTGGATGTCAGAGCATTTATCTGAGTAGCACAATTTAAACAGGTCTCAACAGTTGCAGGAGCAGGTGGAGATATAATTTCCAAAGCAACAGGAGAGTTAGCATTATCAATGCATTTGGCATGCATTTCCTTGAGCTCCTCATGCTCCTTTAGGAGAAGCTCATGAGCTTGCTTAAGCTTATCATGAGCAATCTCCAAGTTCTCCTGATCTAGCCTGAGATTCTCCCTATCATCCATAATCTCATCGCAGGTTTCTCTGAGCTCCCTAAGCTTATCCCTTAGGGATATGTTTTCCTTCCTCTCCTTGCCATAGGCCCTGTCTGTTCTTTCCAAGATACCCATTAGTTCAACATAATCAGGAAAGTCATACTCAGTGAGTACCTTAGATTCTTTGGCCATGAGGCAAAGAGGAGCAGAGATGGATGATGACTGATCAGCTTTGACATTGATGTTGGAGCTGTGTGACTTGGCTATGTCACAGCTGGTCACATCAGTCATGCTGATGGCAATACCTGTGACTTCTCCTTCTTCTTCAGAATTCCTCTGAGCCTGAATCATCTGATATCCAAGTTTATCCAACATAAGCTCTAGTAGTGGCTTTCTTCTTGGCATAAGTTGGATGCTTGCTGTTGAAGGTCTTCTTCCTCCCATGAAAGTCTTTCTTCTTCTTATATTGACTGTTGTCCTTCTTCTTAGCTAGACAATCAACAGCAAAATGTCCTTCTTTGCCACACTCGAAACACTTGTTGTCCTTGACTAGCTTCTTCCCTTTGAATCTTTCACTTGAGCCAAGCTTCTTCTTCTTTCTATAGAATCTTCCGAAGTTTCTTGTGAGCAGATTAAACTCAGTTGCTTCTCCACTGGTCATCTCTCCATCTAAATCATCACCGCCTTCACTTTCAGGTAGTGAAGCTGACGCAGTGGTCTTCAGTGCAATATTCTTCTTCATTGAAGAGGATCGACTGTGCTTATTTTCCTGCTTTAGTTCCATCTCGTGTGTTAGTATCCTTCATAACACCTCAGTGGGCTTCATCTGATCAAAGCCATCTTTCTCTTTCAGGATCAGAACGAGAGTCCGGTAAGGCTTTGGCAGCACTGATAAGAACTTCTTGATCACATCTTCATCATCAGCTCAATTTGATCCAAGTGCTCTTAGCTGAATTGTGATGATTGTGAGTCTTGAGAACAGAGAATTTATATCTTCACCATGTTCATACTTAAATCTTTCTAGCTTTGACTCCAGCAGGCTTCCTTTGGACTTTTTCAGAATATTACTACCCTCATATATCTGCTCTAAAGTGTCACATATCTCCTTGACAGAGTCCATGGTGCTAACCCTATTGAAATCATGCTCTTGGAGACCCATGAATATGGCTGTGACAGCTCTTGCATTATTCTGAATGTTTGCTTGGTATGATGGTGTCTTCCAGCCTGTAACCTGCATTCACAACCTCCCAAATATCTAGATCTATGGTGATAAGATGCATCTGCATCTTTCTTTTCCAGAATGCATAGTTAGATCCATCAAACATAGGGATTTTACCCTCATAGCTCGACATCCTTTAAACTCTGGCTGTTAGGCCAATTCAAAGAGCAACTGGCTCTGATACTAATTGAAAGGATTATAGGTGCCGACTAGAGGGGGGGTGAATAGGAGGCTAAACAGATTTTAAACAATATTTTTTTCTTTATCTAGATTAAGGCTTATCAGATCAATAGGTTGAGCTAGCTGTGTGACAGGTCTGCTACACAGGCAGTATATGATATGTAAATTAACACCAACTATCACATAGGTGGCTAACACAGGTAAACAAATAGCCCTAAACAGATGCTAGATAGATGGTTGTGTAACAGGTTACTGGCACAGATAACAGATAAGCAATACAGCAACCGTGACACAGCTGAACTAACTCAGGCAAAGACAAAGGACTGCAGCTGGATTGAGAATCACAGTAAATCAGTCTAGCATGCTAATCAGATAAATAAGCAAGTACTAAATGTAAAGTACTCAGGGAGACAAGGGGTTTTTCACCGAAGTTCCCACTCTTTTCAGAGATGGTATGTCTCCGTTGGAGAGGCTACTCCGAAGAGATCGCCAGCACTAAATCGTGCTTGTTCTCCGAGTACCTGAGCTTTCAGGTCTCTTTCTCTTACTTGTGGAAGTCCTTTCGCCTTGCAGCAGGTAGACTTCAAATCACCCTTACAAACTACTGCACCAGCCCACACAAGCTTGGGTGGTCACAGCAACTCCTACACCCATCTAGGAGTAGACACTCCAAGAAAGAATTAGCAACAGCAACTCTTGGAGGAACCAGTGCTCTCTGCTCAAAACTCTAACTCTCTTGAACTAAGACTTAGGAATGTTTGCTTCTATTCTTGAGAAAAGAGGTTTGCAACGGTAAAAAAGGATTGAGGCAGTTTGGCAAAGGTTAAGCAAAATGTTCTGCAAAGGTTGAGGTCTGAGACCTCCCCTGGTCCTCTATATGTAGAGTCCATAGGCACCTGACCATTATACTCATGCCACGTAGGATTAAGTAGCTCACCAGTGACAGGCACCGGTGACACAGCTAATCACAACGCACAATGGTAACCAGCTCAGGCAGACCGACACCTGTGTCACCGGCGGCTGACACAGGTGAAACCATAACTGACATAGCCTCACTACTCAGCCTGGTCCTGGCACATTACATGCCCTTAGCGCACTAACTCTTAAGCCTAATAAGGAGAGAACCTCCAACAATCTTCTGACTCGACAGACAGACTATTGCAGTGTAGTTTCCTTAGCATTTACAAGCTCTCCTCTGGCACAGATGTACCTGAGTGATAGAGCGGCTGTACACCTATGACACAGCTGTGCCACAGAGGTAACTTTGGCTCTAGGGTTTTAGGCCACTAGCACAGCAATGTGCTAGCACAACCCAGTTTCACACTTGTGCAAAACTGTTATTACAGAGCCACTGACCTCAAGGCATCAGTGCCACTGTCCAACACTATGGAAATCATCACTATTCAATCCATTCCTCTCAATTCTCTCTATTGTCTCCATACCTAGCAACCTTCATCTAAATAAACAACCAAGTCAAATAATTCACCACTAGGAAAATCGTTACTATTTGATCCATTCCTCTCTCAATTCTCTCTTTTATCTCCATGCCTAGCTAGCAACCTTCGTCTAATTTAAAACCCAAATCAAATAATTCAACACATTGTCTCTAATTCTTACTTTTGACAAATAAAAAAAAATGCATGCAATTAATGGAGTAAAATATTCTAATGTGGTTAGAAAGCTTTACTAACCTTTCAAAATCAATAGCCAAGAGATCTTCAATATCTCTTGCAAATCCTCCCCCTCCACTCCAAAAGTCGCCCCCAAATCGCCTTTGTTGCACCACCAGAAAAAACCTAGATCCAGATCTATCTGGGGGGTAGTTGAGCACGGGCGATAAAGACAAGATATATCCTAGCCGGCTAAAATAGAAACAGTCTGGGATACTAGGATTATCCCAGGCTATTTATGACAAAACAGCCTAGAGTATATCTGAAAGGATCATAGGTGCCGACTAGAGGGGGGTGAATAGGAGGCTAACCAATTTTAGACAAATTCTTCCTCTTTATCAAGATTAAGGCTTAACAGTTTGAAGGGTTGAGCTAGTTGTGTGACAGGTCAACTACACAGGCAGTATTATATATGCAAATTAACACACAGCTGTCACACAGGTGGCTAACACAGGTAAATAGAAAGCCCTAAACAGATGAGTGACAGATGGCTGTGTAACAGATGACTAGCACAGATATGAGATAAGCAATACAACAACTGTGACACAGCTAGGTTAGCACAGGCAATAAGAAAAATTGCAGCTAGATGAATATGACAATGATTCACACAAGCATGCAAATCAGATGAGCATGTAAGTGCTGAAAGTAAAGTACTCAGAGAGACGAGGGATTTTTCACCGAAGTTCCCACTCTTTTTAGAGATGGTATGTCTCCGTTGGAGAGGCTACTCCGAAGAGATCACCAGCACTGAGTCATGCTTGTTCTCCGAGTACCTGAGTTTTCAGGTCTCTTTCTCTTGCTTGTGGAAATCCTTTCGCCTTGCAGTAGGTAGACCTCAAATCACCTTCACAGACTACTGCACCAGCCCACACAAGTTTGGGTGGTCACAGCAACTCCTACACCGGTCTAGGAGTAGGCACTCCAATAAAGAATCTGCAACAACAACTCTTGGAGGAACCAGTGCTCACTGCTCTTGGAAGGTTTGCTTCTGTTCAGGAGAAAAGAGGTTTGCAACGGTCGAAATGGATTGCAGAGATTTGGTAAAGGTTGAGATCTGAGACCTCCCCTGGTCCTCTATATATAGAGTCCACAGGCACCTGACCATTAACCTCATGCCATGTAGGATTAAGTGGGTCACCGGTGACATACAGCTAATCACAACGCACAATGGTAACTGGCTCAGGCAGACCGACACCTGTGTCACCGGAGGTTGACACAGGTGAAACCCTAACTGACGTAGCCTCACTACTCAGCCCGGTCTTGCCACACTACATGCCCTCAGCGCACACACCAACTCTGATACCTACTTAGGAGAGAACCTCCAACAGTCTTCTGACTTGGCGGACAGACTATTGCAGTGCAGTTCCCTTAGCATTTACAAGCTCTCCCCTGGCACAGAGATGCACCTAAGTCATAGAGCGGTAGTTCACCTGTGACACAGCTGTGCCACTCAGGTAACTTTGCCTCTAGGGTTTTAGGAAACTACCACAGCAGTGTGCTAGCACAAACCAATTTCACACTTGTGCAAAACTATTGTTACAGGGCCACTGACCTCAAAGCATCAGTGCCACTGTCCAACACTCTAAGCATTTGAGCAATAGAACCTCCAAAAATCATTGCTACTTCATCCTTGTTAGTAGTATAGGTGTTTCCTAAGGACTCAAGAAAACTAGCAAACCTAGACTTCAGCTTCCACCAACTGTAGTCACGGCCCTTGACTCATCAAGCCACCATCACCTTGCTTGCAATTCCTTGCACAGCACCGGTTTCTTCACAGCTGTGGCACAGCTGCCTAGCGCAGCTATCTCCTTGTCCTGGAAACCACCTTTATGCTTTTGGGTGGTCATCATTTCCTGGATGAATCCTCTTCCCGGAACCTACTCATCCTGCTTACACTCATTGTAAACATTAGATTCCAGTTTGGGTTGCCATTAACCATCAAAACCACTTAGGGACCTAGATGCTCTTTCAATATCCCAGACGGTTATTTTGTACATAACCGTTTGGGATATTGTAACACATCCTAGCCGGTTTTCTATAGCAAACGTCTGGGACATTGTAATCCATCAGAAGCAATCATTTTGCCCAAAATTATTCTGAGACTGTTTTCTATTTTTAACCGTCTGGGATTAGATTTATCCAAGACTGTTTATCCGAACTGTCTAGGATTAGGTGTCAGATATGCTTGTTTCTGTACTAGTGACATTTAGTGAATAAGAGTTCAATCTGGTGTGCTCACCTGGGAGTGCCAAAGACATTTGGACTACTCTAAATAAATACATGAGGGTACTTCAACAGTTCCGGAATCAAGACTCGAGTTGTTGAAGGGCAAGCTTGATCACTTCATCATGGGTACACTTGCCTTAACAATCTTGTCAATGAGATCAAGGGGCTAGGTAGCAAAGAGATGACTGACAACTATATGATAAGAGATGACTGACAACTATGTGGTCAAGAAGATGCTTCATGCAATTGCTCCCAGGAACTGTACCTTGGTTACCCTCATCCGTGAGTAGGACAACTTCATTGAGCTTACACAACATGATGTCCTTAGAAGAATTCTTGCTAATGACTTGATGGATGAAGAAGCTCAAGAATTTTGTGCACTCTACAAGCCAATTACAAGCTCAAGAAAGCCAAACATAGCATTGAAGGCCAAGAAATTTTTTGAGGAAGACTCAAGCATAGAAGAAGAAGAGGAGGAGGACACTCGAGTTGAGCAATTTCATCAAGGGATGCAAGAAATGGCTCTCTTTTTGAAGAGCTCTGCTAAGATTTTTAAGAAGAGTCGATATAGTTGACAAGGCAATAAGAGCAAGTTCTTTAGCAAGTCCAAATGAGACATCGAAAAAGAGCTAGCTTTGAATGTGGAGAACATGGCCACTTCATTGCAAATTGTCCCAACAGGGAAGGGGACAAGAAGGAAGATAAGGAGAGGATGTTCAAGGAGTATCATAACAAGGGCAAGTTCCACAAGAAATACTATAAGGCCCAAGCTCACATAGGTGAAGAGTGGAACTCCGATGACTCGACCTCCAACTGCTATGATAATAAATATGGAATTGCAAGCCTCTACAAAACTGGGTCTGCACGTAGGGGAAGTCTAATGAGGCTGAGGTAATCACCCCGACTGAGAAGGTCTTGGTTGAAACAAGTTCAATGGCAACCAAGGCTGGCCCTTCCAGCAAGAAGGAGCCAGGCCTTGTTGGGAGGAAACTTCCACGTCGCCTGAAGAGAGCGAGGTAATCTCTCTTCTCTTCAATTTTCTTCCTGAGTTCGGGAGATTTTTCTTGACTTGTTGTATTGCAGCTCATAGAGTCCTGAGGCAATGGTCAACCCTGTCTGGGAGGATGTCCTTCCCGCCTTGGGTTCTGGCCTAACTCGACCCCGGTGCCTGTCAAGTTGTCAGCACAGAAGGAGGTCGAGACCCCGACTAAGGATATCGCCCCTCCAGCTGTGAAGGTGGGGCAGACTTCAACCGAGGGATGGTACTCGTTAGAGCTGCACCCATTGGTCGAGTCGCTACTTGACAACGGGCTTGACCCCGATGAAGCTTATCGGGCCCCTCGTGGAGGTAGGTACTTGGAGAACTTGTTTAAGAGATTGCTTCCTTTCCTTATTGGTTGCTGACCTGGTACTTCTTTTCAGCGCACCACGCATGGGTGGAACTCCGTGGACTCCAAGGTTCAGCAGCTGGACCAGTCGGAGGCTCGGGAGGCCAAGCTAGAGACCGAGAAGTCGGGGCTCCAGTCAAAGAAGACCCGACTAGAAAACGAGCTGAGCGAGTTGCAGGTGTGGCTGTAAAAGGTCGAGGCACGAGCGTCCTTCCTTGAGGGGATGCTGGCCTCTGCCCTGGACCTTCTCGACTCAGCCCTGGGAGAGGTCGGGGTGCCAGTCCAGCCTACCGAGGGCCCTGCCAGTCGATTGGCAAAGCTAACTCGGGTGTTCAGTAGCTTCAAGCTAATTGTGGCTCCCACATCTCCTGGGAACTTCCCCGCATTCAATGTCGAAGTCCTCCGAGATAACCTCCCAAGGAAGGATGCCATGGAGCCCAGCTAGCTGGTGTCGAATGCTGCCCAAGTCTTTGTAAAGAGACTTGATGTACCTAACAATGACGCCCCACCTATTTAAATAAAGAACTTGTATTTTTGTGTTAATATCTGAGTTTCTTATTTGAAAGTACTCGTATGAAATGACAGTATGATGGGTCTTATCTAATGCTAGGTATCGATAGATTACAACAACGTTTACACTTAGCACCTTAGCTTCTTTCCTTGGCCCGAGTTGGGGAACGTTACTACAAGTTGAGGAGTTCGATCGGCCAGTTCTTAGGTCTAGTCAAGTGGATGGCTCTATGGCTCCCTGACACTTGTAGACACGATAAGGGGTTTTCCTTAAGTCCCATGAGACCCTAGCTTGGAACCCTTTCTCTTCGCGGGGAAAGAAACTTAAGCACTTGTGTAGTGAGTTGTCATAGATCCATTGACATCTTGCTTTCGATGAAGCCTAAGCTACGGCGCTCCGGAGAGCCAACGAGGCTAAGTCTCGCCTGGCCGAGGGGCAACAAAAGGAGGAGGAAATGAAGACCCTCTATGCCACCGAAAAAGACAAAGCTGTGGATGCCGAGGCGTGTCTGGCTAAGGAGCTGAAGAAAGCAACTGATGCAGAGACAAAGGTAAAGGGGCTACAGGAAGACAACGTCATGTTGCAAGACAAGGTCATATGGTTCATATACCATGAGACTAAGATCCAAAAACTCATGTGCCTGCTCTACAACGTGGCCCTTTTCACTTCTTCTGGGGTTGGGCTCGAGGTGGAAGACTTCGACTTCAATGATCCGGTAACGATGATTGTTGACGCCATCAAATGGTCGACTGAGCGTTGTCGAGATGCCCTTGAGCAGAGTTTTGTATTTGCCCACAAAAATGCATGGGCCACTATCGAGCTGTCTCTCGGCTGCACCTATGTCGCTACTTAGGTCGAGCCATGCCTCTTCTCAGCCGCGGGTTATGTGGCCTCGAAGACTACTGAAGTTGTCGCTACCCACGACTTCTACAAATTTGAAGCCGATGCTTTCCTTGGTAAATTTTGTGGCCACAATAATAAAGGGGCCAAGTTCGTCGAAGGACTGCTGAAGGTCTGAGCTGCACGAGGTAGTTCAACTAGCGCACCGGCGGAGTCATCCCAACCCCCGAGGTTTAGAGCTCGCATTTCTCCATCTTTTGCTTTCGATCGTGGGACGATAATGCTTCACTTGGGATCCTTATTTCATTGTCTAGCCATGTTGCTGTGACGGCACTTCCTCACCGCTTGTGGCCTGAATCAAACCTCACGCTACGACTTCATTTAGAGTTCACCCGATGGTGATACAAAGTAATATTTTGTTTTCAATCCGCTGTGCTGCGATGTTTATCATTTTTATCATGCCTGTTTGCAGAACACAGCCTCGCGGTATAAGTTTTCAGCCGGGCAGCGAGGTACCCGTCCGCTTGTAGCGATGTTGTGCAAGCATCGGTCGGCCACCCAAAGTTCGCAGGCTGGACGCAACCGTGATGTTGTTGGTTATGAGGTCTTAGACCATGAAGTCTTTACAAGAACGATGGAAGACGATGATAGCCTATTACTCCTTGCCTTCGCCGCAAACGTAGCTCAACCCACTCGGGAGTAGTGAGCTAGTTTGCCTACCCTTTTTCCTGAGAATTTACGCCTCACAAGAGCACATTGCCGTTCTATCCCTTTGCAATTTCTATGTCGCCGCTTGTTCCCCACATCTAGGTGGGGACCGCATCGATCTTTGTAATAACACGTCAATATTATCGTAGTGATAGTACAACGTACTATGTCCCCTTCCAAAAGACACAGTGACCGAGTCGCTAGATCGGTGGCTTGTAACCTATTGATGCATTTCTTGATTAATAGCATGGATGTTGATCTGCTACTTCATGAACTATCGATTGAGATTCTTGCTATGAATTTATGTGATCACTTCGGGTGTTTTGTAAGTTTGGAAAATGACCGAAATGATGTTTCTTCATTTTGTTTCTCCAAGATGCCTATATCACTCTTCCTCCATTCTCCCATGTTATAGTGACGTGCCCCAGAGTACTTCTATCAAGGACTCAGAGGTTGGCCTTCACGTGGCTTAGTCCGACTAGGAAGGTCCTTTCGAAGAGGACGTGTCGTAAAGATAAAACAGACAACATGCGACATAAGAACGATGATACACTGCTTGACAATCCTGCCATGATATGGCTCGCATTGTCATGGAAGACATCACTCTTAGGGGAGCATGGGATGCCACTTCGTCGTGACCCAAGGCGGGTTTCTTTGACATACGTCGCCGCGGAGCATGAGTGAGATGCGGCGTGGACATCGTCGTGATCCAAAGCGAATTTTTCTGCACATGTCTCCACGGGGCGCGGGTCGAACGTGGCATAGATGTCTGTCGGGACCCAAAATCTATAACAGAGAACTTTAAGTGAAATCACCCACTAAGTCAAAACGTCAACCTCGACCTCAAACCTTGGGCATAAATTCCAAGAGGAATGGAGTGATATGGCTTCGAATAGCTCGGACGTCAACCCCGAACTTGCTCCGGCAAATTAATACACAGATTAAGTAGGGTGATATGGTCTCCTCACTCTTTTCTCACTGAGCCGAAACATCAATCTTAAATTTATCCTAGCAAATTAATGCTCAGCTGGAGTAGGATGATATAGTTCCCAAACTCTCAGTGGAAGAGTCACTTCACAGTAGTGATTACACTTAACAATTCTATGATATAGACTCTGAAACCCTACCCGCACCATGTGCTTCAATGTCATACACGCACGTCATATGAGGCAGGTGAGAACAAACAAGTATCACAATAGTAACTTTACGACTGAAACTGCAATAATACTAGTTGTTCTTAAAACTTAACAATATAATTCACACAAAGAGTCGATTACACAGCAGAAGATTAAACCTGGCTAAGAAGCCAAAAAGGTAGGGCCAAAAGTTGGCAGCAGAACAAACCAAACTACCAAATTCTGAGCAAGACCACTGCCTAGGATTTCCAATGACTAGTCATCGTAGGCGTTGATCTCTTTATAGAAACCATCCGTTGAGGGGATGATTTCCTCTGCACAAAAATATCAACGGGTGAGTACAAAAATTGTACTCCGCAAGACTTACAAGGAAAATTAGTAATAGATGCAACAAGTATCAATAAAGGGATGATTGTGAACTATTTTGCAGAAAACCAATTATTCATTTAACAATACTCGTAGTTAGAATGAAATCGACTACTAGATTGCTTTTAAAGGAGATGAGTCAAATCTTCACAATGAACTCTATTGCAGACCAGCATACACTTAAACCCATCGAATCCTCCTCAACCGCATATGAGGAAGCAGTCGCTAACTCCTCGACCTTAGAGTTGGCAAGTTTTAAAATATCATTGTAGTTGTCTAATTCGATACAAATTCTTACCAAGCTGTCCATAACTGTAGACACGGCTATTTGAATAGTTCAAACCCTGCAGGAGTGTACATCTTTACCTACACATATCGATCGACTCTTAACGCCATTACGATTACACACTTCACATGGTGTGTTGGCAGAGGATGATCGAACACCGCCATTACAATGCTTTCGACCTTAGGTATGGGCCATCCTTACGGGCCAATCCATGTACACCAGTTTGACCGTAACCCTGATATGGTCCCATAAGTTGTGAATCGAGGTACATCCCCAGTCCCGAATATTGTGTGTCCATCCCACTTTTATATTAAGATACCACATCACATCCTTTTTCACCCACACAGCAAATGAAAACAGTAAACTAATGTAGCTCATACACTAAAACTAGCCAAATTATTTAGTCGTGGGTGGCTCATCATACCACCCGTGTAGAAGTATGCAATTCTTGGTTTGAAAGGACACCGGAAACCGGTGCTTATGGGAAAACGAGACAATCCACCATGTTTCCAGTCATGGCCTCTCGTCTATCCCAATAAAGATTAGTCAAGTTCATTAGTTACTTCCGGTTGAACACCCACCTACCAGTTACCCCATCCGTTCTGTGTTTGTTGTCTGCCATCCAAAGAATTATGACTTTTATAAGTCTAAGCATGTCTAAACATAAGTAACCATGTAAGCAGTATAAAAGCTTAATCTATACTACTCTAATTAGGTTGGGGTGGTGGTGATGTTGATTGGGGTGACAAAGTAAGTTCATGTAGAGAGTTAGGCTAATACTTAGTGAAAAGTATAAGTTGAATGCATGCGATAATGAATTTGAAAACAAATAATACTCTGCAAATAATAGGTGTTTGTAATATGTTCAAAGGGATTGCTTGCTTTGTTGCTCGTCAAGAGGTTTTATTCGCAGTCGGCTTCGCTCATGTCACAACTTTCTGAGGCTAGGAAGAAAAAATAGAAATACCAAAAGAAAATAATACAATAACTAATGACTGAATATGAAATGTATGACATGACATAGGATCTTCAAAATTAAACTAATGCAAGAGGGATCAAGCTACTATGTGGATATGGTCATCATTTTGACCAAGATAGCAGAAATAGTTTATTGAACTGGACTGTGGGGCCACTTGTAAGTGAAACAATAACTATAAGCAAGCTCCATTTGTTCTGTTACATAGTACGACATGTGGTCAACTAATTTAGGAGGATAGTGTTTACACATGTGTGTGAATCATTTAATTAGTTGCCATTTAATTAACTAACATGCAGGGTTCATAGAGCACGGCTGAGACTCATACTAAGGTTTAATTCAAACTTTAATTGAATTGCTTAGGTAATGTGTTCTGCAGATCAGGGACTTAGGGATTTAAGAAATCAGCTAATGAGTGATTAACCACTAATGTTATTCCTTTTCGTGAGTGGGTTCCCTGGACATAGTAAGGAAAAAAAAGATAAAACTAACAAATATCAGTACTAGTGTATGTGTGCAGACGCATACACAAAGCACATGATTGCCTTGCTCTGCTCATACAGCTGCAGCGCAGTGCTATGCAAGGTATGCCGGTGGCCACTGCTCGGACCAAGACGTAAACAATGCTACCAGCTATGATGGACAAAAGAGATGGGCACCTTTCAGCTCGAAAGCTCACCAAAAGTTCGAATACGGCGTTGGTGGAGGCGGATCGACACTATAGTGAACGGAACGCCGACGGTTACCGCGACAGCGTCGAGCAGAATGGCGAGCTGGTGTGATGATGAAGCACCAGAGACGAGGAAGATGCCTGCACAAGGATGGTCACGGCGAAGCGCACTCGCAGGACAGGAGATAATGCTTAAGAGGGAGCTTTAATTTAAAAGCAAAGCGTAGAGAAGAGGCATGTATTATCCTGTTGTGACTGCTTTTTATATAGACAAGATTTACCACAGTAAGGATAAAGCAAAGGATAGCTGAGATGAGGTGGCCAGAGATGTGTCGAGCTGAGAAGGTAGGGTGATCTCTTTGCTGTCATTCTTGTGCAAGTGAAGGAAAAGAAAGCAGTTAGCTGTAGCAGGGAAGTGGTTACACGATTTACCCCGGGCAGAAGGATAAGGCAGAGGAGGAGATGGCCATGGAGCTCATGCTGGGCAGACATGCAGCTACTTGAGGGGATGAATCGGCGTGACAAACTGCTTTGGTTGCAGCGTCGAAGGAGTGGAGCAGACTTTTAGGGCTTGTTTAGTTGGGCTGTGGCTGTTGATAAAGCTGTGGTTGGTTGGTTGTCAGAAAAAACTGTTATAGCTGTGGAAAAGTGGATATATGACTTTTGATTGATTTAAACCATCTACAATATTTTGGAAAATGAGCTCTGAAGCATCAACATATTGTAAAAAGCTGGCAAAAGGCAGCTTTTCTAAACAGTTGAATTTGCACTACAAAGCCCACAACTACTGTTGACAAAAACTGCTGAAAAGCTGACCGTTTGGTTGGTCTACAGTTTTTTCCAGTAAAAAACTGTTGAAAAGCCCAACTAAACACTCTCTTGGTCTTTTCTTTGAACGCAGTTTATTGGCTTAGAAGATATATATGAAGTGATGGCATATGCATGCATCTATGGCCAGCTAAACACTGCTACGGTGGGGAGGAAAATGACAGAAAAAGGTTGGAGCATAAGATTAAAGAAATTTGTGTTGTCTGCTAATTACCTCGGTAAGCACTTATTAATTCCATGTTTATGGACTTATTAATTACTACCAATTGTTGATCGTGGAAAGTCACGTATAGAACTTCGCTCAAGAATACTAAAAATATTTCTAGATAATCTTGGGTTGGTCATAGTGCGACAAAATTTATTAGAGCTTATAGTTTAAAAATTTTAGTGACATTATTTAGTTATATATTAACTTAGCCCTTTAGACTTTTATTTGTTGTAATTTTACATGCATGCATGATATGATGCAACCAGGAATAAAAGTTTTAAATTCTTGCTCAATTTATGATCATGCATGAATACCATGAAATACACATGATGCACATAATACAAGATTAAGAAAAAGGGGATGTTACAACGTCGCTCTTGGGGGGTGTGGTACAATACTTCGTCGCCACCCAAGGAGGATTTTTTAGTGCACGTCGCCACGGAGCGCACATCGAGCGCGGCATAGACGTCGCTCTTAGAGGCATGGCATATTGCTTCGTCGCCACCTAACGCAAAGTTAGGGCTCGTGTCGCTACAGAGCGTGGTCGAGCGTGGCATAGACGTCGCTCTTAGGGGCACGACATATTATTTCGTCGCCATCTAAGGCAGAGTTAGGGCTCGCATCGCCGCGGAGCATAAGTCGAGCACGGAATATTCGTCACTCTTAGGGGCATGGAATATTTCTTCCTCGCCACCTAAGGTGGAATTATGGCTCACATTGCTGTGGAGGGTGGGTCGAACGCGGTGTAGACGTCGCTCTTAGGGGCGCGATGTATTACTTTATCGCCACATAAGGTGGATTTTTTAGCACACGTCACCGCAGAGCGCGGGTCGAAAGCGGCATAGACGTCGCGGCCTCTCCTCCTCCAGCCACCATCACTACCACTTCATACACCTTGGTATACTGGATTGGGTCTGTGGTGCCAGAATACATCAACAAATCGGCCGAACAAAACTTGGGTGGAACAGCACGGCCATGAGCCTAGGACTCACTGGACTTGCCATGTTAGTGAGGTTGATGACTTCTAGGGTCTGGGGATGACGGGCGACGTAGTGCAGCACCTGGTCGACATGAGCTTTGCTCAGACGTTGACAAAGGTGTAGGGCCTCCTAGCGACTTGGACCATCTTCATAGTTATGAATGGCCATGTGAGCAGCTTGTTGGTTGTGCTGGATGATGGCACAGAGACACGCCGCCTCCTGATCCACCTTGTCTGTGAAGACTGACGCTCGAGCTCAGGCCTCAGCCAAGTTCTGAAGAAGCTTGCTGGCGGCAGGGTTGGTGACATGGATCTCTAGTGGTGGGGCAGGAATCACTGTAGCCCGCGTTGCCTCTACCTACTATATTCACCGAAATCTGCCAGATGCGCCTCGCCAATACGGACCGCCACCTTGAATCATGCTTCTTCGAAGGGGTTCTTTTGATCCCTACTTGATCCCGAATTTCACCCGCTTGTGCCTCTCCTAGATCTTGTTGCACCTCGACCAGATGCACATCACCCTCTAGCCTGAGCACACCTCGTTAAGGTACGTTGCTCCACTCTTGACCGAACACACGTCGTCAAGTCACCCTAGCACACCATGTCGAGGCATGCTCCTGTACACTACAACAATTCTGCCTTGAGTTAGTGTTTCCTATTGGAGTATCGGGGTACCTCGTCTGGGACGTCTAGGTGGACTCCTCCAACATCGCCGACAAGGATAAACTCCTCCGACGAAAGGACGACCTCAACAACATTGAGGAGTAACGGACTCAAGTGTTGATGAGATCAGCCAAATACCAACAAGACCTCTGGCGCTACTACAATCGACATGTCTGAGGACGTACCCTACAAGTCGAAGACCTAGTCCTATGACTCATTCAGAACCAAAGCAATAGCAATAAGCTGTCTCCAAAGTAGGAAGGTCCCTACAAGGTGGTCGAAGCCTCCCAACCAAGGTTATTCATACTAGCTATGGAAGATGGTCGAGTCCTCACCAATTCTGGAATATCGATCAGCTCCAGAAGTTTTATGTGTAAGTACCAAAAGTAAGTTCACACAGTTGTTGCCCCTCTGGACCTCAATGTCGCTTGGATCATTTCCTACCTCCCTATCTGGTCCTCACACCCAAGCCTAGCACCCGTATGACGGGCACTTCGGCAATAAGTCGCTCCGGGTACCTCTACCCAGCACGCGCTCCCGAGTACGCTTTAGCAAGGTCTTCACAAGACCAACAGAGCACATGAAGATATCCACAACTACGAGGGCAGGATGGCACGCACTTCTCAAATTTTGATTTCTACCCTTTGTCATTTATGATATTTCCCTTTTCTTTGACTGCCTATACGAGACTCCTTCTAGAATAACTCGTCAGGGGCTGGATAAGTGCCTGGTATCAGGAAGTTAACAATGGTGTATAACGTCAGCTACGGTCTCGCGGGACGTAAGGAAAGCCCATTATCGTGTCTACAAGTGTCAGAGAGCCATTGAGCCCTCCACTTGACTAGACCTAAGGTCTGGCCAACCGAAATCCCCAGCTAGTAGCAACGTTCCCTGACTCGGAACGAGCAAAGAGAGGGAAGTACGGACATCGTACATTTGCGGGATCACCCGATATCATGCCTTCGACATAACTCACCGACTAGCTCCAACAGAATCGAAAGTAAGATGCCAATGGATCTATTACGACTCACTACACGGGTGCTTATGTTTCTTTCTCTACAAAGGGAAAGGGTTCCGAGCTAGGGTCTTGTGGGACTTAAGGAAAGCCCCTTATCATATTGTCAGGGAGCCATTGAGTCCTCCACTTGACTAGGCCTAAGGACTGGCTAACTGAACTCCCCAACTTGTAATAATGTTTCTTGACTCGGGCTGAGGAAAGAAGCTAAGGTGCTAAGTGTAAACATTGTCACAATCTATCGATACCTAGTGTTAGATAAGACCCATCATAAAGTCATTTCATACAAGTACTTTCAGATAAGAAACTCAGATATTAACGCAAACTAGCAGAGTGCCCGTGCGTTGTGATGGATAAAAATTTTAGAAGGAAAGATAGTATCATAAAATAAACTATGATGATCATTTTGTTTCTCAAGTTATGTTGTAGTATGTATTGCTCAAAATTAGTGTTATACGATCTTTCTTTCTAGAATTTATATCCCTTGCAACACTCTGCTAGTAATAGTAGATCGACAGACAGTTGACACAGAAGAGCAGTAGAGTATTAAAAAGAATCATACAATTTTGGATCTCAGGAGAAGACAGAAGAAACAGTTGATTTCACCCTTACCCAATCCCAAAATTCCCCTTCATTTTCTCTTCTTCTTCTTCTTCTTCTTCTTCTTCTTCTTCTTCGTCTTTTTCTTCTTCCTTCTCCTTCCCCTTGTTCCCTTCCCTTCTCTTCTCCTTCCCCCAACCGAGCTCCCCTTCCTCCCCTTGGTTGGCGGCTAGGGTAGCCCGGCTAGGAGGTTAGGCAGCTCAGCTGGGGCGGTGGTGATGGCACGGCAAGGGGTAGCAGCAGCTTCTTCCTCCCTTCTTCTTCTTCTTCTTCTTCTTCTTCTTCTTCTTTTCTTCTTCTTCTTCGTCCTTCTCTTTCCTCTTATCCTCCTCCTTCCCCTCCTTCTCTTCCCTTCACTTATCCTTCCCTTAGCCGAGCTCCTCTTCTTCCCCTTGGCCGGTGGCTAGGGTAGCTTGGCTAGGAGGAGAGGCATCTCGGCCGGAGTTGCGGCGGTGGTGGAGGCGGCGCAGGATGAAGGGGAACGATGGGATCGGACGGTGATGGAGCACGCAGCATGTAGGCGGCCGGTCTTTAGCTCAATTTAGAGGAGTCATTACTATATTTAAGGTAGTTAGTTTGTTGGTTTTTGTTTGAGATTTTTTAGATCTTTATTATATCTAAGGTAGTTAGTTTGTTGACTTTTGTTAGAGATTTTTTAAGAATGTGGTTAGCGGAAAGGAGTTATATCTAAGGTAGTTAGTTTGTTGGCTCCTGTTAGAGAATTTTTAGGAATATAGTTAGTGGAGGAGAGTTATATCTAAGATAGTTAGTTTGTTGGTTTTGGTTAGAGAATTTTTAGGAATGTGGTTAGTGGAGGAGATTTATATCTAACATAGTTAGTTTGTTGGCTTTTATTAGAGATTTTTTAGGCATGTGGTTAGTGGAGGGGAGAGTTTTAATGGGAAAGAAGGTGTGGATGAACTCGATGGCAATTCGAGTCATGTCACGTCATCTTTGTTTGCGGCCACCATCAAGTTTGATTTTGTAATTAAGTAGCCTAGTCAAAAATGGAGGGGACGGGAGGAGCGAGTTTGTTTTGGTAGTTAACATAATCACATTGAGTTTGTGATAACTTTTTGTATAGATAATGCATAGATGTCAAATGGATATTGTTTAGTTGCATATTACATTGAGTTTATTTTTATAGTTAAGTGGCCAACAACTTGTTTGTTATTGTTACACAGAAATAGATAATTTTTTGCATAGATAATGCATAGTTGGTTATTGTTTAGTTGAGATTTTCTAGCTATGTAAGAGGGGAGGAGGTGTATCAACCAACAGTAGAGGAGGCTGTGGATGAACCAACCACCACCAACTCCAATATATATAATAGTAAAGATAAAGAAATGTAAGTTGTTTATGTAAGCAGGTGGGGCATCATCGTCAGGTACATCAAGTCTCTTTACAAAGACTTGGGCGGCGTTCGACATCGCTGATACTAGCTGGTCGGTCTCCGCCTCGGCCACCTTGACCTTCTCGATGTCCAGGCGGGATTCTTCCTCACTTGCTCAGGTCTCTAGGATCGAGAGCCTCTCTGCAGCAAATAGGCATTGAGGCAAAGGGAGAACGTGGTTAGCAAGGAAAAAGTGTAAAACAAAGGAGATACTAGGGGAAGAGACGTTATAGGAAAACATAGAAATCGACCTTGAGGGTTGCGGCCTGGGAAGTTGCACGATCCGCACAGCGGACAAACCGGTGACGCTGGTCGATATGTCATCTTCCGCAAGGCATAGGCTAGCACGATTCACGAATGCAAGCTCTGAACAGGATCTAGCAAAGAAGTCTGGTGTAAGGCAGCCTGCGAACCTGACGCCACCCAGAACGGTTAGGAGCAAGTGGTTTGCGCGAGATGCCCGTGTGGGGCTGTCCAGCGATGTCCTATGGGATCAACACGCGAGGGCCAGCGATGTTGGCCACGTCAGTTGAGGTGGTCTTGACCCGAAGGCGAGACTTGGGTAGGTTAGTGCGGGAAGGGTGCGTCACGCCCGTCGAAATGATTTTGGGAGCGGGGTGGGTGGCGAAGGGACTGTCCACCCCCTGACTAATTCGAGTGTGTCGCCGGCGTGCTTGATGATTTGTACCTCAGAAGATGAGGATGATGAGTTCAAGAAGGAAAGCAGCCCCTGCATGATGGCGGTGGAGTCAAAGGCCCCGGGAAGGCCTCCCAGTGGTCCTTTCCCAATCCCAAGCCCGAGCGGAGGAGGCGTTGTCTCAGTCAACTCCTCCCAGGTCTGGTTGAGGCCTTTTCCAGTAGCAGGACGTGTTCCTAACCCTCGTCGCCCGACTCAGTGGCATATTTGTCGCTTCCTTTGGTGTCATCGCCTTGAGCCGACAACTCTAACTGCCTGCTTTCTTCGTCGTCGGAGCCATCGTGCGTCGCCGCGGTAGCGCGCTTCTTTCCTTCTCCCTTCTCCGAGGGAGACATGGCACGTTTCCTCTCCTATCCGACTTCGGTCTCCTGGGGAGTCGTCAAACTGGGGCGAGGAGGTACTTCCCACTTGAAGACGTCACAGGCACAATTTTAGCACCCGCTTGTGAGCTTCACCATAGAGCAAGCCTCTTGGATGGAGTATCTTCCGAGTATGGCCGAGGCTCCTCGCTCTGCACGGGGGAGGTTCTACCCTACAAAAGAAGGTAAATTTTTTAAGTATGATTAAGTCGGCTGAGTGAAAAGTAAAAAGAGGGAAAGGCCGACTTACCTTCGGTAGGCTTGTAGCTGTAGAAGTCACAAGGTCCATGCAGTTTGCCCTCGGGTAGAGGGTAGGCCTTCGGGTTCTAGCCCGTCATGAGGGGACGGATGCACAGTAAGATATACTCTTCGACCAAGTCACAAGAAGATATACTCATCTACCCTAGCGCAACACGCCTCTCCATGCATGTCACTGTCTGACATGATTAGTTGGCAGCTAGTGTACCTGGGAAACTCCTTTTTCCCGAAGAAGCCGAGATCACTAACGCGGTAATAGAATCACTCATTACGCCAGTTCTTCTACTTATTCTTCAGGACCATGGCAGTCTAGGTAACTTCGGCGTGGTAATTCACCCAGAAGCTAACCATCCTATGCAGTGACGATGCCCCAGTGTGGAGAAGTACTAATGTCATCACCGACTCGTGAAAGTAGGCGAAGCAGGCCGCCAAGGTCTTCATGAGCATTGTCCTGACTGTCCACTCATAAATCGCCATCCGAACGATCACGATGGGGTTGAGGTCCGAAATCTTGAGCCTCAAGTGGCTCAGGACCTCCTAGATGATAGAAGCCACCGAAAAGGTGAGCCCGGCCTCGAACTGCATGACGAACACCAAGATATGCCCTTCTGGTGGGGAGCCTTGTTTGCTCCCAGCCGGGGGGATGAGCGAACTGTGCTCCTCACGGTCTAGAGGAAAGCATCTAGCATCTTGCCGTTTGGCTAAGGTGACCTCGGTGACACTAGACTCCTCGAGCCAGCGTGAGTAGATGGTCTTGTTCTTCACCTTCTTCCCCTTCTGCTTAGGAGCGGCGACTTACCTGCTGGACAGCATGCCTAGCGCAGTCTTCTTCTTGAAGGGTGATGTCATCTAGGAGACGCTTCAGGGCTACCCAGCGAGACGGATGAATCTTGCTGGAATTCGAGGGGAGTCAAGCGAGGGCGACTGGGGAGGAATGCTCGGAGACCAGTGGAGTGTAGCAGTAGTTGAGCGGGAAAGCTAAGAAGGAGGGGGGAAGAGATGGGGGACCCCGGTGGTATATATAGGTGCTGGAGAAGGCCCAGATATCGAGGGGGGATAACAGTGCGACGTGAGGACCATGAAGACATCAGTTTGAATCACAGCTATGACGGCGATCATTGAGGTGGGCATTAAATCGGTGGTGGAAGCGAGAGAGGGGGACGACAGAGAAAGAAGGTCAGTTCTAATAAGTAGGGCACCTCGTCCCGATCCATTGAGCGTCCACCTCGTCCTGTAACATGATGAGGGTGCTATCCAGTGTTATGCCGCAACCATTGCCCGTGACAATGAGGGGCTACTATTAGAGGAGTCCGCCTAGACGCCCCAGATGAGGTACCCCCGATCCTTCAACAGGAAACACTAACTCAAGGCAGAATTGTTGTTGAGTACAGGAGCATGCCTTGGCGAGGTGCGCTAGGGCGACTTGGCAACATGTGTTCGGCTGAGGTGGAGCGACGTACCTTGGCAAGGCACGCTCAGGCAAGAGAGCGACGTGCATCTGGTTGAGGTGCAGCGAGATCTCAGTTAAGGCGCAGCGGGTGAAATTCAGGATCAGGTAGGGATAAAAGACCCCATCGAAGAAGCGCGATTCGTGGTGGCGGTCCATACCGGTGAGGTGCATTTGGCAGATTCCAGCAAATATAGTAGGTAGAGGCGAGGAGCAAATAGCAGAACTGCCCTAGATGTTATGATAAAATAGAGGGTAAAATCGTAAACTACCTAAGGGCAGAGATGAACATGCACTTGTAAGTCGCTTTCGTCTATAAAAGGGTAGGCCGACCCCTCTCATTGGGCAAAGAAAGATCTAATACATTCCCAGGAGTTCTCGGTTGTTTTTCCACCCACATTTTTTGCACTTATTCTCAACGAGAATTCTGGTGGAGTAATAGCAATCGCGAGGAATGCTTGACAGCTTATCCCCTTAGCACCTCAGTTAGCTAATCCGGGGTGCCACAAGTTTATTGCCCAAGGGTGACTTCGTCGACAGGCGAACAACTTGACTCGGGGAGATTTGAACTTTAGTTCATAGGGGAGCATGGCTTCGGCCCTGTAAAGATCTTGATGCCGAGTTCCTCACAATAGTCAATGAAGGCCATGCTCGAGAACTGAGTGCCGTTGTCGGTAATGATCCTATTTGGGACGCCGAACCTAGTGACAATGTTTTTCCTGATGAATCACTTGGCGGCCATCGAGCTGATTTTGGGATGGGTTCAGCTTCGATCCACTTAGTGAGAGTATCGATTGCGACGAAGAGGAACTTGAAGCCCCTGAATAATACTGGGAAAGGCCCCAGAATATCCAGACCCCCATGTCATGAAGGGCCACAACAAGGGTATCATTTGCAACGCTTGGGCAAGCTGATGGATGCGTCTGCAATGAAGTTGGCGCTGATAGTAGCGCTTAACAAGCTCGTTCGCATCACGGAGAGCTGTTGGCCAAGATAATCCTTGTCTAAAGGCCTTTCTGACTAGGGTTTTAAAAAGATGCATATGTCCCGCACACCCTCCCCCTCCCCAATGGATCTCTTCGAGTAGTTCATTACCCTTCTTCCGAGTGATGCAACACATGCAACACATGAGTACTCCATGGGTTCCTCTGTGATAGAGGATCCCGTCGACCAGGGTATACATCCGAGCCCTTCACAAAATTTTCTTGGATAGCACGTCGTCCTCGAGTATTGTCTGTGTTCATCCACGAATCGAAGGAAGCTACGAGTTGCCCCTCAACCCCCCATGGAGCATCAATACCTAGTGACATCCTTGAATGGTTATAGCGCTCTTGGTCCACCATCCCTTCGGCCGTAGCCTCCGCAGACATCATAGAACCAACCTTGTCATCTGCCAAAGCTATGGACAACATCGAGAGCCTTTCTACGAAGGTCCCAGGTGGGCATGGAGATCGTGAGGATGCCAGGCGGGCAAGACTTCGAGTCTGATGAATTTCTTCTCCAGCTTCCTCACCTCCGCAAGGTAAGCTGCCATGGTTTGGTCCAAGGTTTGATACTCCTTGCTAACTTGCTTCACCACCAACTGTGAGTCCCCACTTATGAGAAGGTGGTGGATACCAATTGCAGAAGCTACTCGGAGACCGGCAAGCAAACCCTCATACTCGGCTATGTTATTCATAGCTGGGAAATCGATCTGCAATATGTATTGTTGGCATTCTCCTGTTGATGAAGTTAATACTATCCCAGCCCCCGAGCCATTGAAGGTCAGTGACGCGTTGAAGTGTAGGGTCCATACTTCGATGTTGTCAGTGGGGAAGCTGTTAGGCTGCTCGAGCTTGGACCACTCGGCGACGAAGTCGGTGAGTACTTGCAATTTGACCACAGTTCGTGGCATGAAGTGGATGTCGAACTCTCCAAGTTCGACCGCCCACTTGGAGATTCTTCCGATAGCATCTATGTTACAGAGGATGTCGCCGAGTGAAAAGGTGGATGGAATGATGATCTTGTGAGCTTGGAAGTAGTGTCGTAGCTTGCAGGAGACCATCAGTACCGTGTAGAGAATCTTTTGTACTTGAGGGTAATGTTCTTTGGTTCCATGAAGGACCTCGCTGATGTAGTAAACTGGTCTTTGGATCTTTTCACGCTTGTTAGGGGCTTGACATTTCACCACCAATACAGCGCTTACTAGTCATGGTCCGGCCACTATGTAGAGCAACAGTTCTTCCTTTGGGTCAGGAGTGACTAGCACAGGGGGGTTGAAAGATAGTTGTGTTGTCGTAAGAGTTTGAAGAAAAGATGCCCTCGATCTCTGAGTCGATATATGAAATGGCTTAGTGCTGCCATGCATCCCGTTAGCCTCTGGACCTCTCGTACTGACGTTGGGGACTTCATCTCCCTTATGGCCTAGATCTTTTTAGGGTTAGCTTCATTCCTCAATGAGAGACTAAGAACTTGAGTAGTTTTCTAGCGTCGACTCCAAAAGTGCACTTCTCAGGGTTTAGCATGATTTGGTTCCTTCTTGATTTGTGAAGGTCTCGAGGAGGTTCGGGAATAGTTCTTCCTTTTTCTTCGTTTTCATAACAAGGTCGTCTACATAGGCTTCAATGTTATAGCCAATCTAGCTATGGAGGGCTAGTTGCATTTCTCGATGGTATGTTGCACCAGCGTTTTTCAACCCAAAAGGCATTTCCAAATAACAGAATATACCGAAAGGAGTTACAAAGGAGGTCTTCTCCTCATCTTCTTAAGACATGCTTATCTAATGGTAACCAGAATATGCATCGAGAAGGCTTAGATAGTCACGTCCAGAGGTGGAGTCTATTATCTAAACTATCCTATGCAGGGGAAAGGTATCTTTAGGACAAGCCTTGTTGAGATCCGTGAAGTCTATACACATGCGCCACTTCCCATTAGCTTTTTTGACCATGACGGGATTAGCTAGTCACTCGAGGTGCTCGACTTCTTGGATGAATCCGGTCTTCAAGAGCTTCTCGATCTCCACCTTGATGGCTTCTTTTCGATCGAGAGCTAATCGTCAGAGCTTTTGCTTGACAGGCTTGGCATCGGGATGAACTGTCAGTCTGTGCTCGATCACATCCCTAGAGATTCTAGGCATGTCAGGGTTGCCATGCGAACACGTCCGAGTTAGCCCGGAGGAAGGTGGCAAGCTCAAGTTCCTATATTGGGCTCAGGTTAGAGCCGATCCGAACTGTGTTGGATGGCTCCATTGGGTTCAGAGGAATAGTCTTGACCTTGCGATGGGTCTTCACGGTCACCTTAGGCTTCAAGTGCTTGGTCTCCTTAACCGTCTAGTGCTGCTCGGCCAGGTCTAGGCTACACTTGTCACAATATAGTCTGCTCTGAGCGTGGTCCTTTACCGTGATGACACCTTGTGGCCCTGGAATCTTCATGCACTAGTAGGCCTAGTGCGCGGCGGCCATGAACTTTGTGAGAGTTGGTCGTCCTAAGATGGGGTTATAAGCTGTCTCAAAATTGATGGCATCAAATAGGACCTTATCTGTTCGGAGGTTATCTAGCTTTTCGAAGGTCACAGGTAGTGTGACTTGGCCAATCAGAGTAGCCTAGGACCTGAGAACAATGCCATGAAAGGCATGGGTTACCGATTTGATACTAGAGCGAGGAATATGTATTGCATCGAGTGCGCTGGTGAAGAGGATGTTTAGGGAACTTCCTCCGTCTAAGAGCACTCAGGATACCTTGCAGTTATTGATCGTTGGCTCAACTACAATCGAAAAACATCCTGATCGGACATAGTTCTTGGGGCAATCGGTCTGGTCAAAGGAGATCTTAACATCCGACCACTTGACCGCTTGCAGGCTCTGAGGAATCGTAGCTAGGACTTCTCGGGCTATCATTTTGAACTGTCTTTTGGACTCGTAAGAAGCTGAGCCCCCGAACATATGTTCAATCATTTATTCTTCTCCCTGAAAAGGCACATGGTCCAAGTCACTGCCGGAGCTGGAATCTCGACTATGACTTACCACTTACAGGGCTTTCCCTCGGAGCTTCTGGGTCTCAGCCTTGATGTATTTCTTGAATAGCTAGCATTGACGGAGGTCGTGTGTGTCGGTTTGGTGGAAATCACACCAAACCTTGCATGTCCACTCGACAGTCACAAGCTGTTTATCCTTGACCCGTGGTTGCCAGGGGCGCTTCTCGGGTAAGTTCTCCATGACTTCACTGGTCTTGGACCTCTTCTCCCCATTCCCATTGAAGGATTTCTTCTTGCGCTTGCTCCTCGACGAGTCGCCCTCCGTTCTAGAAGATGAGCGGCGTGTCCCTCATTCTTGTTCCTCATTAAACATCAAGGGCTCCTCTGTGTTGGCAGCCTTGTCAGCGATGCCCATCAGCCGTGTGACTGTCTTTGGAGGGTGCATGGCAAGATCTTCGGTGCATCTGTGATTCCTACTACCACAGATAAACGCCTGGATTTCATCCGCATTGGTTACCTCGGGTATGGTGTTGTGTGTCACGGACCCGGGAATTACATATGATTAGGGGAACGGATAATCGCCAAGGACCGAGAAACCAGTCGGCTCGGTGGCACGGTACCTGCACCGTGCATACCGAAGCAGAGTGGTCCGACACCTGACCAACGCAAGCCGGCCGAAAACGACTAAACTTCCCAAAACCACATACAATTCCCTGATCCTGTGGAGGTTTAGAGTCATTCCCGAATTCTACTACGCAAAGCAAGATCGGAGGAGCCCGACAATTCTACCCACACCCTAACCTAGCTCGGAAGCTAGTGGGTCGCTCGAGAGCCCAGTAGAATACGCCCACACCCTGCCTGGCCGGCACAGCATCTCAGCCAGCGGGTCACTCAACCGATACCTGCTCGACGTAGTAAAAAGGAGAACAGCTTTAACCCTTCACGGCATACCCATATACTTCGTATCATACACGCATTGCATATGGGCAGCCCTAATAACAACTCGATATCACAACAAAGCTCTACTACAGAAGAGTTATGGATAATACACACTTCCCGACCCTGGGATAAGTACCTATTGCTCATACATAGCGACCTGGAGGTCATTTACCTTAAATACAAAGTACCTATCGCTCATACATAGCGACCTGGAGGTCGTTTACCTTAAATACAATGTTAAAAACAGCAGCGGAAGATAAACGGAAAACACCGAGATGGTGGGGGAAACCACCTCAAAACAGCTCACAAAATTCCCAAGGAAGTCGAAGCCGAAGGGGTAAACCGAAGCAGCGAACGTCAACTCCGAAACGCTCCATGAACCTGCCTAGGATAAACCTAGGTGAGTACAACCACCGTACTCGCAAGACATTGCTCATCAATTAATTAAAACATGGTATTAATCCTATTTGACAAGTGGTGAAGGTTCACTATTGTTATCAAGTTCTAGTTGCATACAAGAGATAAGATGAACATCAGCTACATCATTTTAATTTCAGATTTCAGCAGACATTAGCAACAACCTAATAACAGCATGGAACCATTAACCGAGGTATAACAATGGGGTAACATCTCAACATACATTAGAACAAACACATGGAGATAATAACAACTTACAAGCACACATATGAACATAACAACGTGAATGTCCTCATTTCCAATCCATTCGGGGGCAGCCCACACCCCAATTAAATCACATATCCATCACACTAACAATTTCAATCAATCTCTCGAACCGTTACCGGCAATCGATCACCCTGAGTATAGCGAGTGCATTATCCCTGGAGGTTGCAAGGCTCCAAGGGCCTGAGACTTACCTCAACTACACCGCAGCCTCGATTCCACTAAAGTCCACGTGGTGATAAGGGAAGTAACACGATGAAGTCACCTTAGGTTGGTATGGCGACAAAACACTTCAAAACACCGGGGGTCGCCCCATCACTTCAATTAACACCAACTTTATTCATCGTGCACCCCCTCGGCTCTCACATCTCACTTTAGCGAGTTTAGGTGATTAGGGCAACCAGTTCATTCTCAGCCGTAGCTGCTGCATAACCCCAAACTTACACATACTAGTGTGGCATCAAGCACAGGTTAAGCAAACATTCACACAAGCACCAAGTCAAGTTAATTAATTAAGCCAAACAAAGATTAACACCCAATGTATTGATTAATCAACAAGCAATGGGGCTTGCCTTGAAGTAGAGTTCGTTGAAGTGCCGGAACAATCGGTAGAACGCCAAAACACCCGAACTGGAAAAGCGAAGGAAAGAACAATAAATAACGGCAAGAGGGGCATGATGCATTGATGAGATGAACATGCTTATGCATCTCTAAAGTATCCTCTGGATGTTAGGAAGCTAACGCGACGAGAATTAATCAATTATGATTTGTAGAACTTAGGTTATCGTCCTAACAATGCATGCATGTCCAATTTCATTTGAATTCATGTTAGGTTGGAAAATTGCTATTCTTAGTGAATGGCCATGTCCTAAAATTTTTATATTGTAAAAGTACTCCGAGATACGAATCTAACGCCACTAGAATCATTCAATTTGGAGCTATGATCATCGAGTTACGGATTATCGAAAAACATCGCTCGGGAGGAACGAACCAATTCATATTCAAAATGGGTTTTAAGTTCAATTGCAAATATTGAAATTATGTTTGGACCAGATCGTAGGAAATTTCATGAGGTTTCCAAAAATATAAAATTTGCTAAATTTGGAGCTACGAGTGAAAAGATATCGCATTTCTAAACTGTCGCAAAACCCTAACCCTATTTATTTATTTATTTATTTTCCTTTTTCTGCACAACCTAATTGCTAAACCCACCCGAGAACCTACTCTAACTTAACCCTGGCCCGACTGACATGGGGACCCACTCGGCAGGGCCGACTGGTCACGGCTGACCCCGTCAGCCGCTAACTGGGACTCGGGGGACCAATCCCGAGTCGCCACGTCACCCCTACCTCTCTCTCACTGAAGATGAGGTGGCCGGCAGCTCTGGTGGAGGTGCTCCTCGCCGGAGCATCACCAGAAAATGCCCGGGGCCCTGGGGGCCACGGCGGGCTTAGGGGAAGCGGCGGAGGCACGAGAGGCTCACCCCGAGTTCGTGGCTCGGCACGGAGACGACAGGAGAGGCTGGGAAGGGGGCTCGCAACGATGGCCGGCGGCGGGAGCTTCAGGTGCCGTCGGGGAGGAGCTTTCGAGCACAGATCTGAAAAGGGGGAAGGCGGAGGAGGTCGGGAGGAGGAGAGGGAGTTCAGGGGTTAGAAGATGGAGCTCGGGGAGGACCGGAGCGGTGGCAAGAGCTCGCTGGAGTTGGTGGCCGGACGCGATGAAGAAAGGCGGCGCGGGCTCCGATCTGCAAGGGGAGGAGAGGAGCGGGTCAAGGGATAGGCGGGCGAGCGTGAGGATGAGATAAAAGAGGTAGGGGCTCACCCGATGCGACGGGATTCTTCGCCGGAGCTCGGCCGGAAGTGAGAAAGACAGCGGCGCGGCGAGAAATGGGGCACCGGGAATGGGGCTAGGGTTTGAGCGGAGAAGGAGAGGGGAAGCGGGCGGTCCGGACAGGGGTTAAAAGGGGGCGGCCGGTCGGGACGCCCGGTGGCTCCGCCGCCCACCTCTGCCATCCGGCGCCAGAGACGTGGCGGCCGGGTGCTGATGCGCGGGTCCCGCGCGGCAGGGGAGAAGGGAGGAGGTGGTAAGGCGGGGAGGCGCCTTCCAAGGGCGAAGGCGGAAAGGCAGAGAGGGGAGGCGGGTTTGGCACTGGGGGGCCGGCTGAACGCGGCCCAATAGGCCTCGGCCCAATTCCTTTTCTTTTAGCTTTTTCTTTTTCTTCTTTTCTAGCGACAGCACCTCCTTTTTAAATGATTTGAGCATTCAAATGAGCTCCAAATGATTTAAAATTTTTACACAACTCTCAAAATAGTATATAGGACCTACTGTTAAAATTTGAGGTCATTTGGATACTTTTTGATCTGATTTTGAATTCAAATTCAAATTTGACCCAAAAGGGAGTTGGAACTACAACCAGGCCCTAAACATTTCTAAAAATTCCAAAATTTTGCATGTGACTAGGGTTCTCATATTCAAGGCTAAATATAAATTTTTGTAACTTTTCATCCACATAAATATTGCCTAATCATTGAATTACAATTCAGCCCCTTTTGCAATTTGACTTCAATTCTTCAAGTTGAGCTAGCAAGGCATAATGGCTTTGGATGAGATTTTGGGAGAGGGGAATTGCAATGGTGATCTACCAAGGGGGTCACTGATTTCCTCCACCTCTTATTACTAAGGTTTGATGTTTAATAAACCAAATAAGTTGATTGGTGTTTGTTGAACTAACCACCGAGGATGAGATATGTACGTATTCTATAAAATATAATTGTTGTAGATTTAAGTTTATGCAGGGTGGGTGTGGAGATGATGACATGAATGCGAGGTGAAATGCAAAACCTAATCGCAAATTAGAAATGGGTATTACATTGTGGATGCTACTAAAGAGCCAAATGAACTCGCGTAGGCTCTCGTCCTTCTACTGGTGAGTCGGAACAGGTCATCTGTTTTACCAGGACGAACGTAAGTGCCCTGGAAGTTCCCTTGGAACATGCTGCAGAGCTGTTCCCACAAGTGGATTGTTCCCGCTTGCAGATTAGTCAACCATGTCCTTGCCGGGCCCTTAAGGGCAGTGGGAAGGTAATTGGTCATGACCCTCTCGTTACCACCAGTGGCTTCGATGGTTGTGGTGTAGCCGATTTCATGGTCCTGTCGTACTTCTCTATCGATCTCGGTTTGAATCGGGATGGCCAATGCACCTTTCTGAGTTCAGGCGTAAAAGTTTGGCATCTGTTGACGATTCTCCGAGAAGATATGAACTCTCTACTGATCAGAGTAGGAGATCAATCTTGACTCTGATAGCAGCGTCTTGATGTGTTTCGAGTGGAAGGAGGCTCTGGCTAAGACTTCGAGTACCTACGCTGATCGAGTTCATCATGTAGGTCTCGGATTGGGTGACCTCGGATAGGTAAGGCTCTGAAGCGACATTTAGGTCTGTTGGCCTCCTGAAAGTCTGGTTCCTTGGATTCCTTCCTTCTCGATCTAATTCATCTCCGATTTGACAGGAGGGAGTTCTTCTTTGATTGGAGCTATCATCCATCACCAATAACCGAGAAGACTCAGGTTGCGTTTGAGCTTGTTGAAGCTTAGCCTCCATGTCCTACAACCACTTTCTACTGTCAGGGGTGGCGAGATCGGTTATCGGAGGCTGCATGAGTTGGTGTTAGACTTCAGAAATTTTTTAAGCAGTTCGTGACACATAGGTTTCTCCTCCTCGTCGGGAGGCAATTGGATCTGGCTGCTTAAGGGCTTGATCCTGAGATGCTGCTGGTAGACGTCGTGGGAGTTGATCCCCGATTGGCGGGTTAGGATTAGCTACACGTCGTTCCATGTAGAGTTCATCGGATCTCTATTTTCATCCCCGATAACGAGGACTTCTCGAGGATTGGCTCTACTAGACATGTACTCTAGATCCATCATGACCCTGTTGCCGGAGGAGGTCTCCGGAGATTGATCTCGATCAGCTAGATGATCGAAAGCTGCAGGGGATAATCCCGACATCGAGCTTGAATCATCTGCTCTGGTGTCGTTAGGTATCCTAGATTGACACCAAAGGCCCTTGTGCACTCTGCCTAAAGCAATTTACATCGCTATCAAACTTGTCATCAGGGTAGAAGTCGTCGAGATCCACACGGCCGGCCATCGGCTCTTCATTGGATGGAAGGGTAAAATTGTCGTAGAAACCCTCATCGGAGAAGCCGGTTCTCTACGTGGACCTTGTCGGATCTTGCGATGATCTCAACATTGGTTCGACATAATCGACCAAAGAGGTCCCCACGGTCAGCGCCATCTGACAACGATTGGTAAACCGCCGATCTTACGGTATTCGTGATAAGGAGAGTGAAAGGGGTAGGGACACCCTGGGGCCTTATTGAACCACACTAAGGCACCACAGAACAACACTTTTATATAGGTTCGGGCCTCCCTCAGGATAACAACCCTACGTCATGTGGGTATATATTGAATCTCGAATAAAGTACAAGGGAATTGTTAGTGGCTAACCTAGATGAGATATACAACTAGTTGAGGATCTCCTTGCGTTGATCTGCTAGAGCTCGACTTCCTTGAGGTGTTGGTTCTTCTCTTGGATGTCAAAGATCAAAAGCTTCTTCTTTCTGCAGGTTTTTCTGTTTCCTTTTATAGAGGGTACCCCGTATCTAATATGGAGTTGTCTTCGACTAGGACTCTCACCATCGTTAAATATAGGAATTGACTTTCTAATTTAAGGGGTATCCGGTATCCTGCGGATAGTTGCTTTATCTCCTAGAGTCCTTTACGAATACGTCAACTGTTCCGGATATCCAAGATGTTGCATATGGATACTGTCTTCGTATACGATAGAATTGTACTACTCATCGTCAAAAGCCCGCATGGTAGGTTGTAAAATCCATCTCATAATGAGAAATCTGATGGATGGAGGTCTAAAACTCCAAGTTTCGAATGAGGAGCTCTATGGGTGACATTGGAAAGTTTCTGACGACCTAATCGCTAGTCAAGTCTCATATTTGGCTCCTTTCTTGACATAAGACTAAGCCGTGCTCCACGAGGCGGCCACATCTATTAAAAACATCAATGTGCCAAATTATCGAATGTACGGTGACCTTTTAATAAGGCAATCGCACATGGTCCATTAACTTTAAGATATTATTGTTGAGTTATTGATACATTCTTTTTAGTGTTGTTTCTACAATGACAACTAAAACTTTCGTATAAAATAGAGTGAAATGAGTTCTTAAAAAATTATCTTTTCATTTAAAGAGGCTTTCAGCTGTTAGGACCGCAAGTTACCGTTGGGCATTAACGTTTGGGTGATAGTTTATTATAAATAAAATGGGAACTTAAGGTACAACTAATGTACTATCTTTTACATTTTGAACTTATAGAAAAATAAAGGTAATTATTGATCTCATTCTAATTTCGTACTACACCAAAACTCCAACCACACAGACTCGCAGAAGTAGAACTTGAATCCAAACGTGGCCGAGCGGTGGAAGTTTTCAGCAAGACAGCAACCGGGTCAGCGTGAACCTCCCCCTTGCCCTCGTGACTCGCGTCGCCAGCTGGATCCGAAAAATCCCGTGCTCCCACGCGCCTCCCCACTCTTCTCGGCCCCCCTTTCCGTTCCGTTCCAAGTTACTAAAACCCGCGGCTCAAAAAGCACTCACTCCACTGCACCATCTCTCTTCTCTCCCGCCGTTCTCCAGCTCAGCCTTCTTCCTCGGCCCCCTTGCGATCTTCCACAACCTTCCCCCGGCGAATGGCGACCTGTACGGCGGCCACGGCGCCGCGCGCGGCGTGTCCCTTCCGCCCGGCGGGGCTCCGCGCGGCACCGCGGCGGGTGCGCCTCGCCGCGCCGCGCCGCGTGGCTGCCGCCACCACCACGACCTGCGTCCTCGCCGACGTCCCCCAGGAGATCAAGGTCTGTCGCACGTTAATGCTCCTTGGTCCGTCTCCCACCCCCCTCGTGTGTGTTCGGTTTGATCCGCGGGCCGCATTGGTTATCTGTGTCGCGCGTCGTCGTTGGGGGGTGGTGGGTCATGGTCGTGTTTGTTTGTGCCAGGTGGAGCCGGTGGGTGCGGGCGTCCCGGCATCCGCGACTGCGGCGGCGGCGCGGAGGGACGTGGGCCCGGACACGGTGGCGTCTATCATCCTCGGCGGCGGCGCCGGCACGCGGCTCTTCCCGCTTACACAGACGAGGGCCAAGCCCGCGGTAATCACCTCTTGATTGCTCACCAGTCACATTTCGTCATGCATTTGTAAAGCATTGCATGAATGGGAAGTAGCAACAGGGGATTGTCGTTGCAACTCACGCCACCGATTGAACCTTGAGAAAGTTACAATAGTGATTGCGTTATCTTCTGTTGGCATCAGGTGCCAGTTGGGGGATGTTACAGGCTGATTGATATCCCGATGAGCAACTGCATAAACAGCAAGATTAACAAGATCTACGTTCTCACCCAGTTTAATTCCCAATCTCTCAACCGCCACATTGCACGGACTTACAACTTTGGCGAGGGAGTTGGTTTTGGTAATGGGTTTGTGGAGGTATAAATACTCTTGATCCTGTATTGTGCTAGTTACGAGGTGTAATTCAGTGGACGTGCAAGTGTGATGCGTTGGTGATACTGTTTCTGGTGGTTTCTTTTGCTTGTTGGATAGGTGCTGGCAGCTACCCAGACAGCAGGGGAATCCGGAAAGCGATGGTTTCAGGGAACAGCGGATGCTGTCAGGCAGTTCCTGTGGCTGTTTGAGGTTTTTTCTAGTGCCATCACACGATGTGGTATCTTTTATAGGATGCTATACCTTTCCCAATTTTAACTTATTTCCTGTTTTTTTTTGAAGGATGCAAGGCTAAAACGTATAGAGAACATACTGATTCTATCTGGTGATCATCTGTACAGGATGGATTACATGGACTTTGTGCAGGTGTACTCCGTATAGATGTTTGAGAATCAGGTTTGTTTTCTCGTTTAGTTTGACAAGATATCTAATTAATGAGTTCTTTTGCAGAAGCATGTTGATTCCGGTGCCGATATTTCAGTCGCTTGTGTTCCTATGGATGAGAGGTCATTCATCTTTATCATTTCATTTGGTTTCTAGTTTCTAATCTGTCTTTAGTACTTCAATTGGCCTTTTTTTGCTAATAAAGCAAAACCATATTTTAGCTAGTTAGCTGGACTGTAGTGTACAGTTAATGAGCTTCAAAAGTTCACTTGTGTTATGCTCATCATTAATATAATTTCTGGAATGGCCTTGAAATTTCACTGCTACTTTGTATTTTGTAACAAGTAGCTAATACATTGACGGGTCACATAATGACATATTCATCTCCTGTAAGCTATTTTATTTATTTTACCTACCTGCAGTCGAGCTTCTGACTTCGGTTTGATGAAGACTGACAGGAATGGCCGCATTATTGATTTTCTTGAAAAGCCCAAGGGTGAAAGTTTGAAATCAATGGTATATACCCTCACACTGAACCTAAAGCCATATATTTACTCTAATGATCTGTCTAGAGAAGTGTAAATGAAAGCATTCCGTCGCTTTTTATTGCATGATTAGCTATGAAATTCATTAGTCTTTTTCATTGTTGTCTAAATTATTTGAAATTCTTTGCCATCTTTGTCTCAAATGCTGCTCCTTGTTAGTGCAGCAAGTAGATATGGAAACATTCAGTTTGTCCCCAGAGGTCGCAAGTACGTACAAATACATGGCCTCAATGGGAATATATGTATTCAAGACCAACGTCTTACTAAGACTTCTGAGGTAAAAAGTTAATACTATCCGGTCAGTGGTATTTCGTGTTTGCACTCTTGTGACATAAGACATTTACCAGTTCCTTTTTGAAGTGTAAAGTGCACCATAGGTCCCAAAGGTAGTGTTTAGTTTGGAGGATATGGTGTGCAGGATGGTCCTAGTTGTTTGGTTATTGGGAAGGAATGATACGAGATTTTCTTTTACTAGTTGTATGTGATGCTACACCATGATTATATGCAGGGTTTAGATGACCAAATGAGTTTGTAGAAAATTTGGTAATTAATATAACTTACAAATAAATTTTATTATCATTGCCGAAAATATGCACCCTTAACTTTCATTAATAACATTTGATCTTACAGTACACCCACACTAATTAGGAATAATTATGGTCATAATTAGCTGAGCCTGGACACAGTCATCTGCCAAAAAATCTCGTATCTCCCCATTCATAGAAAGAGAATATCCTCTAACTTGGATCAACCATTCCTGGACCATCCCATTCGTCTAAACAAATGCTTGGGTGGCCATATATACTAGACTATCCCATCCCATCTCACCATATCCCCCCAACCAAACACTAACACATCAGGAGTGTCACTTGGGCCCCTGAACTTCAAAATTACACATTTGGTCCTGCACTTGTATAAGTAGGTCAAGAAAGTTTACAAAAAGGAGGACAACAAAAGTCAAAATCTTACTGTATTGGTAATTAGAGATGACTTGACACCTTAGCTCAATGTAATCACAATTTGTCCATGTGATTGCCTAATCATCAGATCGATAATATTTTTGGTTTTGAAGGAAGTTTTAACATGTCATTGGATAAATTTAAAACCTTCTGATTGATCTAGTTAGCAATCACATGGTCAACACTTGTCTTAAATACGGTCAAATTGCTACATGCTCATTAGTTGCTAATTAAGCGTGGGTTGGACTTATATCGATACACTTATACAAGTTAAAGGACCTAAATGTGCAATTTTAAAGTTCAGGAACCAACCTCCCAAATGACATGCCCATGCAATTTATGGCAATTTAATCTTTTTTTATGTGGTCTTCCTTTTGTGATGTGTAACAAATGACAAATTGTGCAAAAATTACATAACTGTTACCTATTATAAGATAAAATTGCAGATTTTATTTCTCAAGTTCGCATTTGTATGAAGTTTTCCTGCACCATATTTTTACTTTCTTACCAGCTAAGGGATGGTTATACTCTATTTTCTTTGTTTGTTGATCTGTTAGAGGCCATTATCCAACAGCTAATGATTTTGGCTCAGAAGTTATTCCGATGGCTGCGAAAGACTACAATGTGCAGGTATTTACTATTCATATTCCTCTAAATTTTTCAACGAAAATAATCCTCCAAATTAAGCATATATTAGAAATTCAAGCGTTATAAGTCCTTTGCTAGCCATGTGTTCAAAATTCTAAAAAGATTATGCAGTTTTATTTGTTGTAAACCCTTGATTATGATGCAACATCCTTTTTTCTTCGGTGACAGGCTTATCTATTTGATGGTTATTGGGAAGATATTGGGACCATAAAGTCCTTCTTTGAGGCAAATCTTGCTCTCACCGATCAGGTTTACTTTTTAGTTAACATGATTGCCATAATCTTTCTATGCCAGAATAAGTTTTCTAATGAACTCACTCACTGTGTTTGTAGTCTCCCAACTTTTATTTTTATGAACCCGTGAAGCCCATTTTCACATCTCCTAGATTTTTACCTCCAATCAAGGTGGAAGATTGCAAGGTCAGATTCTCTTATCAGTTTGTTTGTTGGAATAAGTCCATTTTACCCTGGCCCCTTGAATGCTGCAAAAAGTCAACTTAACTACCTGAATTACAAAACCAAGTATTTAACCCCCTGAACTTACAAAACCAGGTCAATTTTTCAACCCCAAGGCAGTTTGGTGGTTTCACTAACATGGAGGAGGTTTTTGCCAGGTGTGTGATGGTATCCTAGTCAGCAGTAGGAAACAGAAAACTTCACACTTGAACAAAAGGAGGGTGAAGGGGATGGAGCGAGTGAGTGATAAAGAGATTCATTAGTCCATTATATTGAAGAGATATGTTGTAAGAATGGAATAAACATCAACTAGGGGGCTGCCCTTCCTATCCTCTTAAACAATATACACAAGGAGCAAGAAATGCAAGAATAAAAGAAAAGTTAAAGAAAGTCCAACAATCACCCATGGTCCACCACGAACCATAGACCAAGACTCCTCTTCCTCATGGACCAAGAGTTTAGACCAAATTAGTCTAAAATACCCTCACCTTATCCTCCTACCAAGGGTAAGGTGGGTCATTTGTACATGGCCTTAGCCTATAAAAGGCATCCCATGGGGGAAAGTGCTATTTTGAACATGGGTACATATTTTCCCTCAAAAAACATGGGTACATTTTGAACTCGTTTTCTGAAAAAAAATATATAGAAGTCTTCATGGCCTCCTCCCTTTTCCGGTCATAGGTTCAGTGTTGTATCAACGAGGGGGAACACTAGAAACTTTGAGACTTTGTCGTCTTTGGCTAGTGGCAGAAGATAGCGAGAAAGGGCACCTCACCTTCGAGAATCCCCCCTCCCCCCCGCGTCTATTCTATAATCCAAGAAAACCTACTGATGGTTGCGGAAGAAGGCGAGGGAAACCCTATTCTAGGGGACATGACTACCCTGTCTCATCTAACTACACTCAAGCTGTCCAATTAAAACAGTCCAGCTGGGTTCTCAATTGTCGCACATGGGCCAACTTACTGGAATCGGCCCAAGGTCTTCGCAGACTAGTAAAGAATGGAATAAACATCAACTAGGGGGCTGCCCTTTCTATCCTCATGCAATTACACAAGGAGCAAGAAATTCAAGAATAAAAGGAAAGTCAAAGAAAGTCCAACAAGCACCCATGGTTCACCATGAACCATAGACCAAGACTCCCTCTTCCTCATGGACGAAGAGCACAGACTAAATCAGTTTAAAATACCCTCACCTTATCCTCCCACCAAGGATAAGGTGGGTCATTTGTACATGGCCTTGAGCCTATAGAAAGCATCCCATGGGTCACTTGTAAATCATCTCTCTTGAGAAATAAGAGCTCTCACATCCTCTGGGCATGACGAGTTTCTTTGGGGAGATCTCTCTCGTGCCTGACGGCTCGTTCCCTCGACTCGAGAGAACTCTAAGGTAAGGCTTGTCCATTTCTCGACGACTTCGTTCTCGACATGTATTCGCAGAGCCCTCACCCCCTCTAGGCGTGGTGAGTTTCCTCGGAGAGATCTCTCTCGTGCCTAACGGCTCATTCCCTCGGCTCGAGAGAACTATAAGCTAAGACTTGTCCGTTGCTTGACAACTCCTTCCTCGACATGGATTTTGAGGAGCCTAGTCATATCCCTCAATAGGATCACGCCTCGTCGAGGTTGAACCTGGTTAAAAAACATTGTCGCCTCACTTGTGTTAGTGCTCGCCACCCAGCAACGCAGTCATCATTCACGTCCATTTACTTACACTATGCTTTTGAAAATCCACTCATGCCGACATGCACCTCTTCTCTCTAAGTCGCTTTGGACAATGTCAACAAGATTTTTTTTTAAATAGCTATTGTTTATAGGATGCAATCGTAGCAAAATTTTATGATCTAAGCTGCACAAGTAGCAAAACCACCGCCATGTCAATGAAACCACCTTCCCGAACTGCCTCAGGGTGTAAATTGATCTGGTTTTGTAACACCTTATTTCCTAGTTGAGCAGAGTAAGTGGACTTTTTGCAAACTTCAGGTTGTTAAAATGAACCTGTTTCTTGTTTCTTCGATAGATACATTCCGTGACAGCTTTTCTTGATGTATCTGTTCTGTGCAGGTTTTGAACTCTATAGTTTCACATGGTTGTTTTCTAACAGAGTGCAGTGTTGAGCACTCTGTTATCGGTATCCGCTCAAGATTACAACCAGGGGTGCAGCTCAAGGTAAATATGGAACATTTTTATTTTTAAATTATTTTCACAGGAAGTCTAAACCCTTCCTATCCCTTTCAATGAATGTATACTGAGAGGAAGGTAAGGACACCAGTACTTACTCTTTGGTCTTGTCAGTCAGCCTGCTTACTGATCTGAATTGTTTTTAGAAACCATAGCACTTCGTAATGCTTAGTAAACCAAAATGTTGTGTAGCCGTGTCTTCTGTTTGCCATTACACCTCCCCTCCACTAAAAGTGTGGCTATCCCTTCACAATCTCCACCATCTTGTTTCGGGGGTTTAATTAAATAAGTATGGAGAATGATGCAGCATATGATTGGATTTATTTTTATTACATCCGTGACAACACGAGCACTCAGCTAGTATATAGTTAGTTACTGACATTTTGTGCTAAAGCTATTGCTAACTACCCTACGTATTGGTAATGAATATCATGTTTCTGACATTTTGTACTAAAGCTATTGCTAACTACCCTACGTATTGGTAATGAATATCATGTTTCTTGTTGAACTTTATGGTGTGTTTAATTGTTCAAGACCCTTATTTAAAAAGTCAACTGGGTGTAGGACACCATGATGATGGGGGCAGATTACTATCAGACTGAGGCTGAGAGATTTTCTGAACTTTCCGATGGAAAAGTTCCAGTTGGTGTCGGAGAAAACACCAAAATAAGGTTATCTTCTATATGATTATGTATATATATTTTGGTCACATACCTGTTATGTGCATTCTTCTGATTAAGTTTTGACATACAGAAATTGTATCATTGACAAGAATGCTCGAATTGGGAAGAATGTGGTCATTACGAACACAGAGGTATAGGCCCCTGTATAGATATTTTTATTTCACCGTTTGTTGTGGAAGACCTTTCAAATTCACATGTATGATGATCTCGTTAAATCTGCAAGTTCATTTCAATAGACATCTTATGGATGATATAAGATGGCCCCATTAGATAGAGCATGTGCATACTTGATATAATGATTGAACTGATACTTTGTGTAACTAAACTTACTATGAATACCACTCCAGCTTTTATGCATTGAGAAATACCCATCGGAGGAGGAAGAAAAATGCTGCAGTGTAGCGTTACTCGATCTGAAATATGGATTTTGGTGGGAAGTACTTTTGCAAAAAAAGCAAGATATGTTTTCAATATTTAATATGATTGGAGGGAAGTAGGCACATAGCTTTTATCTACTTGGCTTTTGATGGCTGGAAATCCCAAGGCAGAAGCTAGTTCATCTGGGCCAATTTGCATATAGAAAAATAGAATCAGGATAGCAGCTTTTGCTAACTTTATTTGTGCATGCTATTAATTATTCTTGTTATGGAAGTTCTCAAAACAAAATAAGAGTTTAGTGTCCCTTGTGAATGCAGAATGTGCAAGAAGTGGACAGGCCATCAGAGGGATATTACATTCGTTCTGGGATAACTGTGGTGCTTAAAAATGCGGTGATTCCAGATGGTACTATTATCTAGAAGATCACAGGAAATATCTTCAGGTGAGCTTATGCAAATAAGTTCAGTGCTTCGGACTAAAGATAAATAGGATTTCTTTGTACAGCACAAAGTAGTATAGGTTTATCCTGAGTTATGCAGATCTTTAGTTTTGATTGTCAAGAACTTGAAATGTTTTTGTCTTCCTGGAGCAAATAGCATTGCATTCAAACATTCACAATAACAAAGATACAACATCTAAAGTAGGGTAGAGAAGAAATGCTACTTAGTTCTACCTGAGTTGCCTACAATCTATACGCTATGGTACCTTTATTGCAACATTGTACCTAGATGCCCTAACCTTTCGGTATGGATAGCTGGAAGGGGCAGGTCCTACTCTATCCACTAAATTGCGCTAATTTCATGGCTTATCTATCCGATTGTGAGGGTTTGCCAAAAAGGAGTACCCCTTTGATGTAACTTTATACGGAGCTTAGCATACACGTTATCAAGGATAACTCTGGAATAATGGTTTATTTGAAACACCTTTCTGAGGAGTGTAACATATTCATTCACCAAGAACATAACCACAGCCACGGGATTCATAACAACCTCTTGCACACTGCATACTAGATTCATCAACCCAGGTATGATTCGGGGTACATGGAGGCGTACCATTACTGTGGAATTTAGGAGAAGTGGCGTACCATGACCCCAACATATACCGTATCTCAAGTAACTGTGAGCTTAAATGTATGTGCTTGAGCCAACATCCCAACGAAACTTAGCTGATCCTCACGACTTGAATCATTAACTTGCCATTGGACTACATAGCCATGTAGGTCAAATCTTTGACTGGATGACGAGACTTGTACACACATCTTCAGTGCAAAATTTCTTCTTCTCAACCGGTGCCCGCTCATCCCCAGACTTGTTCTTCGACTTCTTGCTCACAGACCCACTAGCAGCTTCACCAACCTTGAAATTGCATTTGGACTTGACCGCTGTCTTGGACGACCTAGGAGCATCTTCAGTCATCTCCCTCTCTAGACATTCCCGGCCGAGTGGCCGACGCCTGCTCACAACGGCGAAACAAATCGCCATGCAGTCAAATGGATTAAAAAGAACTCGAGTTTAATCCAATGACCCGTACTAGTTTCCTTTTTTCAGATCCTTTCTCAAATCACCGCAATCTTTAAAATCATAAATCAATATGACAGCAACCACAAAAGATTTGAACAGAGCATGAGCAAAACATAATTTTCCAAAACATATGGCAATCTCTCCCTCCAATAAAACCTACGAAGAAACAGCTCGACCCGGTAAGCAGTGCCATGCGGCCGAGGAACATCGCGTGGCGTGGCTCAAGTACATCGCCTGGGACGGCCCAGAAGCGCCATGCGGCGTGGTCCAGGGGCAAGCGCAGGCCGACCCCTACAGCGGTGCGAAGCCAGGCCCAATAGCAGCACTACGCGACCCAAACGCAAGCGCAGAACGACACAAGAACACTATGTGGCCTATTTTATCGTCCCGCTGCTGCTTCACGGCCCGCAATCGCGTCCCAAACTTTTCAAAGCGCACCAAGCTCCTGATCAGACAGAACAGGCATGAGACGCTACGCCTTGACATACACCTTGACGACCAAAAGAAAGAGGGAATAACACAGTGGAATACCCGAGCAGCACGTGGTATTATCGAAAATTCGAATAAAATCACATGTGACCTACGTGGCCATCAGTTCATGTGCAAGTGCGCGTTTACATTTCACAGGATTGACAAGACGCTTTATCAGACACCTTGCGCACGTATGCAACTCGCCGCGGTCGGCATGTCCCGAGTAATAGTTACACAACCTAAGGAATCAGCTACACCAAGTCAGAACCATCCCACACAGAATGAACGATAAATGCATTCCCGAATTCTCAACAAAAAGTTTACCCCGAGCGAATTCACGTATATGTGTCTCGGCCCAGATCTGATGAACCGCGGGCTCAACCGGGCTTGGGCCACGCAATTCCCCTGCTTGTCACGACCCAAAAGGACACGAACTACTCTGCGGGTCTTAACACCAAGAACGTGACCGTTTTCACATGGGGATAGGCCTTCAGTGCTATCAAGAATATGGGCCAGAAGCATGCCTCCGGCCCGTTTATGTCTTGCATATTCATCTAGCTTTCTTTTTCTCTCCCTCTGGGCGTTTCGTCGAGCACGCATCGAGCACAGGCGGCTCACCGTGAGCGGCACGGGGGCGCGCCCCAGCGTGTTCCCAGAGGACCCCGGCTTGTGCACCTCATCGCATCTACAAGTAACACTATAATACAGTAACCATCTCCCTCACCTGACGAAAGGAGATGCGGGAAAGTGGCCGCAGCAGTAGCCGGTCGACGACCGCGGTCCAGCAACAGAGCCGAGGCCACGCACTGCCCTCTTCCTCCTTTGTTTGTTCTGGCGCGGCAGTGTACCGACCCCGGCGACTCTCGATGATGCAGACGATTTGATTGGCACGCCGACGATCGTGAACTTCGACCTCGTCGGAGCGCGCCCTCTGCCCAGTTCCCTCCAGCACGGCTTGACAAAGGAGCTCGACCAACCGAGTAACCCGAGCCATGAACAGAATCGATAACCGGCCTAGGAGAGGCCGGCGCTAGACACCCCCTCTCTTCTACCCCCTGTGGCGGAACCCTCGTTGCGCGAAAGACGAAGAGGAGCGATCATCCTGCGCCGGCGGCCCTGGTCCCATTTTCTAGGAGAAATGGACTCACGGATGCCAGCCGCGTGTCTTGTACGATGCGCATTGGAGTTGACACTCGAACCTTCCACCGCCGACGCCATGGACGTCATCTGCGCGCTTTTTCCCGGAGGCGGCATCCAAACGGACAGGGAAACCTAAAGCTTTTCCTCCCCCACGTGGATTACCGACACGTGTCCTTGACCAATGGTTAGATTCGGTCTTTACCGGTTCGTGCATAACCTCTTGGACCAGGCTTCTTTTGGGTCGGGCTTAAACATCAGGAAAAAATGAATTCACGTCGCTGGGCAAGAAGTGCTGATGGCGGGTGGGACCACGTGCCCCGTTTTAACAATGGCCCTTTTCTATTTTGCGTTGTCTGGTCCGTCTGACCTCTAATGAGCCCAGGAGGAGGATTTGGTTCTTAATCCGCATTTTAGGTTGAACACAAGTTTCTGCTACTCTAGACGAATGAAGAATAACGTTGCTAACAACAACAACGCCGCTCAAAACAATAAGGTAAACTCTACACGCTGGCCTACCGATCCGGGGCTCCCGTCGGTCCAGCGCAGAGCCGTCCGATTCAAATTAATTATCTAACGTTGTGTACTTAAGCTATATAATCCCCAGTAATCCCCTGATCGTTAGGGTTTCTCTGTCTACTTTTTTTCTCTGCCGCCGCCATCCATCTTCCAGCGCGGAGCCGCTGCCGCCACGGTCTCGCCGGTGCACGCGGTGAGGAGCCGGCAGCCGTCACCGCCGATGCCATCGGGGAGCGGCAGCGGGCGCAGCGGGGCAGCACCGAACTGGAACGGGAACACGCCGAGGGAGCGGCTGGTGGTGAGCGCGGCACTGGCCGCCCCGCCGGGGCAGGAGCAGCGAAGGTGCGGCTCCCGTCCGGTCGTCCATCGCCGCCCGCCACAACATCCGCACGAACGCGTCGTTGTCCGTGCCCATGTGCAAAATCACGACACCGACCAATCGATCACATTATCTCCGCATGCGCGCCTCTAGTATTTGATTTGTTCTCTTGAGAGCAGATTAGAATGCACGCATATCCAGCAAGAAGCATGGAGGTGTTCTTGGAATATTTGGCAATCAAATGAAGCAGAGAAGCAATAAGGTAACAGTGGTGCAAGAGCGCTCGTGTGGGAATAGGTCGTGCTGGCATTTGCGAGCTCGCGCCGGGCGACGAGCCTCCACGGCAACGGTGGCCAAGGCAGCGTCGGCCGTAGCGGCGGTGGAGGACGTGGAGGAGGCGGATCGACGAAGTGGTTGGCGTTGGTTCGTTTCTTGGTGGCGCTATGTGTTGGTTAGTTCATGCATCCGAGGGAGAGATCACATCCTCGGATCCGGGGATATGAAACATTTTTTTGTTGTATAGGAAACAAAATACCCGGATAAAAGAAACAAAATACCTGGATGAAAGAAACATAAAAAAGTTTCCCAGATGAACGAAACATTAATCGTTGTATTGGTTTGACAAATTTGTTGCGTAAGTTTTGGTAAAATGTTCCCTCTCACTACATAAAATGTTTTCACGTTGCCATAACTGAAGAACAAACATATGTTTGACAAATGTGTTCTGCAAGTTTGAGTAAAATATTTCCCTCTCGCTACACAAATGTTTCCACGTAGGTCCAGACAGAAGGAGTCCACGATGCCGAAAATCTAGCGGTTTGAATCATAAGTTTCCCAAAAATCCGGGATTGAGTTGTATACATTCCATTTTTGTATTGGTTCAAAAAATTTGTTGCGCAAGGTTTAGTAAAGTGTTTCCCTCTTATTATACAAATGTTTCTATGTTGTATTAATAGAAAGAGTCCACGGTACGTATTGCATACAGACAGTTCTCCATGTTTCATATTATCACTACAATTGTTTCCTATAGTCACTAAAAATGTTTCTTATAGTCACTAAAAATGTTTTCCGTAAATTTAGCTAATCATGTTTAATCTGATAGCTGTGCACTGTACCGATGGAATGCACAAATCGACATGCCGATTTGTAGCGGTCGCCAAACAATAATGTTGTTTCCAAAGATGTTAACCTTTCTTTTCTTTGACCAACGACTATAATCTCATGCTCGCCGGTCAAGGGGCTGCTGTTGTAAGGATCAAATCAAGGTCATGGCCTAGAGTTTTTTCCGAAGATGCAACTTTGTATACCTCAATCATTCGGAAGAAGAATAAGAAACGACACACAAGAAGAGAAGGTCTAACGCATGGAGTAAAAAAGGAAGTCAATATAATCTATGTTTCATGATGGGCTATGAACCAATACCACAAATTCTTATATGCCAAGTCTATGAACTAGTATGACTAAACTACCCCTCCTTCTCTCATCTCACCTCTCTTAAGTCTAGGCCAACATTCCTCGAGGGGTATTTCTCTCATGTCTAATGGCTCCTCCCTCGTCTCAAGAAAAATCTTTCTAACGTCCGAAGACCTACTCTAGTCAAGGATACGAGGAATCTAAGTCTTGCCCCCACAATGGGACTACGCCTTCTCGGGGTCGAACCTGATAAAAAATATTGTTGCCTCATTGTGTTAGAGCACAATGCTCAACACCGCGATCATCGTACTCGCCCTTTTTTAAATTGTCCTTGATAACTCATCCGCGCTCAACATGTATGTCCTCTCTCTAAGTCATTTTTGACAATAACAACACATTATATGAAGCAGTCAAGTGTGATCATCATCGTGAAGTGACTCTCTTACTAAGAGTTTGAGAACTATATCACCCTACTCTAGACTGCGCGTTAAATTTCTGGGATGAGTTTGGGGTTAACGTTCCGGCTTGGTTAAAAAGAGTGTGGAGACTATATTAATCTACACTAGCTAACGCATTCAATTGACAGCTGTTGAGGTTGGAGTTGAGATCTTGGGCTCTTAGTGGCTATATCACTCTACTTCAATCGAAGTATTTATATCTCCATTGTTGAGGTCAGGATTGATGTCTTGACTCATACAATGATTACATTTGAGGTTCTATATCTTAAATTCCAAGTCTCTGCGGTAGGAGGATGAGGGTAGTGGCAGCGCTAGAGGAGACGAGGATGATGGTAGGTGAGGAGAAGAGAGGTGGTGTCAGTGAGCGTGAGAGGACACCAGCGTGACCGGGCGAGAGGTGTCGACAGGGGGGTAACAGAGTGATGTAGGGTGGGTTTGATCCAGCAGCAGGAAGAGCGTCCGACAGGGGCTTCATTACAACAAACACAATAGTGCAAGCAGATCGTCTTGCACGTTAGGTCAAAAAGACATTTTGAAGCTAAGTTTCCTGAATAAAGTTCACGTAGATAGTTATCTAATAAAAAGGAGTGACTGGAGCATGCAATGGATGAAAATCTGAACTAACAACATGTGTAGGTGGGCCCACTGCGATGGTGGGGTGCTGCGCCGCGTGAAGGCGCAAGACCTCAACGATGCGTGATGAGATGAAGTGTCGTTGGAAGGGAGAGTGGTTGTAATGGTGAAGGGGAGCGCGCGTCTCTTTGGCGAACGAGTGATAATGGCGGCGTCAATGGGAGTGGAAGGGATGCATAAGAGAGGGCGGGGGGAGGGGGGTGATTTGAGCAAACAAAAGTTACGCCAAAACACACCAATTAGATCATTATTCATGGAAGAATCATGTGAAGATGTTCGCAATTCATAGGGACAATATGTATTGCACTAGATTGTCAATTGCCAAACTAGCAACGACGCATTGGATCGCTTGCAATTTCAGTTCATGTGCCCGCTCCCTCACCTGATCCCCTTCTTTCCCAGCCATCAGCACCCTCACCGCCTCCGCGACCCTCGCCCTCTCGATCACTTCCCCCACCTCCAGTCCAACGCCCCATTTGTGCGTCACATACCTCGCGTTCACTGTCTGGTCCGCAAAGCACGGCTGTACGAGCATCGGCACGCCTTCGCACATGCTCTCTAGCGTCGAGTTCCACCCGCAGTGCGTCCAAAACGCACCGACGGCCTCATGGGCCAGGACCTCCCTTTGTGGCGCCCATGTCACCACCTTCCCTCTGCTCCTCGCCTCCTCATCGAGCCCGGCCGGCAATGGCGGCGCCCCCTCGGTGCCACGGATGGAGCCAGGCCGGACGACCCACAGGAACGGCACGCCGCTGCTGGCAAGCCCCCATGCCATCTCCTCGAACACGCCACGGTCGACGCAGGCCACGCTCCCCAGGCTCACGTATAGCACGGAGCGCGGCGGTGTGCGCGTCCAGCCACGCCAGGCAACCGCGGTCCGGCGCGTGCAGGCTGTGCTCCGCCGGCGACGGGCACAGCCTGTGCAGCGGGCCGACTGCGAAGGCTGGACGGGACAGATCGCTCTGGATCTTGGCCAGCTCTGACGCTTCAATGGCATGGAACGTGTTGAGCACGACCCCGCAGGCTGAGGCACGCATGGCGTCGACGACGCGGGCGATGAAGCCGCACAGCGCGTCCGTGTCGCTCCCGTCGACGCGGATGAGATCTCGCACGCGAAGCGGCTCGAGCTCCGGCACCAACTCATCAAGTTGCTCGTCTGCAGAATAGTTCACATGGATTCATATGTGCTCTACTCATCCGCCTAATCAGTGATTCAGCGGCATACATGCAAGATTTGTGCGAGTTTACTCGAACTTGCCTTTGACCGGGATGTAGCCGGCGTCGCGCAGCCGCGGGAACGCGAGTATGTTGCGGAAAGTGGCGGCGCTGTCCGTCCGGAGCGCGAGCACGGGGACGCCGAGTCCGCTGGCCGCGCGCAGCGCCGCGTAGCACTGCCCGTCGATCACCACGCAGGCGACGTCCGGCGGTCCTTGGCCGCCGCCGCGCAACAGCGACGCGAGGGCCTCCCGGAACGGCGCCTCACAAGCGGCGTTCAGGGCCAGGAGCTGCGCGACGATGTCGGCGTCGGGGGAGGTGGCGTCGTCGGGGAGCATCTCGTGGATCGGGACGAAGGCGAGCTCCGGGTGGCCAGCGGGGTCGAGCGCGTTGAAGTCGGCGTGGAGGACGGTGACGGCGAGGCCGCGCGCGCGGAGGAGCTCAGCGAGCTGGAGCATGGGGCTGATGTGGCCCTGGAATGGCAGCGAGAACAGGACGACGCGACGGCGGACGGCGTGAGGTGCCCGTTCTTGTCCAGCCATCGGCACCGGTCGGTGACGTGGTCGTGTTGTGACTTCGAGTAGTGGTGGATCTTACGATGGAGGTGCCTTTGCACCTCAGAAGGCGTCAGGACAGTCCAGACCAGCCATGTGAAAGGTTAGTAAAGAAATGTTTAGCTAAGAAACAAAAACGTTTGTTGTTTATGAGGATGCAGGTAAGCTATCGCATGACCATACTATGCATGACACCAACAATTAATACATGAATAAAGACAACTTATCTCCAGGTGTAATAACTCAACCTTTCTATACTTTTGGATCTAGTACAGAACCAATTGGCCAATTGCTACAGCGTCTCCACTAATCAAGCTCAGTCATTTTTAAAGCTTTTTGATAATTTAGAGTTACCTAAGAACTAGAAACAAACACTTTTATTGTTGAAGGTCATAGTTATTTGTTAAAGTGATATCTACTAAAAATTTGTTAGAGAACTTAACGGTCTTAGAACACTACCACAGAAAAAGCTTTATAGCCGGTTCAAAATGGCTATCTTAGCCAGCTTTGGATCTGACCGTAGGCAAGAGGAGCTAATAATGTACGTTATCTCAGCCGGTTTCTAGAGCCGGCTGGGATAACAAACCCTTAGGTTCACCCAAAAGAGCCAACTAAGATAAAACATTATCTCCATCGGTTTAACCAACAGAACCGACTGAGGTAAAATACTATCTTCGTCGGTTCATCCAACCAAACTGACTGAGGAAAAATAGTATCTCTATCATTTCATCGGACAGAACCGACTGAGAGAACATACTATCTACATCGGTTCATCCAACAAAACCGACTAAGATAATATATTATGTTAGTTGGTTTTGTTGGATGAAACGACTACTTTCTTTCATTATCCTAGCCGGTTGTTTTGGAGAACCGGCTGGGATATTATTTGGGATAGACAGACATAATTCAGGTTTCTGCCTGCCCTGAAACAGAAAATACAGCTTATATATCACAAATTTTCCAGATCTCTTCCAGATAATCCCAGAACATAAATAATATATCTACACATGCACATTGACATTCACATCATATTTTAATTCACATATGAACTCAAGTAAATAGAAATTCATAAAGTAAAGAAGTTGATCCATCACATTTGAATTGATTTAATTATAGAGTTGAATACAAAAATTTGATTCACATTTGAGTGGACTCATTCGTCGGTTCCGTCATGGTGTAACTCGCCGTTTTGATTGATGACTTTGGAAATAATGAAGTCTGCCAACTACGTTTGAATCATGGCAAGCTCCGTCTTTTGCAAATTCGTTTTGGCAATAGGTGCAACATGTCTATATGAAAATCATATTGCTGCTATGTAGAAGAATATGAATACAACACTATTATAGAAATATGTTGCTTACCTCGGTGACTGCAGCTTTGTTTTCGACAGCTCAACCCATGAGAAGGTTTATGTGGTGGCAAACATAGAAGCCATAGAAATTGCTGAAGTCCGGATGCTGGTGGCACTGAAAATATATAGAAGGACTCGGTTTAATTAAATTCTATGTAACTCATATTATGAAGTGTAAATGTGTGAAACTGGATACATACCGGAAAGTCAAAGAAGTGTTATAGCTTATTAGGGCCTCCCACCATGACTTTTCTCCCTCCGTGCCCAAAGAAAAATTGGTAGGCTCTGAATGATGGTATAAAACTTGTATTGAGACTACTGAGCTAATAGAGTAGAGTAAGATGAGATAATTTGTTTACCTATCGAGTATCTTGCTAACCCTTTTGAAGTTGGTCATCTTATTCAGGTAAGAGTCCAAGTAATAGACCTTGGACTCATTAAGTATAATAACAATAAGAATCCAGTGGTAACTATATTATCATTAATCCCAAGTTAATTGATGTGCGCCGAAGGTACAAAATGAACAAGTATCAGAAATGAACAAGTATATAGCACTTACTTTAATACGTTAATACCGTATACAGGGTAGTATCAGCATACAAATACCCTATATATTTGGAGCCGTTGACATAGCAGCCCACGAATCTAGGAGATAACAAGTCCTTACGTAATAAGGGCAAGGAAAACCTTTAAACTAGGAAGTCAATCCCTATGTTTAAGGATGATAGGTTAGAGATAAGTTCACGACCTCTATCTAAAGGACCTGAGGACCCCCCAAGGGAAGGGCAGACTCAAGCAGATAGGATAAAAGCCATACACCAGCAAGAAGCCTTCAGAGATTGAGCCCTAGCCATGTCAGAGCTCTAGTCTTACCTCCAGCCTCCATGAGAAGACTCCTCAAGCCATCTAGATCTACTCGAAGAAGGACCCGATTAGGTTTAGATCCCATCTAGGATAGCCACTAACATATCCCTTTGCAAGCTACTTGAGATTCAATATATATCAACAGGACGTAGGGTTATTATCCACCGCCGGCTTCAGACGCGAGACGCGTGGGAAGAACTTTCGGGGATATCAACCATCCATGGCATTCTTGAGTTCGTCCTCAGGGCGGCCACTTGGGACTCGCTCCGAGAGACCTCCGACCAAACATTGACAAGCACACCTCCCAGTCAAAGCTTATCGTCCTCCAGTTTGGCCTTATCACTCTTGAGCCGTTCCGCCTTGGCCTTGAGCTCGGACACCTCGGCATCCTTCTCCTTCACTTGCTTCGTTAGCTTCTCAATTTCTTCCTGGAGAGGGACCGACTGGGATATGGCAAACTACAACCAACAAAGGTTAGTCTTCTTGCAAAGCAAATCTATAAATAACGCCTCTTCCCTTACCTTCAGCAGAGAGGCAATGCACTGAGGGAAGTCAAGGCCACCCTCGACAAACTTCACTAAGCCCGTGGTAGCAGCGGCGTGGACCCCTTGGATGGAGAGGTAGAAGGAATTCCCATCACTCACTACTACAGAACGGCTCATCCTGGACGGCACATCACAAACGGGTTCATGCGCCCGTCTAGGATAGAAGCCATTCCAGACGGGCCCACGAACTACCACGTCTGTGATGACTTTTGCCCGAGACCTAGTGTCTTGGATGATATGTCATCCAAGACGGGTCGTAGCCGACCGTCTGGAAAGAGACATTGCAGACGGTTCATCCTGCAACCCGTCTGCGAAGGAACACGTTATCGCAGATGGCTCGAGGTTGAACCATCTGCGATGACACATCAGAGACGCACATGTTATGAACCGTCTGCTATGTGTCAACACATCGTAGACAGCCTTGTGTTCACGTGTCTGTGATATGTCATTAAAGGCGGTTCAAGTGGCTAAACCGTCTGGAATGATTTCTCCACCTTTATAACAGAACCAGTGCTCCCATTCTATTAGGGTTTCCTAGGTCTGTCGGGCTGGTGGCGGCAGCTGAGGCGATTTTGGGGGAGGAGAAGAAGATTGGAAGGAGATAATTGATTTGGTGTGCCAATAGGTTAGTACATTTGGTTACTTAGTTAGTTTAATTGCTATCTAACCCTAGATGTAGTGCAATTATGTTCTATTAGAAGGTAATTTTGGTTTAATAGATTTGTAGGCATTGATGAATGGTTTATTAATTGTGGTTTAGATGTAATATATACGCATGCTTGAACCCGATAGGTCTAGGTTGGATGGTTTTGCGCATAATTGGAGAAGTGAGAGAGAGCGATGAGTTTAATATTTATTTTGACTCAAATAGATAATTAATAAATCAACATATGTTTATATGTATGTCATAGTGCCGATGGATCGAAGATGGATGTATGATGCGAACCGTGTGAGCCCTGAGTATATCAGTGGCGTGAACGAATTTTTAAGAGCGGCTGAGGATGATATGTCGAGTAGGAAGTCTGGTCATATGTGTTGTCCATGCTATGACTGCAAGAACGAGAAGATGTTCAAGAACACGGCTCAGTTACAAGATCATTTGATCCGTAGGGGATTCATAGCTGGCTATACAAATTGGATCCATCACGGCGAACACACGGAGGGGAGCGATGAAGGAATGAGTGGCGAAGAGTTGAATCCGGAGGCTGATGATGATTCTGAGTCTGATGAAGAGGATGCCGAGATGCGTACCAATGACAACGATCTCGAGCAAATGCTGCGCGATGCTGAAGGTAATGACCTTGGTGGCAGGCAATATGACAAATTTCTGGGTCTAATGGATGACTCGGAGAGACAATTGTACCATGGTTGCAAGGAGAAATATACCCGGCTGTCAGCTGTTCTGGAACTGCTCAAATTGAAGGCAAGCGGAGGTTGGTCTGACAAAAGCTTTAGTGCACTTTTACAACTCTTGGCAGACATGCTTCCCGACGGGAACGAGTTGCCAAAAAGCACATACAAAGCTAAGAAGATTCTCTGTCCGCTAGGAATGGATGTACGAAGAATACATGCTTGCAAAAACGACTGCATCCTCTTCCGTAAAGAGTACGAGAATCTACATGTATGTCCGGTTTGTAAGACTTCCCGATACAAGAAGCAGAACAATGCTACGGATGATAACATCGAGGGCAATGAGGAGACGAACGGCATTCCGGCCAAGGTTGTATGGTATCTTCCTATCATTCCTCGACTGAAGCGTCTGTTTGCAAATGCTGAACATGCAAAGAAAATGCGGTGGCACGCGGAGGGGCGGAAAGTTGATGATTTGATTAGACACCCAGCGGACTCCATCCAGTGGAGAAACATCGACAGGAAATTCCCAAATTTTGGTGCGGATTCTAGAAATGTACGGTTCGGGATGAGTACGGATGGAATAAATCCCTTTGGTAACATGAGCAGTCGTCACAGCACTTGGCCTGTGGCTCTTTGTATGTACAACCTCCCACCTTGGTTGTGCATGAAGAGGAAGTACATCATGTTGGCCATGCTCATCGAAGGCCCGAAGCAACCCGGAAATGACATAGATACGTACCTGTCTTTGCTGAAGGAGGATCTAGAAACATTGTGGCACGAGGGCGTGGAGACGTGGGATGCAGACAAGAGAGAGAACTTCACCCTACGAGGATTGCTATTTTGCACCATCAATGACTATCCTGCGTACGGTAACCTATCCGGCCAGAGTACTAAAGGAGCAACAGCCTGTGTTCAATGCATGGAAGATACGGCCAGTTTGTACCTCGAGAAATCACGCAAAACCGTATACATGCGGCACCGTAGGTTTTTGCGTCGAAATCATCCTTACCGCAAGTTGGCTGCTGAGTTCGATGGAACCATCGAAGAGGGATCGGCTCCACCTCTTTTAACCAGGAGACAGGTATACGGAATGGTTAAAGATGCTGATGTTCTTCTTGGAAAGGGGCGTAAATTAATGAAAGGTTTGTGGAAAAAGAAATCACTATTTTGGGGTTTGCCTTACTGGAAAGAGCTAGATGTTCGCCACTGTATCGACGTCATGCACGTAGAGAAGAACGTCTTTGACAGCCTAATTGGCCTCTTTGCTGAATATCCCTGATAAAACAAAGGACGGCGTGAAGGCACGTCAAGACTACGTGAAACTAGGCATCAGGCCTGAGTTAGCTCCGATAGAAACCGACAAAGGCAGAACCTTCCTCCCACCTGCATGTTACACACTCTCTAAAGCCGAGAAAATTGAGCTATGCCAGTGCTTGCACGATGTGAAAGTTCCAAGCGGGTACTGCGCCAATATCAAGAAGCTAGTTTCAATGCAGGAATTGAAATTATTTGGCATGAAGTCTCACGATTGTCACGTTTTGATGACGCAGATACTTCCTATTGCTATTAGAGGGATTTTGCCTGGTGATGTCAGAGATACAATCATAATGCTATGTCAATTCTTCGACAGAATATCACAGAAGGCGATAAGTATACCTGAACTGGATGCTCTAGAGGCAAGGCTCGTGGTTGTCCTATGTCGCCTTGAGATGTACTTCCCCCCGTCATTTTTTGATATCATGCCGCACCTCATGACTCACCTAGTTAGAGAGATCAAAATGTGCGGTCCTGTGTTCCTACGAAGCATGTACCCGTTCGAGAGATATATGGGAATTCTGAAGGGCTATGTACGAAATCGCTCGCGGCCTGAGGGAAGCATTGTGGAAGGTTATGCCACCGAAGAGGTCGTTGAGTTCTGTTTGGACTACATGCCCATGTCAACCCGATAGGTCTACCTGAATCACGACACGTGGGCAGGCTCCATGGTACCGGGGTCCTCAGAGCGAAATCCATCACTCCTGATCACGACGATCATGCTCGAGCTCATTTCATGGTCTTGCAGCACATCTCGGTGGTTTCGCCATACATCGATGAACACATGGAAATGCTACGACATCAAAATCCAAGAAAAAGCGAAGCGTGGATCAAGAAACAACATATGTCCCTATTCAACCAATGGTTCCAAGACCGGATCACCACCACGTCGTCATCTGATGAAATGCTGACATGGTTGTCAAAGAAATCGTACTTCACAGTCCGGACATACCAAGGATATGACATAAATGGATACACATTTTATACAAAGGCTCAAGATGCAAAAAAGCACATATCAGAACAGCGGTGTGCGGGTCGATGCTATCGATTCCGCCGGTCATAAGCATTGTTACTACGGGTTCATCGAGGAGATTTGGGAGCTCGATTACTTCAAGTTCAAAATCCCAATATTTCGGTGTCGTTGGGCCCACCTCTCGCACATTAAGACCGACGAATACGATGTGACTATTGTTGACCTGAGCCGTGTTGGCTACGGTACTGAACCATTCGTCCTCGCGAAGCATGTTCATCAGGTATTCTATATGATCGATCCGTCAAGCAAGAGGCGGCATGTCGTTAGAAATGGAAAAAGAAGCATCATAGGAGTCGACAACGTTGTTGACGAGGATGATTACAACGAATTCACCGAGAATTATTCCAGAGATTTGAGTTTTCGAGGCTGAAGCCATGGAGGGAGCTAGGTCATACTACTGCAACGATCATCGTGAAGGGCTCACTTTCAAAGGGAAGAAGCAAGTATTGTAACTAATTGATATTATTTTTATTTGGATATTTACTTTCATTGTCCTTCATCTATGTACTTAGCACTCTCTTGCAACTTTCCTTTTAAATAATGAAGTATGCGATTGTTGGCAGCGAGCTCTCAATTCTGAATGGCTTGACTCATTTCTAGCTAGCAGTTGTGACTCATTTCTAGCTAGCAATTGTGAATGTATTTATCATGTCCAAGTACGTGATTCTTTTATTGTATCTGTGTTAAATATGTGAATATTCTGTGAAATATATGTCTGCTGTTTCAGAGGGCATGCTAGCATTTCCTGAGGCTAGCCCAGAATGCAGGTAGCACATAGACCCTGAACAGACTCATCGCAGACGGGTCAGGACATACACCGTCTGGAATAACAGTCATCAGAGACGGGTATATCTAACGAACCCGTCTGTAATGAGTCTATTATCGCAGACGGTATGTCACTTAACCCGTCTGGAATGATTCTGTTATCACAGATGGTCAGTGGCCTAACCCTGTCTGGGATGACAGTCATCCGAGACGGTAAGCTCACTTAACCCGTCTGGGATGAGCTTAGTACATATACGAGGACTTAGAAAAATTTCAGAACCCCGCGCCAATTCACATTCCAAATCCCTAATTCCCCTCCCTGTCACGGACCCCGGAATTATATATGATTAGGAGAACAAATAATCGCCAAGGACCAAAGGACCAGTCGACCCGGTGGCATGGTACCTGCGCCGCACACACTGAGGCGGAGTGGACCGACACCTGACCAACGCACCATAAGCTTACCAACGTCGCATGTCTTCACCGTTGGTCAAGCCGGCCGGAAGCGATTAGATTTCCCAAAACCACATACAATTCTAAGATCCATGTGAAGGTTTAGAGTCGTTCCCAATTCCACTATGCAAAGCAAGGTCGGAGGAGCCCGACGATTCTACCCACACCCTAACCTAGCTCAAGGGCTAGTGGGTCACTCGAGAGCCCGGTAGAATACACCCACACCCTGCCTGGCCGGCACAGCATCTCAGCCAGCGGGTCACCCAACCGATACCTGCTCGATGTAGTAAAAAGGAGAACAGCTTTAACCCTTCACGGCATACCCATATACTTCATACCATACACGCATTGCATATGGGCAGCCCTAATAACAACTCGATATCACAACAAAACTCTACTACAGAAGAGATATGGGCCGGAGCTTGCCTGAAAGTAGAGTTCACAGGAGTACCGGAGCAATCGGTAGAACGCCAATACACCCAGGCTGGTAAAGCGAAGGGAAGAACAATGAATAATAGCAAGAGGGGCATGATGCATTGATGATATATTTTCATACTGATTTTAGGTGAATTATGATACTAAACATTTTTGTTTTAGCTGTTAAGCTAGATTCTCTAGAATATACCCTTTTTGTATTTTTCTCAGTAGATATTCAAGCTACAAACTATTGTTATTATGAAACTACAGTGATACAAAATTAACACAATTGAAATTTTGCAATTTGGGGTTATAGGTGTTTAGTTATGAATGTTTAAATGAAATGCGGTATTCTCAAATCCTTTTATCCCTAACAAGACTAACATTACTTTTCTGGTATGGAAGCAAGCTTGGAATTATTTTTAATAACAAGTTCAGAGAATTATGAGCATTTCTACAAAAAGGTTTGCAATTTTTGGAGCTGGGATGAAATAGTTTATGATTTTTATAAATTTCTACCTTTTTAAGCAACTAATTAGCTTCCTTTAGTTAGTTCGGCATTTTATGAAATAGTAACATGATGAAGTTATTTTTAGTGGTTAGTACACCTCATGATGAACATTTTTCATATAGGGTTCATAATTCTTGGAGGTGGTATGAATATTCTATGATTTAAACAAGGTTCAGACAGGTTAACACAATTCTGAAATTTTGAAATCAAGCAAATTCTTTTATTACCGAAGTGGAGTTAGCCCAAGTTGCTGACGGGTGGGGGCCTCGGGTCAAGTTGACCAGTCAACGTGGACTTGGTCCACCTGACCAGAGGACCCACGCGTCACAGACTGAGGGGGGTGCGGGGCCAAGACCTGACCGGTGGAGCCCACTGGTTAGTGGCTCCATCGGCACGGCCAGACTAGAGGCGAGGCACGGTCGGACCGACAGCGACGCGCGGGCACGCCGGCAAGCGCGCTGGGGCATGCATGTGTGTGGGAGAGGCGCTAGGGGCCGGATCTAGGGCGCGGGAGATTTGGCTTGGTTGGCGGCGATGCCGGAGCTTGGCGGCGAGCGGAGGGTGACCGGTGACGGAGAAGGCGGAGGAGACCATCGGGAGAGCGGTGCGAGGGTGCTAGAGGAGGCGGGGAGGAAGGGGAACAAGCGGGGGAGGAAGCTGAGCTCACCGGGACCCCAAGGGAGTCGTCGCCGAGGCCGAAGGAGGAGCGGAGCGCAGGGAATTGCTCGTCGGAGCCCGCCGGTGCCGAAGAAGAGAAGGAAACGATTGGACGCAATGCGGGGCTACCGAGGACGGAGGCGAGGCATGGGGGTTGGGGAAGCTCTGGAGCAGGCTTGCGAGCACGTACGGTTCCTCGGGCGGGCTCGGGGAGGTCCACACGAAGCTTCTCGGCGCTAATGGCGGTGGCGGAGGAGAGCTCACCGGCGGCAGGGCTTCCGGATTCCAATCTGCGAAGGGGAGAAGCGGGGGGAGGTTAGGGGAGGGTTTGAGGGCGTGAAGAGAGGAAGGGAGGGGCGGGCTGTCTGAGCGGGGCTTAAATGGGGCGGTGTGGTCGAGACGCCAGTGGTAGCGCCGCCCACCTCGGCCACCCGGCGGCGGCGACGTGGAGGCGGAGGCCTGGCGTGTGGGGCCCGCGCGGTAGGGGAGAGAGGATGGCGCAGAAGGGCAGAAGGCGCCTTCCAAGGGAGAAGGCGGGAGGAGAGGAGTAGGAGGCGGGTCTGGGGCTGGTGGGCTGGGCCGAATGCGGCCCAGGTACCTTAGCCTAGAAAGTTCCCGTTTTCTTTTCTTTTATTATTTTCCTTTTTGTGTATTGGGAGGTTATTGATGAAAAAGGCATTTAAAACTTGGTATAAAAATTTGAGAAAATTCACAAAGACTCCAAACAGTATGGGAAAGCTTCTGTAATATTTTGAAATCAAACAAAAATGTAGTTAACTGAATTTCATCCAAAATCCTCAAATTTGCCCCAAGTTGGGTTTGAACTGTAGCTAGAAGATTAGTGACTCCCAAATTTATGAAAATTTTATATCCAGGTACTTTATAACATATAATGCCCATATATAAGGTTCCATAAAGTTCTACTAAGGGAATCACCACCAAGTAAATAATCTACAGTTCTGCCATTTATAGAATTTGAACTTGTGGCACCTGATTCAAATACCAAACCTTAAAATTTGCTTGTGAAACTTTACAGAGGTGTTATATGGGTTATAGGTGACTTTTAGAAACACACAACAAAGATTTTTGAAAGACTTTTATGGAATTGATGTTGCGGTTTAGTTTGGATGCACACCTATATGCAAAGTTTTTTTTTGATTATTTGCAAACTTTCGGATGGAATACATGAGAAGAGGCAAAGGCACATAAAAGTTTTAATTGGAACTATATTAATATAACTAAACCATCTTAAGAATTTTGGCCTTTACAAAACCTCCCCCCTTAAAGAATCTCGTCCCGAGATTCCTAACGATGGAAGAGGAAGAAGGTAAGGGGGAAAAGCAGAATTGGTACCACGTGGAAGCTTCATGGTCCTCAGATGAATTAGACCTCAAGGAGATGGTTTTGAAAAGATAAGGGTGGATGATGTGACCAAGTGCTCCTAACAAGGAGGCACTTGAGCTTGGAACGAAACGCTGCCAACAAGCGTATCCAATTGGGAGCCTTGGGCATCGTTCAACTGGGGAGGTGGGGGAGTATCATGCATTTTAACATAGGATGGAAACAACTCCAGGTTAAGCGAGAAGTTCGGAAGGAGGGGGTTGGTGGACTTGAAGGAGATAAGAGGTGCCACCTTAGGAAAGGAGATCGACGATCACTCAGGCAGCACCATACTGCTCCTCGAGTTGTTGATAGCAGAACATGGGATTACTAATTGACTTCTACACCAGTTCTGGAAAGAGAAAACCAGATCAGGTTATTATTTTCAGTAATAACCACATCTGGGAGAGGAGGAGTGCAAGGACTTCGTCAGTCCTGAGTGAGAAGAGCTATTATGAACAGCTATCCTTGCTTGAGCAAGGGATGACCAAGATGGTAAGGATGGTGACTCTGAAGCAATTGAAGTATCTGTTTATGATTACTTGGTGAGAGAAATCAAGAGTAAGATTGGGGCATCAGAAAAACTTCACAAGTGTGAGGGGCGATAGTAATATGCCGAGGTCTCTAACTCAGAAAGGGAAAGGTTGAACAAAAGAGAGAAGAATGAGAGCGAGGCCAAGATCATCCTTACACAAAGGAAATCAAGGAGGAATGGACTCTCTTAAAACATAAAGAGTCGGAAGAAGGGTTCTTAATTTGTTTTAAAGAACTTCAGTCATTTATGGTAGTAGAAAGGAGAAGAATGTCAGGTCAATGCCATTTATAGCATTAAAGAGAGGAAGAAAACTGAAATGCTCACAAGCATCAAAAGCTTGCAGCCTTAAGATGGAGATTCATTTGAAGATGGATGGGAAGGAGTTGTCATGCATGACAAACATGGCTTGCATCTTTCTTCTGGAATGTCTCGGACGAGATTATGCTAAACATGGCAGTAATTCCGGAATTGTCGGGACCTAAGAATAGTCTCATATTACACATAGTGCCATCAATGAGGAGTGGGCCAGACTCCCTATTGGTGTTCTAGGTGAGTATGAAAGCATTCTGGGGTACCGAGTACAAACACATTGTCACGGACCCGGAATTGCATATGATTAAGGGAACGCGAAGTCGCCAAGGACCGAAGGACTCGTCAGCCCGGTGGCACGGTACCTGCGCCGTACGCACCAAAGCGGAACGATCCGACACCCGCCACGTGCGAGCCGGCCGGAAGCGACCAATCTTCCCAGAACCACATACGATTCCATGACCCGGTGAAGGTTCAGAGTCGTTCCCGAATCCTACCACGACAAACAAGGTCGGAGGAGCCCGACAGTTCTACCCACACCCTAACCTAGCTCGGAGGCTAGTGGGTCGCTCGAAAGCCCGGTAGAACACGCCCACACCCTGCCTGGCCGGCACAGCATCTCGGCCAGCGGGTCACTCAACCAACACCTGCTCGACTTAGTAGAACAAGGTACGGCTTCGACTCTTCACGGCATACCCGTACACTTCATATCATTCACACATTGTGCAGGGGCAGCCTGATCTAACAACTCGGATATCATCACAAAGCTCTACAATACGATATTACTAATAACAGTCCACGATGGGACAACATATTACATCAGTCGGTCATATCCGAAATCATGTCCGAGTACGGAGTAAATAAACGACAGCGGAAGAACAGTAAATGAGTCCCACAACGGCACAGTGACCGCTGAACAAAAGCTACAACCCATCCCATGAGTCGAACACTACCGAGGAAACACAAGTTCAGGCATCATCGAAATAATCTTCGACCACCGGCTCACCTGCAAGCTCTAGGAATAACCTAGGTGAGTACGAACGTACTCGCAAGACTTATTCGTGCTTGATTAAATGTCCTAATCATACTAGTACAACAACAATTAAACATGAATGCTTCTCAGAGTAACAATATACAAGTTAAGAACATAACATTAATAAGGTGAAGTGAAGACAGACTAAGTAACAGATTAACTCAGGATACAAACATATCACGACCAATTTACCACGAGATTAAATCATCAAATCCAAATCCATTGGGACAGCCCATGAGTCCAATCCAAATCAATCCATTAAACATTATCCAATTCAATTAGGGCAGCCCCTAAATCCAATCCAAATTGATCCAATCCACATATGTTCAGTTAAATCTCTCGAACCACTACCGACAACTCAACCCCTGCAGGCATAGTGAGTGCATAACAGTTTGGAGGTAGCGAGCCTCCAAAGTGCATGGAGGCTTACCCCAGCTATCCTCAGTGTTGGTTCTCGCTAGCGTTCACGTGTGATAAGGGATGGTGACACGCTGAAGATAGGGTTGGTGTGACGACAAAACTCTACTTACTCCTGGGTCGCCATCAAACTACGATGAACACCAACCGTACCCATTGTGCACGCCCTCGGCTCTCACAACTCACTTAACCATTTAGTTGAAGAGCCATCAGATGTTCTCGACGTAAGACACATCCTACACATGCTAGTGTACGCAACTTTGCGACGATTCACAGATAACATTCATACACATAGCACATATAAAAAGGGCATACACAAGAGTACGGAAGGTAGAGATGCAACAAGCTCTGCTTGCCTGGGAGCCGGGGAAGTACGAGGGGGAAAGCATGCGGGAGAACTCCAGAATAATCGAAACACCGGTAAGAAGCAAGCGACCTCTAAAAAGAGAAGGGCAACCTTAAGAAACTAATTCAAAAAGGATGAAGATGCATGAATGCCAGTGATATGGATGCAACTACGGTGGATTTAAGAAGTATACAATTGCGTAAGCGGTTTAGTGTTCGTTCCATATGTTGGTTTAGTTTTAGTTGCGGTATAACTCTAATCCAGTTGAATCAAGAATATGGATGCATGCATGGGGTGCGATATGCAACTAAGAAGAAAGGCTGTAAATCTAGAATTAGGGTTAGGGGTCAGTTGATCGATTCGTAGTAGTGGTGAAAACATGGGTCGCGATTATTTTCTGGCCGTTAGGCGAATTATGGCACTAAGCATTTTAAGTTTGACTGTTAAGCTAGATTCTCTAGTATTCATGTATTTAGAGGTTGCATGCATGTTCTACGAGTTCTACAGATTTAATCCAATTTAGCATTTCCTGTCTTCTTCTCGGTAGAGGGCAACAGGTGGGGTATCGACATTAACCATTACTTAACTCAGATGGTCATGATTAATATATTGTTGGGTAGAATGTTTATTTCTAATTTTTAGCAAATTGAAGGTGATTAACAAATATGGGTACAACTAACAGGTACTAGAGTCATCATTGAACTGGGATGCCCAAATCTTACTAACGACTAATAGTTTAGTTGTAAGGTACCAAAAGCTCTACTCATGTATATCAGATGTATCCTAATCGACCATCTTCCTTAACCGAGGCCATAAGCAGCTAAGATACTAGTTAAATCATATACGCACCCTTCCATAATTTCTTTAATTAGACGGTTAGGAGAGTTAGCTACCGGTGAAAAAGGTTGGGAGGGTAGTTATAGCCTAAACCTTATTCCAGTTAATGATCACAATGAGTTCTTATGTACTAACTGCCATACACGGTAAACAGCTTATCTTGCATGTAATCAGCTTGCCAATTTTTTTTCAATTATAAGCACTCAGTTAAGTCTTATTCGGACAACACAATCATCAGTGGTATTAATGCATATTCATTGTGACATGTGCCATATTCTCCTTCATTATTTCTTTACAGTCGCCTACTACTAAAGTATACTTAGCTATCCTTAATATCTCAATAAGGTGACTAATAGCTCATTAGGGGAATGTGGTTAAACCAAAGTTCAAGGTAATGCGCAAACATTTCGAAAACAACCGAGCTCAGCTTATACACTATACTTCGGGGTGTCCTCATGTTATTAGCAGTATTGTTAAGATGCCCAAAATGGTTAACCTATTATTAGTGTGCTCGGATACTCGTATGGCTAATGAACGTTAATCGGTACTGATCACTTATCAGTTTAATAACATTAAAGTAATTCGGATACAAGGGCATCTTCTCTAGCAACCTAAACCCGGCACAGCCTCTGCCGTTTCAGCTTAACCAACAGACATATATATATATATATATATATATATAGCAAGAATCAAGTGTAGCTCTGTTCTTTCCCAGGTTTTCTTTTTAAACGTTGGTTGTCACAGCAAAGACCCAAACCTAACGCAGCATTTGTTCTTAACAATTTTAAACCCCCAATCATGCGTGCATCAACTCAGATACTTAGCATCATTACAGACTAGCTACTGCTAATCCCGAAGGCCATCAGCACGCATCTATACCTTACGTCGACGGCGGACCAAGGGGAGCTTCAACGGCAGCTGGCAAGCAGGAGCTTCACTCGGGTGGTGCCTGGCTCGGATGCGATAGGTGGATGGATGGGGATCAGACGGCGACGGCGCAGACGACGGCGGAGACGACCATCTCCTCAGCGGGCTTGGGCACGGTGGAGCACAGGCGATGAGGAGCGGAGCCCGGTGGTTCAATGGCGGCCGGCGGCGAGAGGAGGTGGAGATGCCGCGCTGGGGAGCTGACGGACGAGCTCACCGGCAAGGGCGCGCGGCAGGGCGCGACAGAGGGGAAGGGTGGCGCGGCAGGGGCGCGGCAGAGGGGGCAACGACGCAGGGGAGCCCGAGCTTGGCGTGCTGGCGGCAGAGCAAGGGAGAGGGGCGCGACAGACCTGGGCGGCGGGGGCGCATCACAGCGGTGCTCGACTGGGGAAGAACGCGGGGCAAGGCCCACGGGGCTGCTGGCGAGAGGAGCAGCGGTGGCTCGAACAGGGGATGCGGGCGGCGACCGGAGATGGGGGCGGAGCCCAGGGGAGAGGAGCGGCGCACCAACCGGCGACGCAGGGCAAGGGAAGAGCTCCAGCCAGGGGTTGAAGAAGATGGGGCAAAATATTCAAATGCTCATGCATGTAAGAAATTCTTGGATGGATTGAAAGATTAGGAGGCAGGGAATTCGGTGGTATAACATGCAGGGCTTCCTTCCCAGATTTTGGATGGGATTTGTAAGAGAGAAGATGGCTGGTTCTGTTGGTGCTTGAGAAGAAGGAAGAGGAATGCCTGTGCTGTGCGTGGGAAGAAGATGGGGAGAAGAAAAGCAACAGGGAGAGAAGAAAAGGACTGCTGCCTGCTGGGGTTGCTACGTGGAGAGAAAGAAATTGCAGTTGAGCATGCTGGCCAGGTGTAGAAAAGGACCTGCAGACGGGTCTCACTGGCAGGTGAGGCATTTTTATTTTTCTTTTGTTTTAGTTTTCTTGCTATTTTAGAGATGGTTTAAGAATTAAATTCGAACCCAAAGATCAATTTAAAATTGTATGGAACTACTCATTACGTATATGATTTCCTAGAATTTTATCAAGGTGAAAGAGTTATGGGTGAGTATTGTTTCAATATATTTGCATATACAGCCCAAATTTGGCATTTTCAACTAGGAGCACTTCACAAAGATTTTAAAAATGTTATTCGGAGTTGGGTTCAGAGTTTTGCTCACGATGGCTTCCATGTCATATTTTGAATTGTTAGTCCGTACAAGTTTGGGTTTTCAATCTGAGTCATTTTCGAGCTATCTATATGCATGCATGCAAAAGAAGAACTCCAAATTATTCACAATGACTTTCACGGATCTCGTGTTTTAAAACTAGGGTTATTACACACATATACACCGAATTATTCACAGAGCAGGTATATATATGGCATGTACAAGAGCGATTCCAGATCATCCAACATTTTAGAAACTTAGATGGTTAAGGTGGAATAGGACATCTTTAAGATTGGTCTGAGGTCTCGTTCAATCTTGCTAGCAAGGTTTATTAGATGAAAATGGTTTGGATGTATCGCTTTGTACAGGTGATGGTTCAAAATTGTTGGGACTAAGGAATAATCCCGTACCACATGTAGTATCATCAACGAGGAGGTGATCAGGCTCCTTATTAATGTTTTAGAATGGGCACGACAGCATTCCATGATACCGAGTGCTTGCGCATCAATTTGGGATAATCTACCATGTACAGATTCACATCTTCGAGGTAAAACAAGACTTTAAAAGATTGAGATAAGACTCCTTTCATTCTTGCTAACAAAGAAGAGGGAGGGGAAGATCGGACCAAGACTTGGGTCAACTCCCACTCAGGCGGAGATCTTAGCTTAGAGTAGGAATTAAGAGATGGAAAACACAAAGGTCGACAAGAAATTTTGCGTCGGCATCAAATGGGCATAAGGAAAAGAAGGTTGAGATTGGATATGTGGGTCGGGCATCCTTGCAAAGAGTATTAGATAAGGACACGAACGTTACCTGAATTAGGAGGCATGGTACAAAGAAGTATCTCTTGGGCTTGAGAGAGCAACTTCGAATGGAGCATCACCTTCAGTTGAGGCGTATGGCAATAGGTATTCTTCTAATTTATTGTCATGACATTATCTAGTTATATCAAGAGGGTTGAAAACGGGGATAAGACCAACAGCCGAGTCATCGGGATTTTAGGACATTAGCTTAAGCTTAAAGGGTCGATTCCTCATCATAAGCATGAGAGGTGAGCGCTTACGAATTTCTCTAGATGAGTTATTGGACAACTAAGGAGAGTCTCCAAGAATGTGTCTTGGGAGAAGGAAGGAGGATAACCACAGCTGGGAACATGCGGCCCTATGCATGTTAGTTTTAAAATCCTTGTATTTACTCTAGGATAGATGATTGGATTACAAAAGACATACTCATGGTTGCAAAGACAATTATCATGATGCTCAGATCCATTTCTCTAAATATGGGAGATGCTCCGGATCAAGAAGAAATACTTAAGGAAGGGAGTTAATAGGAAGCATTCCGTCAAAGTTTCGGGACTTTCCAAGACCTTTCGATAGGGTTTGCAATAAGGTGGATTTGGATGACTTGTGCAACGGAACTAAACATGTATGGATAGTAGGGAATACATGCTTCATCTCTTATTAAAACAGAATTCTCGGGGAGTGCACATTTGACAAATTGCGCAAGAGCTAAGAATCAATATCCTTCATATGAGTAGCATGCAAGGTCCTTGCATATGGCTGAAATTGTCAACACCTTCAAGTGAGATATTTCAGCATAATATGCAAGAGAAAAGTGCATCCATGATGCATATGAAGAAAGTTTGACTTACTATCCCAATTTTAGAAAGAGAGACTCAGCTCATGAGGTTGAAAAGAAGGTTTGGGGCTTGCTGAAATTTCTGGACAGCACACACTTTAGTGGTGCGAGGATCATCCGGGACGATGAAAAACAAGGACAATACCCTACCTTGGGGTACAGCCTTGGGGATGGAAAGGATAGTGCTATCCTTACCAAAAGATGAAAGAGAAGGATCCACTAAGTAACCCAGAAATGGAGCAGGAAGCCAAGGAGAGGATCAACCTAAGGATGTCCTCCAAAGAATGCAAAAATTTTAGCCTTGGACAAGATTAGATGGCAAGGATGAAATCTTCTCGATTAGCAACATGGCTGAGATACATTCTTCCGAATAGATGATGATAGAAGGAAGGATATTTTAGCAAGAAGGAAGGAATAGGAGTACAAAAGGAAACACTTAGCTACATCACTCACTAAGAAGGCACAAGAAGCAAAATTCAAAGCTCCGAGAGGCATCTTGCATAGGGAGGCAAGGTGGGATAAGAGTTTATAAACATTTTGCAATCAAATGAATTAGGGAAGAAGGAAATTCAGATCTAAGATTGAAGAGGATAAGAAGTAAAACGAGCCGTACTTATTCTCGTTGAAACTCATTTTTAGTTTTATAAATAATTTTGACAACATCAGATCCTTAGCTAACGACCACCTGCAAGGTTTACCTACAGTCAACCTGGCTCTGATACCAAGCTGTCACATGATTAGGGGAACAAATAATCGCCAAGGACCAAAGGACCAGTCGACCCGGTGGCACGGTACCTGCGCCGCACACACCGAGGTGGAGTGGACCGACACCTGACCAACGCACCATAAGCTTACCAACGTTGCATGTCTTCACCGTTGGTCAAGCCGGCCGGAAGCGATTAGATTTCCCAAAACCACATACAATTCTAAGATCCATGTGAAGGTTTAGAGTCGTTCCCAATTCCACTATGCAAAGCAAGGTCGGAGGAGCCCGGTGATTCTACCCACACCCTAACCTAGCTCAAGGGCTAGTGGGTCGCTCGAGAGCCCGGTAGAATACACCCACACCCTGCCTGGCCGGCACAGCATCTCAGCCAGCGGGTCACCCAACCGATACCTGCTCGACGTAGTAATAAGGAGAACAGCTTTAACCCTTCACGGCATACTCATATACTTCATATCATACACGCATTGCATATAGGCAGCCCTAATAACAACTCGATATCACAACAAAACTCTACTCCAGAAGAGTTATGAATAATACACGCTTCCCAAACCTAGGACAAGTACGTATTCCTCATACATAGCGACCTGGAAGTCATTTATCATGAATACAAAATTAAAAGCAGCAGCGGAAAAGATAAACAAAAAACACCGAGATGGTGGGGAAACCACCTCAAAACAGCCCACAAAATTCCCAAGGAAGTCGAAGCCGAAAGTGGTAAACCGAAGCAGCAAACGTCAACTCCAATTGCTCCATGAACCTGCCTAGGATAAACCTAGGTGAGTACAACCACCGTACTCGCAAGACATTGCTTATCAACTAATTAAGACACGGTATTAACCCTATTGGACAAGTGGTGAAGGTTCACAATTTTTATCGAGTGCAAGTTGCATACAAGAGATAAAATGAACATAAGCTACACCATTTTAAATTTCAGATTATAACAATGACATGGAGAGAATAGCAACATATTCATAAGGGATTACCTGGGATTTAACCTTCGGACCAAGTTTCAGCAGCAACTTACAAGCACACATAGATAAGTCACACAATCATTTTCAACTTAATTGGATCAGCCCACGATCCATTCTTAAATTAATTGGATCAGCTCACGATCCATATAACTCATGTACAAGGAAATCAAGCAATGCAAACCGTTACCAACGAACCGACAACCTCGGATATACGGAATGCATTTCCTCGTGGAGTTCACAAGGCTCCACATGGTATCTGAGACTTACCCCACATATATCGTAGTTTCATTTCCTTGGTGACATACGAGCTTTCTCTCGGGCCTTCACCGCGGACTCAACCACCTCGGGTATAACGAGTGCATTCCTCGTGGAGGTTGTGAGGCTCCACGCGGTATCGAGACTTACCTCAATTATACCGTAGTGGTGTTCTCGGTGTCGAGCCCACGTTGTGATAAGGGAGTGCTACGATGGAGTCACCTCAGGATGGTATGACGGCAAACACACTTCAAAACACCGGGGGCCGCATTCAATTCTTCAGATAACATACCAACCGTATCCATTGAGCACACCCTCGGCTCTCACATCTCAACTCATTAGGTTCAAGTTGATAGGGGCAACATTTTAATCTCAGCCATAGCTGCTGCATAACAACAAGTCCTACACATACTAGTACGGTATCAAGTACTGATCAAGCAAACATTCACACAAGCACCAAGTCAATTTAGTTAATTAATCCAAACAGAGATTATCACCTAATGTATTGATTAATCAACAAGCAATGGAGCTTGCCTGAAAGTAGAGTTCACAGGAGTGCCGGAGCAATCGGTAGAACGCCAATACACCCAGGCTGGTAAAGCAAAGGGGAGAACAATGAATAACAGCAAGAGGGGCATGATGCATTGATGATATATTTTCATACTGATTTTAGGTGAATTATGATACTAAACATTTTTGTTTTAGCTGTTAAGCTAGATTCTCTAGAATATATCCTTTTTGTATTTTTCTCAGTAGATATTCAAGTTACAAACTATTGTTATTATGAAACTACAGTGATACAAAATTAACACAATTGAAATTTTGCAATTTGGGGTTACAGGTGTTTAGTTATGAATGTTTAAATGAAATGCGGTATTCTTAAATCCTTTTATCCCTAACAAGACTAACATTACTTTTCTGGTATGGAAGCAAGCTTGGAATTATTTTTAATAACAAGTTCAGAGAATTCTGAGCATTTCTACAAAAAGGTTTGCAATTTTTGGAGCTGGGATGAAATAGTTATGATTTTTATAAATTTCTGCCTTTTTAAGCAACTAATTAGCTTCCTTTAGTTAGTTCGGCATTTTATGAAATAGTAACATGAATGAAGTTATTTTTAGTGGTTAGTACACCTCATGATGAACATTTTTCATATAGGGTTCATAATTCTTGGAGGTGGTATGAATATTCTATGATTTAAACAAGGTTTAGCACAGGTTAACACAATTCTGAAATTTTGAAAATCAAGCAAATTATTTTTTTACCGAGGTGGAGTTAGCCCAAGTCGCTGATGGGTGGGGCCTCGGGTCAAGTTGACTGGTCAACATGGACTTGGTCCACCTGACCAGAGGACCCACGCGTCACAGACTGGGGGGGTGCGGGGCCAAGACCTGACCGGTGGAGCCCACTGGTCAGTGGCTCCATCGGCACGGCCAGACTGGAGGCGAGGCATGGTCGGACCGGCGGTGACGCGCGGGCACGCCGGCGAGCATGCCGGGGCATGCATGCGTGCGGGAGAGGCGCTAGGGGCCGGATCTAGGGCGCGGGAGATTTGGCTAGCTGGTTGGCGGCGATGCCGGAGCTTGGCGGCTAGCGGAGGGTGACCGGTGATGGAGAAGGCGGAGGAGACCATCGGGAGAGCAGTGCGAGGCTGCGAGAGGAGGTGGGGAGGAAGGGGAACAAGCGGGGGAGGAAGCTGGGCTCACCGGGACCCCGAGGGAGTCGTCGCCGAGGCCGAAGGAGGAGCGGAGCGCAGGGAATTGCTCGTCGGAGCCTGCCGGTGCCGAAGAAGAGAAGGAAACGATTGGACGCAATGCGGGGCTACCGAGGACGAAGGCGAGGCGTGGGGGTTGGGGAAGCTCCAGAGCAGGCTTGCAAGCACGTACGGGTCCTCGGGCAGGCTCGGGGAGGTCCACACGAAGCTTCTCGGCGCTAATGGCGGTGGCGGAGGAGAGCTCACCGGCGACAGGGCTTCCGGGCTCTGATCTGTGAAGGGGAGAAGCGGGGGAGGTTAGGGGAGAGGTGGGCGTGCTCGGGAGCAAAGCAAGGAAGCTCGAGGTCCACCGGATGCAGCGGGATTTCTCGCCGGAGCTCGGCCAGACGTGAAGAAGACGACGGCGCGGTGAGAAATGGGCACCGGGGACGGGGCTAGGGTTTGAGGGCGCGAAGAGAGGAAGGGAGGGCGGGCTGTCTGAGCGGGGATTAAATGGGGCGGTGTGGTCGGGACGCCGGTGGTAGCGCCGCCCACCTCGGCCACCCGGCGGCGGCGACGTGGAGGCGGAGGCCTGGCGGGTGGGGCCCGCGCGGCAGGGGAGAGAGGATGGCGCAGAAGGGCAGAAGGCGCCTTCCAAGGGAGAAGGTGGGAGGAGAGGAGTAGGAGGCGGGTCTAGGGCTGATGGGCTGGGCCAATGCGGCCCAGGTACCTTAGCCCAGAAAGTTCCCGTTTTCTTTTCTTTTATTATTTTCCTTTTTGTGTATTGGGAGGTTATTGATGAAAAAGGCATTTAAAACTTGGTATAAAAATTTGAGAAAATTCACAGAGACTCCAAACAGTATGGGAAAGCTTCTGTAATATTTTGAAATCAAACAAAAATGTATTTAACTGAATTTCATCCAAAATCCTCAAATTTGCCCCAAGTTGGGTTTGAACTGTGGCTAGAAGATTAGTGACTCCCAAATTTATGTAAATTTTATATCCAGGTACTTTATAACATATAATGCCCATATATAAGGTTCCATAAAGTTCTACTAAGGGAATCACCACCAAGTAAATAATCTACAGTTCTGCCATTTATAGAAGTTGAACTTGTGGTACCTGATTCAAATACCAAACCTTAAAATTTTCTTGTGAAACTTTACAGAGGTGTTATATGGGTTATAGGTGACTTTTAGAAACACACAACAAAGATTTTTGAAAGACTTTTATGGAATTGATGTTGCGGTTTAGTTTGGATGCACACCTATATGCAAAGTTTTTTTTGATTATTTGCAAACTTTTGGATGGAATACATGAGAAGAGGCAAAGGCACACAAAAGTTTTAATTGGAACTATATTTAATATAACTAAACCATCTTAAGAATTTTGGCCTTTACACTCTCGCGCCGCCGTCGTCTCCACCGCGCCGCCTTCGTCGCCAGCTCACCGCCGTCGTCTCAACCACCCCGCCGCCGGTGGTACTTAATTAACTTAGCATAGATCCTTGTAGCCGTTAACTTGGGGCGAGGCTCCAGTCATGGGCTTTGCACGCTCCAAGGAGTCACAGTTTTTTTATTCTTGGTGTTTAGTTTGGATAGATTAAAATTTTATACTCTTCATATTTTGTGTGTGGCTATATGCACTTTGTATAGAGACCAGAAAATACTCTTTATATTTATCTACATCTGCTACCGTAATATAATAAAAACTTCCTTTGTCTAAAGAAATTGAGAAAATTAGTGTTGTGTAACTACAGCTTTTCAGGACAAATACCTTCAAGTGTCTCAAAACTTTACACAACTGCAAATAGCCTTACTTTATTCAAACAATTTAGTTGGCACAGTAGAGCTTACCTCTTTTAGGAAATTGCCGCATCTAATTTCCTTGGATCTCTCCTATATTAATCTAGTTGTGGTAGATGGAGAAGATAATTCTTCATTAGCGTCCCTTCCCAAAATTCTGCAATTAGTTTTATCAGGTTGCAACATGACTGAATTTCCTAATTTCCTGAGGCATCAAGATGAAATCAGATGGCTCGACCATAACCATAACCAAATTCATGGGGATATACCTCAGTGGGCATGGGAGACTTGGAATGATCTCTTCATTTTGGCCCTAAGGAGCAATAAATTTACTAGTATTGGTTATGCCCCTCTTTTTCCTTTAAATATACAAGTGTTTGATCTTAGCAACAACATGTTTGAGGGGCCCATACCTATACCTCAAGGCTCTGCAATAATGCTTGATTATTCAAGCAACATGTTCTCATCTCTACCTTCTTATGCCTTTTGGTTGTTTTGATATTGAGCTTTGTTGTCTATTTTCCTGTTTTCTATGCCATGATATGCTTACTATTGAAATAAACTGGATCTGCGATAGTACTTATAAGATATCTTTATGCAGCCTTAACCTTTAGCTTTGCTTTCTTGAAATTGCTTTGGTAGAACTAACAGATATGTCGGACGCCCATTCCTCTTCTAATTCCTCGTCGGGGCACTCATCGTTGCCGAACCCTACTTCGGGCAACGATGAAGGAAGTAGGCAAAAAGGCAGTCGGAAGCCCCGAACAATGTCGAAGCCCCCTAGTAGACGTATGGTCATCACGCAAGTGTCTACGAAGTCTGGTGTGCCGACGAAACCCGATGACGTAGCGAACAAATTCCGCACTATTCTGCGGGATACTTGGGCGGGAGAGGGTGAACATAACCATTGCGAACTGGAAGGATATTACCGCCGCGAAGGAGGAGGAGTTAATGGCTGAAGTAAAAAGGTGGTTCGAGATCCCGGCAGAACACGAAGAACGTGTCAGAGCGGCTGCAATGAAGACCATGGGCAAGGCGTGGAGGTCGTTCAAGAGCATCTTGACGACAAAGTTCGTACGGACGGGTGAGAGCCCGTTTCAGAAGTACGGCTTCTTGGACGAGCAAGTGTACAACAGATTTGTGGAGATGAAGACCACGCCAGAAGAAGTGGCGAAGAGTGAACGGCAGAAGGCCCTTCAAGCAAGAAACAAGCACCCGCATAGGCTTGGAAGCACAGGATATGAAGGTGCATCGGCGAGATGGGAGATGCAGGATCGGCTGGCAATGGAGAAGAATCTACCCCCTCCATTTCCCAGCGTGGTTTCTGGCCGTGCCGCCTCCTGGTGCAGAGCACGTGCCAAGCCAGATCCGCAGAGTGGTTCGGCTACATTTCCAAACCCCGCTGACCAGGAAGTGGTCGATCGCATGGTAATATACCTGACTGTGTACACACAATTCTTCGGAACCATACGAGTATCATTTGTAATGTAACTCTCGCGCGTGGTCGTTGCAGGTGCAGATAGCTTCGCAAGGGTCACTAGATGATGATGAAGAAGCACAATCATCTAGGACCAAAGACCTCCTGACCGTAGCGTTGGGAAACCCGGAGCACCCAGGTCGCACAAGAGGTGTTGGGGTTGCAGTTCCCTGGAGAGAGGGATTCCCTGAGACGGAGGAGCAGTACGAGAGGAGGAAGGCCGCTAAGAGGAGTCGAACTCAGTCAACAACGACTACGAGAGACTCCGAAGATTTGGAGAGGCGTATTCAGGAGGAAGTCAGGAGGCAGGTTGAGGCATTTAAGGAGGAGTTCAGAGCTCAACTTGCACTCTCTAACGTAGCTATGGCGAGCCCCGGAAATATTCGGAGTAGCTGCGCATCCGCCGAAGAACAGGGTGAAACATATCCCTGCGACACCATCTCGGTAAGGGCCATTTATAGGGTTTTTATAATAGCAAGTACATAACTTTGGACTTAATCAACAAGGTACTCAATAATTTTGTAGGAGACGACTCCTTGCACGTTGTTGGCAAGGGTAGCCGGAGATGTCGCCCTCGATGCTGCATTTGGGATGGCATATCCCAAGGAGGCGGGGACTCTACTGCATGGTCGCCCCATAGCACCGAACTTTCAGAAGGTGCATGTGGACGACGTGGTTGAAGGTTTCAAGGAGCTCCCGCTTCCCATGCCACCAAACGACGAGATCACGGTGCTGCGTCAGACGGTTGGCACCTTTATCCAGTGGCCGAAGAGGGACATCAGAATACAAGTGCGGCCTGCCTCTCAGAGCGCATCACGCACTGAGCCAGCTAGGATACCCGAGGTTAACCCTACCCCCATGGAGCTGGTAGCGGCAGCGCAACGGGCTGATGAGCCAGCTTCATCTCCGGTCAAGCCGGCAGAGCCAGCAGCCGCTACCTCCATGGGGGCGGTGCTACAGATGAGAGCAGTTCCTTCACCGGTGAAGCGCACCTATTCTAAGGGGACTAGCAGAACCGGCAAGGGCAGGAGTCGCAGTAGTGGCCCCAAGACTTCCAAGGGCAGCAAAAAATCGAAGGCAGCTCTAGTGGCAGAACTTGGGTTTGATCCGGACAGAGTGGATGATCTCCCTTTCGCACCTCTGGCTCGTCGATTTGTGAATGGACAAGTCTTGGTCACGCCGGAGGACATATCGAGCTCACTGGCATGCCAGAGGTTGCATGATTGGTATATGAAGGCGACGAACAACCTAGAGCCTGACCAAACCATGCCACGAGGCGTCAAGGTCGCTTTCAAGGAGGAACACCTTTTCCACCAGGACATGGGCGGGTTGTTCTACCTGTACTTTCAAGACCTGTTCGAACTCTTCAACCTCGACGCCCTGGAGCAGACCCTGTTGAGATGCTGGACATTGTAAGTCTACAACTTCTCAGTCAATCAGTTTTCTCCATACCTATGCAACTTAATTAAGCCGTGACATGATTTCCCATTTTGCATAGATACATGCACACCGAAGCCAGACTTACCAACGAACCTATCGGGTTCATTGACCCGGCAAGGGTGACTTGGGCAAACATTAGCAGACAACAAAGATGCAGTTCTGGAGTATGTTAAGCATGCACTGTTGTCCCAAAAGGATAAAGAGTACATCGTATTTCCCTTCAACCCTGAGTAAGTGTTGCATCGCATCCAATACTTATAATTTCACCATTACACATATATCACAAAGCTGATTTGGTAGTACGTCTATATATATGCAGCTTCCATTGGGTTTTGGTCGTACTTATACCAAAATGGAACAGGGTTGTATACCTTGATTCCTCGCGAAATCCTTCACGCGACTTTGGGCCGATTCGCGACATACTTGACGAAGCGTTCATCGATTACAAAGCTCGTGGAGGGATAAGTGGCAAAGGGCCCAAGCTGCGACATAAATTTGACTTTCCGATACATATATATCCATTACTATGTTAATATAGCATATTGACATGCTTCATAATAGATTCTTCTTAGCTAACGTATATTTGTTTGTTGTTTTAGTGCAAACAACAACCCAAGGGGACAAACCTATGTGGATTCTACGTTTGCTACCACATGGAGGTTGTCGTGGGTTTCGTTAGGCGAAGACTAGCTGAGGAGGTATACCCAAATGCAAGCATTATTTTGAGTTTGTTTATATTTTGTAATTTTCTAGTCCTTATTGAGTTTATGACAGCAACAGGCATGGAAGGTTGAAGATGCCACACTTGATGAAGCTGAACTCAAGCGCATTCGAGGGATTTTTGCCTTCTTCATCAATACACAAATCATCAATCCCGATGGCGAGTTCTATGGTGGCGGCTTAGCAGACTAGCATTGTCTTTCATCTTTGTTCTAAGCACTCTATTGCAACTTTTCTTTCAAACACTGAAGTATGCGATTGCGAGCTCTAATTTCTAAACAGTGTGACTCATTTCTAGCTAGCAATTGTGAATATATGTAGCTAGCAATTGTGAATGTATAAATATGTGATTGTTTCAGTGTATCACTGTCTGTGAATGTATAAACATGTGAATATTCTGTCAAATATATATCTGCTGTTTCAGAGGGCATGGCTAGCAATTCCTGAGGCTAGCCACAAAACAGGCAGTGTTATGCCCTCTGTTCACACCCATCCCAGACGGGTCAACACTTAAACCCGTCCGTGATATCAGTCATCGCAGACGGGTGATTAACTTACACCCGTCTGGGATGATTTGTTATCGCAGACGACTCGTTGGTCGCCCCGTCTGGGATGAATGATTATCGCAGACGGTCGGCCCACCCGTCTGCGATGACCTGTGTCATCACTGACCACCAATTTCGGACGGACCGGCCAACCGTCTGGGATGGTTGTTTCAGCCCGTCTCAGAAGGTCTGTTCTGTAGTAGTGACTACCGCCGGGGAGAGGACCACCTCTAGAAGAAGACCCATCCCCGAGGTCGGCATGGCTATCGGAGCTAGCACTGTTGGAAGAAATCCCGCCGTGACTTTGGCTATTAGTCTTCTTTCAAGGCACGGATCAGGCTACTCGGAGGGAAGAACTGCAGGAAGCACGCTCACCTTGGGCGCTTCAGCTTGAGGGGTACTGACGATAGATAGTACGGTATCCTGTATATGAGAAGGTATCCGTATACGATTCCCTAGATTATCGGAGTACAATGCGTGTCCAGTAAGGATCCCAGGAGATAAGGTAAACCTCCAAAAGGAGGAAGGACACCCCTTAAACTAGGAAGTCAATCCCGATGTTTAAGGAAGCCAGAGTTCTACTCGGGCATAAGTCCATGTTCGGTACCACTTGGGATGCCCCCTATAAAAGGATCAGCAATCTCATAGGGGGAGGAGAGTCTGGGAGGTTCTACAAGCCCTAGCAATTCCCACGAGAGGACCTGCCGCCTTGAAGGAGTCGAGCCCAGTGGAACTAGTCGACATAGCCTCCGATTAGGTCTAGGATAGCCACTAACATATACATCCCTTGTAAAGATACTCTTTGATCAATATATACAAAGATGATGTAGGGTTATTATCCTGAGGGAGGCCCGAACCTGTATAAAAAGAGCATTTCCTTGCCATCAGATCTCTTGGCCTTTTGCCCGAGAGGTCCCTACCCCCTAATGTATCACAGTTCCACAACTACCATAAGATCGGCGGTTTACCAATCGTTGACAGATGGCGCCGACCGTGGGGACCTGTCCAGCTCAAGCCATCAAGGAAGCATCAGAGTCGGCAAGATGTGCAACTAGTTGCAATCAGCCCATGTCGCCGACTACACGGCCCTCCCCGGTTTGACCCGAGGAGGAAGAAGTAGGCTTGGCAGCGGATACGATCGCACCCATGCGATGCACCAGTTATTCAGATCTGGGCTTCTACGACATCTTCAGTCCGATAGATCCGTACCTGGTGACTGACCGCGTAGATTTTAGAGAATATGCCATTGGCGAGTACTCGGATTGCGAAGTCGATCACTTCAGAACTGAGTGCGCCAGGGCCTTCGAGGGAACGTTGGTGTTACCCGACGATTCCCAAGCAGGAGCAACCAGCCTGATGCCAGGACGGTCGCCTGCGACTTCTGATCGACCAATCGATCAAGATCCCAATCACAGTATCCCTCCCGACGAGGAAGACATGATGGAGTGGGAGAACACCCCATCTAATCCAGACCCTCGGGTGGTTCTCGCGATCCAGGACAGTCGGGAAGAGCCTGAGGACCAGGATCAGGATGGGGGCTCGCAACGTCAGAGCCCGATGGCTACTCCCCTTGGGAACGGGAACATGCCCACGGCAGAGGACAGAACCCCTCAAGGGATAGGGGAATATGTGTCCCGAACTGCCCGAAGATTTGCCAGATGCGTAATCTGCTATCACGACCACCGGCGGTAGATCTGACGACACCGATGGAATACAATGGCTGCAACGGCTGTGGGCTGAACTACAGCAGGGCCAAGCCCAAGCCGAGACTTCTCGACTCCAGTCATCAACACACAGCTCCAACCGAAGGAAGACCCCTCTCCAACAAGAAGAACCAGACGAAGAGGGATGACATCCTAGGAACAAGTCTCGCTAGGAGGAACAGCGTGTCGACCTTCACGACAAGCTCAACGAGCGCCGATCCCAAAGGCGCCTGCAAGGGCAATCTCCTCCCCGGAGAGACCACGAGCACCACGCTAACAACCGGGGACGATCTCCGACCTCGAATAGCGGTGAGAACACGCCTTATCGGAGAACCATCAACTGATGCCAAGCGTTATCCCAAGAACTCCGACATGTGCACTGGCCATCTCGCTTTAACCCTGTGGCCCTAGAGTCATACGACGGCACCTCTAATCCTGCAGAATTCCTGCAGATCTACACTACGACGATCGAGGCTGCAGGTGGGAACGAGAAGGTCATGGCCAACTACCTCCCGACTGTTCTTAGAGAAGCAGCCAGGACCTGGTTGACGAACCTACCCCCAGGAACAATCTGCTCCTGGGGACAGCTTTGCGATATGCTCCTTGGAAACTTCCAAGGTACCTTCACACGTCCTGGTCGGGTCAACGACTTATTCCTAGTTGTCCAACGCCTAGATGAGACCCTCTGAGAGTTCACCAAGCGGTTTAGTGCTGTTCGTAACACTATTCCCGAGGTAACCGACTCGGACGTTATTCGCGCCTTTGTGCAAGGCAGCAGAAACGAGATGTGCACGCACGACCTAATCATGCATCCACTCAAGACAATGGCACAGCTTATGGATCTAGCCGAAAAAGCCGCTTGTGCTGAGGAAACCCTATATTACAAAACAGGTTGCCCAGGTCTCCCCTCCGGACCAGAGACGGCTCAATGAAGACAAAGCGGAAGATGAAATCCTCCGGAGGGAATGGGGAGAAGAGAGCTAAAGCTGATGAGGTATTGGCTGATCTCCCCGAGAAGCGTACCTGGTGACCACGCACCAAGGACAAGCCGACGACTTCCTCCGGCAAGACAGGAAAACTCTAGTGCGACTTCCACCAGACCGATTCGCATGATCTCCGTCAGTGCCACATCTTCAAGAAGTATCTCAAGGAAGAAAGAGAGAATTTCCACGAGGAAAACTCGCAGGTCACAAACAATAGTTGGGACACAACTTCTGATGACGATGACTCTGCCCTTGAGCCATTCTAGGGACATGTTAGAGCAATCAAGCATATATTCGAGGGCTCGGCTTCCTAGGGGCAGTACAAGGCGATCGCGCGAGAAGTCCTCGTGAATATACCACGAGTCCCTCGGGCAATCAAGTGGTCGAAGGTCACGATCACATTCGACCAAACCGATTGCCCGAGAACTGTGTTCGACCAGGACGATACCTGATCATTGTCGAACCAATGATCAACAATTTCCGAGTGGCCCCAGTGCTAATAGATGGAGGGAGCTCCCTCAACATCCTATTCACCAACGCCCTCGATGCCATGCAAGTGCCACGATCATCGGTCCAGACGGTGACACAGGTGTTCCACGGTATCGTCCTAGGCTCGTCGGCTATGCCGATCGGGCAAGTCACACTCCCGGTTACCTTTGGTACACCGGAGAGCTTCTGAACAGAGAAGAGCCTATTCGATGTAATCGACTTCGAGACGACATACAATGCCATCTTGGAGCGCCCAACTCTGGCCAAGTTCATGGCAGCAACTCACTACGCTTACTAGTGCATGAAGATGCCTGGCCCAAAGGGCATCCTCACGATAAAGAGCTCCCCCAAGGAAGCACTACTCTACGACAAGCGTAGCCTCGACCATGTGCAAGTGTCTCAAGGGAGTGAGGGACACACCCTTTTTAAAGCCAAGACTGCCGTAAAAACTCACGCGAGGTAAAAACCATTCCCTTGGACCCAGCAGAACCATCCAAGGTGGTCAAAATTGGCTCAACTCTTGGTTCAGACCAGGAACTCTCGCTCATAACCTTCCTCCGGGACAACTCGGATATTTTCGCATGGCAATCATCCGATATGCCCGGAATCCCCAGGGAGGTAATCGAGCATAGGCTGGCAGTCCGTCTAGACGCTGTGCTAGTAAAACAGAAGCTCCGACGGTTTGCTCCTGATCGGAAAGAAGCCATCAAACTAAAAATCGAAAAGCTTCTGAAGGCCGGGTTTATCCGAGAAAGCCAATGAAAAGTGGCGAATGCGCGTCGACTTCACAGACCTTAACAAAGCCTACCCTAAAGACGCCTTTCCATTACCCAGGATAGACCAGATAGTAGACTCTACATCCGGATGTGACTATATAAGCCTCCTTGACGCTTTCTCCGGTTATCACCAGATAAGCATGTGTCGGGAAGACGAGGAGAAAACCTCATTCGTAACTCTGTTTGGGGTGTTTTGCTACTTGAAGATGCCTTTCGGATTAAAAAACACAGGCACAACATATCAACGTGGAATGCAGCTCGCCCTCCACAGCTAGATTGGTCGGAACATTGAAGCTTACGTCGACGATCTCGTCGTAAAAATGAAGAAGAAGGAAGATCTGCTCTCGAACTTGCTAGAAACCTTCACAAACCTTCGAAGAAATAGGATAATGCTAAACCCAGAAAAATGTACCTTCGGAGTTGACTCCAGGAAATTACTTGGGTTTTTGGTCTCGTACCGAGGAATCGAAGCGAATCCCGACAAGATATGAGCAATCGCAGAAATGAGGTCACCAAAGTTAATCCGAGACGTCCAAAGACTCACGGGCTGCATGGCAACCATGAGCCGCTTCAAGTGGACAGAAGAATCAGAAAAGGCATTCCAAAGCCTCAAGGAATACTTAACAACCCCCCTCCCCCGTGCTAGTCGCGCCCAGCCCAGAAGAAGACTTATTCCTTTACATCGCTACCGGTCCATCAGTAGTCAGCAGAGTATTAACGGTGGAATGTGGGACCCCAGAACAACGCGAGAATGTCCAACAGCCGGTCTACTACATCAGCGAGATCCTACACGGCCCCAAGGAGTGTTACCCTCAAGTTCAGAAACTCCTATACACAGTACTCACCACATCTCGCAAACTTCGACACTACTTCTAGGCTCACACGATTACAGTCCCAACCACCTACCCCTGGGAGAAATTCTCTGCAACCACGACGCCCTTGGCTGGATCGCCAAGTGGGCCGTCGAGCTAGGAGAGTTCGACATTCACTTCGTGTGTCGCACCGCCATCAAATAACAGGTACTCGCCAATTTCATCACCGAATGGTCGGAGCCCGACCATCCGGCGAATCACCAACAACAAAAGAAGATATTTGGACTTTACACTTCGAGGGTTCCCTAACCATCGAAGGCGCGGGGGCCAGAATAATTTTAAATTCCCCAACTGGAGAATGCCTGTAGTACGCACTGCAGATCGACTTCCCAGCCATGAACAGCGTGGCTGAGTATGAGGGTTTGCTCGCCAGTTTTCGAGTCGCTTCCGCACTTGGTATCCGTCGCCTACTCGTGAGTGGGGACTCACAGTTGGTGGCGAGACAAGTGTCCAAGGAATATCAGACCATAGACCTGAACATGGTGGTTTACCTTGCGGAGGTGAGGAAGCTGGAGAAGAAGTTCATCGACCTCGAGGTACGGTACATCCTGAGGTAGGACAACTGCCGAGCCGATAGTCTTGCCCGCCTGGCTTCCTCACGATCTCCATGCCCACCCAGAGCCTTTGTAGAAAGGATTTCGACGCCGTTCATAGCCTCTTGCGAGTCCATGGACGAAGGAATGGCCGCCCTCAGAACAGAACACCATTCAAGGACGTCACCAGGCATTGACGCTCCAAGGGGAGTGGCGGGTCAACTCATTGCTCCCCTCGATCCTAAAGATTCGTGGATAGAGCCCATCCGCAGGTACCTTCTCGGTCGGACTATACCTGAGGATGATACACTATCCGAGCAGCTTGCCCGACGTGCCAGAATGTACTCCCTAGTCGACGGAGTCCTCTACCGAAGAGGGGCTCACGGAGTGCTCATGCGGTGTATACCTCAAAAGTAGGGTACAGAATTACTCGAGGAGATCCATGGAGGGGTGTGCGGGGCACATGCATCTTTTTGAACCCTAGTCGGAAAGGCCTTTAAACAAGGATTCTATTGGCCAACAGCCCTCCGTGACGCGAGCGAGTTAGTGAAGTGATGCCGTTAGTGTCAATTTTACCGCAAACACATTCACCAGCCTGCCCAAGCATTACAGACAATTCCCTTGTCATGGCCCTTCGCCACGTGGGGTCTGGATATCCTGGGACCTTTCCCAGTTTCGCCCGGGGCTACAAGTTTCTATTTGTCGCAATCGACACATTCACCAAGTGGATCGAAGCTGAACCAGTCGTACAAATCACGTCGAAGGCTGCCAAATGGTTCATAATGAAGAATGTTGTGACCAGATTTGGCGTCCCGAGCAGCATTATAACCGACAACGGCACCCAGTTTTCTAGCGCAGAGTTCATCGAGTACTGCACCGGACTCGGTACCAAAATATGCTACGCCTCGGTCGCACACCCACGGAGCAACGGGCAGGTCGAGCGCACCAATGAACTTCTCCTCCAGGGCATGAAAACCCGTGTCTTCGATCGCCTCTCTGCGCACGCAAAGGCATGGGTGCGAGAACTGCCCTCAGTCCTCTAGGCACTTCGGACAACCGTCAGTTGTGCCACGGGCGAAACGCCTTTCTTTTTGGTCTACGGGGCGGAAGCCATGCTCCCCTGCGAATTGTCGCTCAAATCACCACGGGTAGAGCTGTACACAGACAAGGAAGAAACCCCTTGACGAGAGGACAACCTCAATTTCCTTAAGGAGAAACGGACTCAGGCCTTACTCCGAGCCACCAAGTATCAGTAAGACCTCCATCGTTACTATGAACGACACATCCGGCAATGCTCTCTCCAAGTCGGCGACCTCGTTCTATGACTCGTTCAGAACAGGAGTAACAGCAACAAGCTCTCCCCAAAATGGGAAGGCCCTTATACTATAGCTGAGGTTACTCGACCAGGATCATTTAAATTATCCATGGACGATGGCCAAATCTTGACAAATTTCTGAAACATCGACCAACTCTAGAAGTTCTATGTGTAAAAACCTAAGACTGCCTACTCGAGGACACTTCTCGAGTACCCAGTCGGGGGCTAGATGGGTTTGGATGATGAGTATAATATTGTCAAACATAAAGACTCATCGAAACCCACATAAAACCTCAAAAGTATCAATAAAAGCCCCGCGTAGTTTGGCACACCCTTTTTACAAAAGTACAAGATTTGCCACACAGTCAGGCCTCCGGGGTACTTTTTCCCGAAGTATTCAAACGATCAACAAAAACCCAGGCTACTTCCGTCAATTCCACCACCCGGTCCGAGAAGCCCTCTGTGGCTTCGAAGTGCACCCCGACTGCCTTCAATACCACTTCGAGATGATCCGCCACCGATGAGAGTTTTTCTCAAGAGAAGAAGCTCTCGACCTCTCTTGGGAAAGACTGTCAGAGAGTTGGGCACACTGGTCCCGAAGTTCTCGGATCTCAGCACAAGCAGAGTGCCACCAGCCTTGGGCATGCTGGGAAGAACATCAAGGTGAGAAAGGAAAAAGGGGTCACGAAAGAGTTTTTTGCGAGTAGGAAAAATTACCTCCATCAAGGGCCCGATGAGCGCGAACGGGTCGCCCTCCGCCGGAGTCTCCTCAATCGGTCGACAAGGAGTGGACGGGAGTTCGACTGGAGGAGGTGAGGTAGTCTTTGTAGTCGCACTCCGACTAGGTAGGAGTTTGTGAGTGGGCAAGCGCCTCTTCGAAGCTGTGGGCTGGCCGGACCCCGGCGAGGAATGAGGGCCCACCAGCGGTGGTCGTCCCGCGACTGGCAAGGATGACTCCCTGCAAGTTAAAACTCAGCACCCGTGTCGCCGGAAAAGAAACCGACGAAGGGAGATAAAAGAAGGTTACCTTGCTCTCTTCAGAACAACGCGTGGTCTCCGAGCTAGAGAAGTCGCCGCTCCCCGAGCAGGGGGGTTGCAGCTCTAGCCGAAGGGGTTCCGCGCGTTCTTTCCTTTTGGGCAGGACACCCGATCAGGAATCAGGAGTGTTGCCGAAAGACAAAAAAGCTAAAAAGCTTACCAGAGAAACCTGAGAGATCGGTCCCGGAGTACTCGCGTGGACCTCCGACCCTTCGTGCATAGGTTCCTTGATCTGCTCAGGACCACGTTCTACGTCCCCGCTTGGTCGACCTCCAGCAGTGGCTGGTTCTGATTAGCGATAGAAGGTCCTACTTCGGGATCCGCAATCCCACGTCCTTCGCGCTGGAGATAGTCGCCCAAGCAGTACCGTTATTAGCACTACTCAGAAGAAATAGCAGATATCTGAAACCAAAAAAGATTACCGCGAGAACCTCTTCCCGTTCTTTTTGAGGCTGAAGGGGCAGCGACAAAGGAATGTCCTGACGCCCCAGAGAAGGTGTCTCTTCACAGAGAATTGTCGTCTTCTCGAACACTTCGGCCTCCGAGAGGGCTGTTCAAAGGGGAAAAGGGGATCAGAATAACACGGATTCTAAAAACTTAGAAAACCTACGAGCCATACCCATTTTCTTGTGCCTATGATAGGGGTCGCCGGTGATCATCTAGGCACATGTCTCTCTCGACCACAAGGGACACAGCTCGCGCCTGATGAAGCCGAAAGCAACGTCAAAGGATGTCAGGCCATGCGACTTGAGAGCTCTGGTCTCGTTGATCTGACTTCTTAGGCGAAAATCCAGTACCGTCTTGTCGGACCACGCGGGTATAAAATTGGGCAGAGAACCCCAGTACGTGATACCCAAGGTGGACGGTGGGCGGCAGTAGCACCATTCCTTTTCTCATCTCGGAAAAGGGTTGATCCCGCCAACATCAATATACTCTGCATCCTTCCCTTCTCGTAACTGGACATGGGCACCTCCCACGACCTTGTCCCCGATCCTCTCCAGAGTATGGTAATATCTAAAAGGTCCAATGAGGGACGGGTTCCAAGGAAAGCTTCGCACAGATGAGCGAACACACTGAGAATGGTAAAAGAAGCCGGGTCGAGGTTGACCATCTCGATCCGGTAGAACTGGAGAATAGAGGTCAAGAAAGAAGACGGTGGAAAGAAAAATCCACACCGAAAGAAATTTGGGAAGATAACCAACCAGCCGGGGTCGGGCCTGGGAATCCGCTCATTCCGGACAGGGCGAAACTCAGCTTGGTAAGCCGATTGGATGAGGGTTAGCTCCACTGAAGATGCAAGTCTCACCGGAGTTAACTCTAAACGTGGCCATGAGCTCCCAGATGGAAGAGACCCTGCCATGATCGAAGGATTGGAGACAGGGGCGCAAGGAAGAAGATGAGAATGCTGGGAGACAGAGAGCAATGCGGGCAAAACCCTAATTCTTGGTCTCTTAAAAGATTCAATTTTCACCTGACCGGAGGGCGGTTAACGGCACGATCGGTTCCATCACATTAAATGCGGACAGTTGCTTTTCCCGCGGGCGAGATAGTGTGCACGGGAAACGGGGGTCTGACAAACCCATGACCTCGACAAGCGTGTGATGTCTAGGCTAACGTCAGCCGAACAGTAGCGTAGAAAAAGGAAAGATTCTTCATCACCACGCGAAAATTCCGCCATGACGGTTCGGTCTACCAGAAATCTACCAGGCGAACGCGTGTCCGTGATCAACGGATCAGATTAAATCAAAAAATGATTCTCAGGCGAGTTAGCCCAGAAAATGCCTTGGATTACTCGGAGGTTTACTCCGACCAGGATATCACGAATACCCGGTAGAGATAGTTCCTACTCGGGGACGTTGTTAATAAAGTACTTGATTTCACCTACTCAGAGTTACTTCCTGACAAGGGCAGATTTCTTATAGAACAGTCATGACTTCACTTCACGTACTGATGGGGGGCTTGACGATAGATAGTACGGTATCCCATATATGAAAAGGTATCCGTATATGATTCCTTGGATTATCGGAGTACAATGCATGTCCAGTAAGGATCCCGGGAGATAAGGTAACCCTCCGAAAGGAGGAAGGACACCCCTTAAACTAGGAAGTTAATCCCGATGTTTAAGGAAGCCAGAGTTCTACTCGGGCATAAGTCCATGTCCGGTATGACTCAGGACGCCCTTATAAAAGGATCAGCAATCTCATGGGGGGAGGAGAGTCTGGGAGGTTCTACAAGCCCTAGCAATTCCCACGAGAGGACCCGCCGCCTCGAAGGAGTCGAGCCCAGCGGAACTAGTCGACATAGCCTCCGATTAGGTCTAGGATAGCCACTAACATACACATCCCTTGTAAAGACACTCTTTGATCAATATATACGAACATGACGTAGAGTTATTATCCTGAGGGAGGCCTGAACCTGTATAAAAAGGGCATTTCCTTGCCGTCAGATATCTTGGCCTTGTGCCCTAGAGGTCCCTACCCCCTAAAGTATCACAGTTCCATGACTACCGTAAGATCGGCGGTTTACCTTGACCTCGACAAGCGCCAATCCCCTTTTTGCTGGAGCGGTCGCTCTTGACTTCTCCTCGATCCAAGGGCTCCCGCCATCTCGCGGTATCTTCTCGCTGCTCCCCTCCGCGAGGGGTGAGATCTGCTCCTCCACACGAGAGCCATTTTTCATATGTACCGCAACGGGTGACCTTGTTACCCTAGTACCAAGGAAGGTCAAAACAAAGAAGAAACTGGGATGTACCTGAGAAGGAGCCTGTGGAGGTGACCTTGTCGGGGTAACAGACTGCTCCGCAAGATCTGAATCAGGACCTGGAGCAACCCCGCTAGCATCTATTGCGGGTCCCAGACTCAAATTCTGGGAGTCCTCCGGTCTGGGCGGATCCGGTCTGATACAGAGGGCTCCCGATCTTCATGGTTGGAATGATAACTAGACTAGTCTAGATGGATTCTAACCCCAACAACACACACCAACGTGATAGCCTTTGGGGAATATAGAAACCAAATCAACCAATCTCTTGATGGATGCCACGGATTCCACTCGGAGGCACATGTCGATCCTTACAAATCCAAGAGAAAATGTAAGGCCAAAGGTGGATTTCCCCAATCTAGAGGGATGAACCCTAGATTAAGGAGCTAAGCTCTACTTTATCTTAATACATCAAGTCTAACCTTAATTAGTGGGGGTGGTACGGTATTTATAATCTAACCCTCCACCTAATGGATACATGGGCCGTGGCCTGTTTTACTGCGCACAGGCAGATCTGGACAGTCCGGATTGGGGCCGGACAATCTGGGTGGCTGGAGGGTTCGGGCTTATGTCCGGGACTTCCAGAGAAGATTTGGACCCTCATCCAGAGTGTCTGGGTGGGAGGTCCGGGACTTCCAGAGAAGATCCAAACCCTCATTCGAAGTGTCTGGGTGGGAGATCTGGCCAAATTCGGAGGGTCTGGACCAGAACTAGACAGTCTGGGTCTTCATTCTCAATGGGCATCCGGAGGGTATGAGGCAGCGGTCTGGCTGGGGTTGGGCTTGATGCTGGGAGTTCCTTCTCTGGTCTTGTTGCTCCTCGCCTTGGATGTTGCTTTGTAACTTAGCATGCATAAGGTTGGCACATTAGGTAGCATACTATTCATGTTCAAGTCAAATGAAAAGGCATCAAGGAGAAGATTCACCTCATGTTGGGCTTTGGCTCGAGTTCGTGTCATTGGCCCAACAAGTAGAGGTGGATTTGAATGTGAAGTAGTGTTGTCCATGGTGATGTCCGCATCATTCCCCCTTCTTGAAAAGGAGGCGACCTCGACTCCAACTCATTGTCTCCATGGAAGGGTGAGAGATCGGAGATGTTGAAGGTGTTACTCACCGAGTACTTGGTCGATGGGAGATACAATCTTGTATGCGTTGTCACCGATGCGTTGAAGCACTTGGAAAGGCCCATCTCCCCGTGGCATGAGCTTGGACTTGCGTTCTTCAGGAAAACACTCTTTGCGGAGGTGAACCCACACAAGATCACCAAGGTCGAACACCATCTTTTTCTTGCTCTTGTTGACGTATCAAAGAACTTGTTGTTGAATTGTGGCTCTTGTTGTCTCATGGAGCCTCTTGATGAAAGTGGCCCGCTTTGAGGCATCCATATTTACTCTTTCTTGTAGCAGTAGTGGAAGGAGATCGAGTGGTGTAGAGGGGTTGAAGCCATACACCACTTCAAATGGGCTCATGCTTGTAGTAGAGTGTACCGTGCGGTTGTAGGCGAACTCCACATGAGGAAGGCATTCCTCCCACTCTCGCAAATTCTTCTTGATCATGGCTCAAAGGAGTGTTGAGAGAGTGTGGTTGACGACCTCGGTTTGCCCATCGGTTTGTAGATGACAAGTTGTGGAGAAGAGAAGCTTGACTCCCAACTTGGCCCACAATGTCTTCCAAAAGTAGCTTAGGTACTTGACGTCGCGGTCAGAGACGATTGTCTTGGGCACACCATGAAGGCTCACAATTTCTCTGAAAAACAAGTTAGCAACATGTGAAGCATCGTCGGTCTTGTGGCAAGGAATAAAATGAGCCATTTTTGAGAATCTCTCCACAATAAAAAATATTGAATCCCGCCCCATTTTTGTCCTAGGCAATCCTAACACAAATTCCATACTAATATCCTCCCAAGGTGCACTAGGAATGGAAAGTGGAGTGTAAAGACCATGGGGATTGAGTTTGGACTTAGCTTTGAGGCACGTGATGCATTGTTGGACAAATTTCTCCACATCTCTTCGCATCTTGGGCCAATAGTAGTTGTTGGAAAGCATCAAGTAGGTCTTGTCCCGTCCAAAATGTCCCATTAAACTGCCACCATGTGATTCTTGCAACAACAAACGCACGGATGACTCGGTAATGCATAGTTTGTTAGCTTGAAAAAGGAAACCTTGATGAACATGATATGTTTCCCAACCCTTCCCTTCCTTGCAATTAGAGAAAGGAGTAGCAAATTCAGGATCCTTGGCATACAATTCTTTCAAACTTTCCAAACCCAAAACCTGAACCTCTAGTTGGTTCAAAAGAGTCATTTTGCGAGAAAGAGCATCCGCCACAATATTTTCTTTACCCTTTTTGTATTTTACTACATAGGGAAAGGTTTCAATACATTCAACCTATTTTACATGCCTATTAGCTTGGCCCTTAAGATATTTCAAAGATTCATGATCGGAATGAACAACAAATTCTTTTGGCCAAAGATAGTGTTGCCACACTTCAAGAACATGAACCAAAGCATACAATTCTTTATCATAAACCAGGTAATTGAGTTGAGCTCCATTCAATTTCTCACTAAAATAAGTGACCGGTTTACCCTCTTGCATGAGAACACCCCCTATACCGATCCCACTAGCATCACACTCAACTTCAAAAGTTTTAGTGAAATCAGGTAAAGCAAGCACGGGTGCCTCAGTTAAACGTTTTTAAGCTCTTGGAAAGCATTTTCTTGAGATTGCCCCCACACAAATTCAACATTCTTTCTAGTCAATTCATTCAAAGGGGAAGCAATAGCACTCAAGTCTTGGACAAACCGGCGGTAAAAACTTGCTAGGCCATGAAAGCTATGCACTTGACTTATGTTGATAGCGGTAGGCCAATTTTTAATTGCTTCAAGATTAGCAAACAAGTGTTTATTTCTAAGCACAAGTAGAACTTGTCTAATATGAGAAGCATGATCATTCAAAGTTTTACTATACACAAGAATATCATCAAATTAGACCACAACAAACTTACCAATGAAAGGTCACAAAATATGATTTATTAAGCGCATGAAAGTGCTAGGAGCATTGGATAAGCCAAAAGGCATTACAAGCTATTCATATAAGCCAAATTTGGTTTTAAAGGCAGTTTTCCATTCATCTCCTTTATTTATCCTTATTTGGTGATAACCACTCTTTAAGTCAATTTTAGAGAAGATTGTAGCGCCACTAAGCTCATCAAGCATATCATCTAATCTAGGAATGGTTGACGATAACACACAGTGATATTATTGATGGCTCGACAGTCAACACACATGCGCCAAGAACCATCCTTCTTGGGAACAAGAATAATGGGAACGGCGCATGGGCTTAAGCTTTCACGAACATACCCCTATTTAAGTAGCCCCTATACTTGACGTTGAATTTTCTTGGTCTCCTCGGGGTTGGCGCGGTAAGGAGGCCGGTTGGGAAGTGGTGCTCCCGGAATGAGGTCGATGCGGTTCTTGATGCTTCGAATGGGTGGTAGTCCCGCCGGCACCTCATCAGGAAATATATCCGTGAACTCCTACAAAACTCGAGAGATGGCACTAGGAAGTGGGGGTGAATCATTAGTCAAAACATTTCCATCTTTGCACACGAGTACAAAGTGTAGCAAAGATGGCGTGCCGCTCTGTCATATTGCCACGGGCGTCCCAAAAGGAGGTGGCACACTGTCATTGGTACCACATCACACTCCACCATGTCTTGGTAGGCTCCAATTTTGAAGGAGACTTGGACCATGTGTTGGATCTTGGCGGTGCCACTATCACACAACCATTGCACATGGTAAGGATGTGGGTGCTTCTTGTACTTCAAGCCTAGTTTGGAACATAGCTCTTGACTTACCAAGTTGTGAGAACTTCCTCCATCTATGATGACATTGATGGTTTTGCCGTCGATTGTGGCCTTGGTTTGGAAGAGGTTGCATCTTTGTTCAGGCTTGTCATGAAGTTGGACAGTAAGGATTTTCTTGGTGACAATGAGGGATGGTCCCGCCTCGGTCTCGCAATAGACTCGTTCTTGTCCTTCTTCATCTTCTCCTCTTGCTTGAATCTCGTCACGTCATGGATAGCATCAATTTCTCCTTCACTTGCAGACTCTATGCTCCCTCTTCGGTGATCAACATGACACGAGTATTGGGACACTCCTTTTGCATATGACCTTGACCTTGGCACTTGAAGCATATGATGTCACGTGTCTTGCCGGTAGATGCCATTGAGGAATCCATGCTTGGAGCCGGTCCCCCCTTGGAGTAGGTGGTTGAGGGGCGGCTTGTGCTTGTTGATGGGCAAGCACTTGTGCCCCCACCACCAACATAGCTCTCCATCTTGGTTGTTGTAGCTCGGGGAATACTTCTTGTGTTTGGAGTTGGATGTGGAGCATATGATGTGGTGCGCAGGGTGTATGAAGTAGCTCTTGGAGTGTATGCTGAAGTCTTGGAGTAGCGAGCATCTTCTTGTACTTGGCGATCCGCTTTGATAGCTTGGTGCACTAACTCCACCACAGTGTTGTATGGTTGATAGTCGGCGATGCGCTTGATGGGGTGGTTCAACCCGGCCAAGAAGTGGGCCATGGTTTGCTCTTCTGTTTCTTGGATGTTGGCTCGAATCACGGTGGTCTCCATCTCTTTGAAGTACTCTTCAATAGTTCGGCTTCCTTGCTTGAGATCTTGAAGCTTCTTAAAGAGGTCACGCTTGTAGTACTTGGGCAAAAACGTGATCGCATCTCCTTTTCCAGGTCTCTCCAAGTCATGACGGGTTGCTCCCCATGTTATTCACGCTGGTTTTGGAATTGTTCCCACCAAATGAGCGCATACCCATCAAACTTGAGAGAGGCCATGGCGACCTTCTTCTCTTCAGAGTTGTTGTGCATCCTAAAGACCTTGTCCACCTTGAGCTCCCAAGTGAGGTACACCTCGGGGTCGATGGCATCACCGGAGAACTTGGGCATAGTGAACTTGAGCTTGCCGAACTTCTTGTCACCATCTTCATGGCGATCTCGCCGCTAATTGACTTCACTTTCTCGAAGTTATCGATGTTGTGGTTCAGCTTGGGAACGAACACTTGCGTCTCCTTCCTAGGTTTCTTCTTGGTCTTCATGTCTTTGATAGCTCCTTGACCTCCCGTGACCCCGTGACCCCATCAGTGGGGACTCGGGTTCGGGTTTTTGTTGATGGAATGGGCGCTCGATGTCTTAAAGCTTCTCGTGCTTGAGCTCACCGAGCCACGATCTTGACATCGGTTTCATCGAGGGGTTCTTCTTCATCAACCTCTGCCTCCGGAAGATGGCCTCGAAGAGCTTGGACAACCTCTCGCACAATGCTTGTCCTCAGGGCACCCAATTGTTGAGTCATGTCATTCCTCAAATTCTCCACGGTGTCGTGAAGACTTCGTTGGAGGGCCATGTGTTGTCCTCTTGTCACGTACTCTTCATTCCTATTGTCATTGTGTGATCCTTCCCTAGACATGATTAGCAAAGCAAAAATGTATGTGGAACTCTCTAACCTCACTTACCACCAAAGTCCTTATCTTCCTTGGATTGAAGGATCGAAGGTCCACCGAGGGAATAGGTGACCCTCAAGAGTAGGTTGCAGAAGTTCCAAGTCCCAAACACTATCATATTCAAAGCTTATGTGGATCTCGGAAAGGATTAGCACAACACACTAAGCAATTAGAAATTGAGATATTGCAATGGTAAGTAATGATCCACAATAGAAACAATGCAATAAGAGTTGATCTCAAAGGATATAAGTGAAGCACAAGACAACTCACACACAAAGATACTGGGATTTGTGCAACCAAGAAATAAGCTAATATAAGAATTTTCCTAGCGAAGACTAGAAGCTCACGTTGCACAAATGCTAGAAAAGATGCTAGCTTGATTGCAAATTTGTAGGGCAAAAGATTTGTACACTTGGCTACTCTCCCTATTCGGATTTTCTTTCAAGCCTGCGGTTTCCCTACAAGATGATCAATGGCATTTGCATGTTTCTTTTTTTTTAATTCTTCTTCCTCTTTTCTTTGTGCCAATATCTTACAAGACTAACATTTGTAATTGCTTGGGAAAGATCTTCTAAATAGCACAAGTGTACAAGGCCCTAACAATCATCAATGAACTAGTCTTTATAGGATCAAATTTTCACAAAAGGAAAGATTGGCTCACAAAGAAGTTGTAAGGAAGAAGGGTCTTTTCAGAGATTTACCTTACTTGTGGAGGTTGGTGCCAATGATGATGATCTAGAGCTTGTCGTTAGCTTTGAAGCGAGTCCAAGATCACTGAAAACGGACACCGGATGTGGAAGTGATGCCCCAAACGGTGAAGCTAGCATGTCCACTTTCGCCAAATCTGGGCTGTCCAGGATGAATCCAGAGGGTCCGACTGCCCGGACTGTCCGGGTGAAATCTGGACTGTCCGATCGGTGAACAGAGGAGCAGATCTGAGATACGGGCGAACCCAGATCCACCAAATCAGAGGGACAAACGACGAAATTGGCCAAAGCAACACGAAGGAAGGTTAGATCAACAAGTATACCAAAGATCCAATGGATGAAAACCAACCAAAGCTCATCCAAAACTCCGAATTTCATCTAGATCTCAAATTGGGCTCTTTTTGTGGGGTTTTCAAAAAAGGCAAGAAAAACCAAAACAAAGCTAGAAATTGGGGGTAGGGAAAGAGAGGATACAAGTTCCAAAGCGTGACAAACTTGAGCTCTGATACCAAGTTGATACGGAGGGCTTCCGATCTTCATGGTTGGAATGATAACTAGACTAGCCTAGATGGATTCTAACTCCAACAACACACACCAACGTGATAGCCTTTGGGGAACTTAGAAACCGAATCAACCAATCTCTTTATGGATGCCACGGATTCCACTCGGAGGCACACGTCGATCCTTACAAATCCAAGAGAAAATGCAAGGCCAAAGGTGGATTTCCCCAATCTAGATGGATGAACCCTAGATTAAGGAGCTAAGCTCTACTTTGTCTTAATACATAAAGTCTAACCCTAATTAGTGGGGGTGGTACGGTATTTATAATCTAACTCTACACCTAATGGATACATGGGCCGTGGCCCGTTTTACTGCGTGCAGGCAGATCCGGATGATCCGGATTGGGGCTGGACAGTCTGGGTGGCCGAAGGGTCCGGGCTGATGTTCGGGACTTCTAGAGAAGATTTGGACCCTCATCCAGAGTGTCTGGGTGGGAGGTCCGGGACTTCTAGAGAAGATTTGAACCCTCATCCGGAGTGTTCAGGTGGAAGGTTCGGCCAAATCCGGAGGGTCTAGACCACAACCGAATAGTCCGGGTCTTCATTCTCAGTGGGCATCCGGAGGTTCCAAGGTAGCGGTCTGGTTGGGGTTGGGCTTGATGCTTGGAGTTTCTTCTTTGGTCCCGTTGCTCTCCGCCTTGGATGTTGCTTCATACCTTAGCATGCATAAGGTTGGCACATTAGGTAGCATAATATTCATGTTCAAGTCAAATGAAAAAGCATCAAGGAGAAGATTCACCTCATGTTGGGCTTTGGCTCGAGCTCGTGTCATTGGCCCAACAAGTGGAGGTGGGCTTGAACTTGAAGTAGTGTTGTCCATAGTGATGTCTGCATCACGGTCGATCCTCAGAGGTGCAGGCATTAGGGTCCATGACCCCGCGCCCCTCGTGCTAAGGGTAGGGTTGCTCGAGAACAATCCCAGTTAGTTCTAGTCGGAAGGAGGAAAAATCTGACGAAGTAGGGTTTACCGCAAGAACCTCTTCCTGCTCTTGACTGGGTCGTAGAGGAAGTGACATCAGGAGGCCACGGTGTCCGGACAGGGTGACTTCTCGAAAAGAGCCCTTGTCCTCACTAGCACCTCGGGGTCGTCTAGGGCTATCGATAAGGAAGATACCAGATTAGAGCTAGGCTTGTCTGAGAATGCAAGAGGTTGTCAGGAAAAGGGATACCTAATTTCTTCTGAGTATGGAAAGAAATCGCACGAGGTGTCCCAACAGCTGTATCCCTCGCCCTCAAGGGGCATAGGCCGCGCCTGATGAAGTCCTCGGTGATGTCCTACGCTGTCAATCCCTGGCTCCTGAGCTCTTTGATCTCGTCGACCAGCTAATGGAGACGTGGGTTCAGGTCCGTCTCGTCAGATCACGACGGTACCTGAACTAGGGTAGTGCCCCAGAAGTTGATTCCCCCGGTAGGTATATAAGAAATTAGTCTACTAGCATATGTCATAGAAAATATATATCTAACACCTCACAAAAAAAATTCAAAAGAAAAGAGTAACCTAATGCCATGGGGGAGGCTGGTGGCGGGGCTGGTCTGGGAGGGGAGGCCGGTGGTGGGGATGGTCAGGGAGGGAATGCCGGTGGTGAGACTATTTAGGGGGGATCACTCCGATGATCTCCGGGAGGCCCGTCGAGCCGGCCCTAGCTTGGTGGCTGCTGCGGGTTATCCTGGCCGGTTGGGACGGCGGCGGCGGGGGAACCTGCGGAGAGGATGTCGGCGGGTGTAAGGGATGATGGCGGGCTGAGGGGACAGCACCGGGCGGCAAGTCAAAAAGCAGTGTGGGAGTTGGAAACTTTGGCTAGTGCCATGCCCTGGAATACTTATACGTATGAGATATCTTAACCGATTATGAGCCCAAAACCGACTGAGATAATCGCAACAGCCAAAGTTTATAACTCCCGCATGTGGCTGTTTGCATTAGGGTTTTGCATTTCGAATATGGTTTGAAAAGGGATTTGATTTTTTTCACATAATTTATAGAGAATACACCATATTAGGGAATATATGTATTACAAAATATATTATGTTGTTTGGTTAAAAGATTATTCCTTCTTGATGATCGTTGTGTACGTACGGAGTCGAAGCAGGTGTCACTTCTTCGTCGCCACTAATTTGATCACCGGGAGGAGGAAAGTTGTCAATTTTATTGTAATCTTCCTTGTCCACTACATTTTCCACTCCAACAATACTCTTTTTTGATTTAAGAACTACGTGCCGCTTCTTGTTTGACGGATCAATAATGTAGAAGACTTGATGAACTTGTTGAGCAAGGACAAATGGTTCATTTTTGCACGCAACACATTCCAGGTTCACGGTAGTATGTCCTTTGTCATCTGGCACCACATGTTTCTTGTTGACCCAATGGCACCAAAATAAGGAGATTCTGAAATTATCTCCGTAGTCCAGCTCCCAAATCTCTTCTATGTATCTGTAGTATAGTTGTTTTGTGCCATCTGTTTCGAGAGAATCATGTAGACACCACTATTCTGCACCATGTTTTTGATATCTTTATTTTTGGTATAAAATGTGTACCCATTGATTTGGTATCTGGGCGAGATCAATTTCGAATTTAGTGCCTAAGAATTTTCATGTATCACTCAAATGGGTACTTGCTGCATATGAACATAGGGTCATGCATCCTTATCTCATGCACGAGGTGAGTAATGAGATGGACAATGATATCACAGAAACGACGGAGGGAGAAACATCTCTAGTTCACATAAAGTCTTCACAAACCCCTCTTACAGAGCATCTAGTTCATCTAGACTCATGATCTTCTTAGACAGTGTGTTAAAGAAACCACACAGATGCATGAGAGTTCGTCGGACATTCAGTGGAAGAATATTTCTAATTGCCACTAGGAGCATATGTGTCATAAGCACGTAGCAATCATGAGATTTCGTGCTAATCAGTTTTAGATCTTCCATTGGAACAAGTCTCTTGATGTTCGCGGAGTAGCTAGATGGTACTCTGACACCATACGAGCATTCAGATAATTCTTTTTTTCTCTGGTTTGATGAGGCTGTAACAAGAAGGAGGAAGGAACGTCTATCCGTTCCTAGTTTTTTGCGGTGCTAACTCTGGTCTAATTTTCATATCTTGAGACCATCTTTGGTTTTGTCAGGCATATACAGTAAGAGACCCATTATGCTATTGCGCACATTCTTCTCTACGTATATCACGTCGATGCTGTGGCACACCTCTAGGTGCTTCCAGTAAGGTAAGTCCTAGAATATTGATCTCTTCTTCTAGATGTTCTTCTCAACTGGCTTTTCTTTGCTCCACCTCGGTGTTTGAACTTTTTCTTTCCAAGCACGACTTTTAGGTTCTTAACCTGATCATGGGATCTCTGCACTATTCATAATGTTTGGAGCAGAACCTTTCTCGTTAGTTCCATCGAATTTATCAATCATCTGGCGGTACTTCTGATCCCTCTAGAGGAACCGACGGTGACGCATGTACACGGCCTTTTTAGAATGCTTCAGCCACCTGCTTGCTGTTTTGACTAGTCGACTTTTAGGTTCTTAACCTGATCATGGATCTCTGCACTATTCATAATGTTTGGAGCAGAACCTTTCTCGTTAGTTCCATCAAATTTATCAATCATCTGGCGGTACTTCTGATCCCTCTAGAGTACCGATGGTGACGCATGTACACGGCCTTTTTAGAATGCTTCAGCCACCTGCTTGCTGTTTTGACTAGTCATTGAACACACGCATTAGGCCTTTTAATAGTCTGCCCCAAATAGTTATCATAAGCAAGATAATCATTGATGGTTAGAAATAGCATGCAGTATAACGTGAAGTTTTCTTTTAGGTGCACATCCCACACCTGTACCCCTTCAATCCAAAGAAGCTGCAAATCTTCCATCAATGGTGCAAAGTACACATCAATGTAGTTACCGGGTTGTTTTGGACCTTGGATAAGTATTGCCATCATGATGTACTTTCACTTCTTCATACATAATTAAGGAGGAAGGTTATACATGTAGAGATTCATGGGCCAAGTGTTATGTCGGCTGCTCATGTTGCCGAACTAGTTCATTCCAGCAGTGCTCAACGCAAACCTTACATTCCTCCCCTCTTCACCAAACATATGATACCTCCTATCAATATTTCTCCACTGTAAATAATCTGTGCCGTGTCTCAACATTCCATCATCTACGCTCCTCTGCACGCCATCGCCTCATTTTAGCCTCCTTAGCGTTCGCATATAAGCGCTTCAATCGGGAAATTATAGGCAAGTACCATGCAACCTTTACTGGAGTCTCCTTCCTCTCATCCATGCCATCCTCACCATTGTCACCGTCATCTTACACTTGTATCGAGAAGCTTTGCACACCGAACAAGCACGCAGTTTCGCATGCTCTTTCTGGTATAAGATACAGTCGTTTAGACATGCATATATTTTCTCTATGTATCGTGAAGCTTTGCACACCTGATATGCATGCAGTTTTGCATGCTCTTTACGGTATAGAATACAGTCGTTCAGACATGCATGTATTTTCTCTATATCCATTCCCAAGGGGCAAAGAACATTCTTAGCTCTGTACGTAGTTTTCGGCATATGTGTTCCCTTTGGAAGCATATCATGTAACGAAGTTAGGAGCAACAAGAAGCTCTTATCGGTCCAACCACTGCTTGCCTTCAATTTCAACAGTTCTAGCACTTCCGATTATTCTCACAGTTTTGTTCAACATCATGCAACATCTGATCTAGCTCGTTCTCTTGATGCCTCGATGTGTCGTCCTGCGACACGTCCACTTCTAACACATGGACATCATCAGGCGTCTGCTCGAAACATGGGCTATTGATAGTGTCAAGGATATCATTGTCTTCGTTCATGTTTGTGGGACCTTCCTCTATGATCTGAATGAACCACCTCACGATCAAATGTGTTTGGATCTGCATAGGGTTCATGAAGCTCTTAAGATTTTCGCAACCAGAGCATGGACAACAGATCCACCTGTCCCCTCTATTCAAACTATCTTGTTCTGGTGCTTCTAGGAATGTCGAGACGCCATGGACGTAATCTTCGCACGAACGATTCTCAACGTACATTCACTATCGATCTATCTACAAAATGTGCATATTTTTAAAATTAATTCAAAGATTTTTAATCGATATAGTATAAAAATAATATCTCATTGTTAAAGAGTTATACCTTACAATTTCATAAGTGATTGTTCTGAAAATTAAATGACCTGAAATTTGGCAACTATCTAACCTGTGTGTTGAGAGTATGTCCTGACATTTGCAACTTGCATTGGATGTGGCTGCTGGTCAATTCAGACAACATTTATGGATCTGAAATATTATCTCAGTCGGCTTTTTCATTTTTGGAAAACCGACTGAGGAAAGCTTTCAATCGGACCGTTGGTGCTCAATTCGATGGAGAACATTAAGATGCGCACTTGAAAACTGACACATGGAACTCTTTACGTTGAGGTGTCCATCCAGAAGAATTGGAATTTGAACTGATCGAGAATTGATAGTCGGTTGTGCAGTCAGAACCGGCTGAGATAATGTTTTTAGTCGGTTAGCGCAGTAAACCGACAATGTGAGAAACCGCCGATTCATCTTCAAACGTCGATTCACATGGTCAACTGCTATCTGTACCCAGCCTGTTGCTTCATCTACTCTGGTGCCGCTTCATTCCCTCCGCCTCTTCAATAAATACATCAGTCGCTCCATTCCCTCCGCCTCTCCTCCGCCAGACTCTCTTTTCTCCTCCGCCATGGAATGTCCACCGTCACTACCACCGTCGGTCGTCCCTTGGCCCTGCATGGGATCTCCATCATTGTTTAGTTGGCCATCCAACTACTCGTCTGAGGGGGACTCACCAAAGATGGTGGTCCCCTCCAATGAGGAGACCGACCGCTCCACCGATCAGACGGTGGCAAGGAGGAGACCGACCGCTCCACTGACCAGATGGTGGTCATCTGTTGCCCGGCTCGAAGGAGGAGACTAAGGAGGGCGAGGAGGAGGAGGAGGATGACGGCAGTTTGGAAGAGGACGAGGACGACGACCGCGGTCCAGAGGAGGAGGAGCAGGAGGACGACGGCAGTCCAGAGGATGAGGAGCAGGAGGATGCCGCCGCCGCTGTCAACGACTCCGACAAAGGCGATAACAACAGCTAGGAGGAGGAGGGGGAGGATGACAAGGAAGATGCTACCGACTTCGACGACTCCGACGACTCGAACAGATGCGACAGCGATGGCGGGGACACGGCCTCTATGGTGACCACGGTGTGATCCGGCCTGCTAAGAAGGAGGCGTAGGCTACTATAGATAAATTAGTGTTAAATTAGATGTTTAATTACTAATATGTGATGCTTAATCCGAAAATATTCATTCTGTAAACCGACTGAGATGATATATGATCTCAGCCGGTTACTTTTTTCAGCCGGTTGTCTCATCTAAACCAGCTGAGGTGGATATTCTTAGTGTCGGTTTTCCCTTAACTGTTTAGGATATGGGGTCCAGGATTATCTTTTTGTAGTAGTGGAACAAAATGAAGAAATGACTTGTTGGAGAGCTTGTTTCTTAGTGTGAAATTTTGCTCTCTCTTTTCCAAAAAATGAGCTAAGAAATAGCTTGTTGAAAATGCTCTTACAAGAGGAGCACTTTTCTTCTATAGTCTTCAGAGGAAATTTGTTAAATCTATGTTCAAGTAATTCAGGCGGTTCAATTTTTGTCTTGCTCAAAACATGTATCACACCTGTTAGTGCCAAAACTTCGTCCTGATAGTTGATTGAGCGTTCGTTTTAGCGTTTTTCTTATTACTGAGACACATATACACTTAATTCTTGATACAGCAAACAGTCGTGTTGTTTCTCACAATATATGTTTCATCGGATGGGGCTCTTGGCTGCTGTATAAGAAAACATTTACAGTTTTAGCATTAACTATCTAAAATCGTATCCACCTTTATATGATCATGTGCCATCTTTTAAGAAATCTACTCAGTTGATCACTGAAAACACAAACACTTTCTCTCGTTCTCTCGTGGACTCGCCATTCAAATTGAATATCGAAGTTCTTGTAAAGTATTCCGATGTTTTCAATTATTCGGGTTTTGGTCGAGTATGTTTTTTTGAGAAGGAAGAGTTTTGGTCGAGTATGTGATTCGGTCATGCTTTATTTTATTTTTTTGAGAGTACTAGACGGATGCACTCAACTTACGTATCATGTTCACGTCTTCAGATGTACACATATCGATGTTCCCTGCACATGCTAAGAAATTATTGGAAACTCCTGCGGCGTCACGTCTCTTAGAGTGGCGCAACAGGAGCATCGCAACGGTCCATTTATTACAAACTTAATTTACAAACTCAGAAAACAAGATATAATATATTTCTAAAAGTACGGAGAATTTAAAACCGTTCCACTCGGCTTCAGAAAAAGTCTTACCTACATCTCTCATCTCCCGCTTCCTATGCTTCTATGCTTCAGGGTCTTCACCACAGTAGTCAAAATAGTAGTCGATGCTTTCGCCCTTCGTCGTCATTGTCGGTTCTTCGAAGACTTCATCTTCGACCTCGATGTAGATTACATCTTGATCCGTTGTCGGCTCGCCATCTAATCAAAGGAATTAAGATAGAGGGATGAGTGCAGAAGGTACTCAACAAGTCCAGGAATAGCAAAGAGGTATTTGATGCACTATCTACTGAGAACGGCAACGTTCTCCAAAAGCAATGCAGTTTTTGAAAGGTAAGAGAGTCAAGTTTTAATTTAAGAGTCTAATGATCTCATGTCTTACAAGCTGCTAGGATTCCCGGGTTCGCAGTTCCAACCAAGAACATGGAGTGACAATGCCACAATTCAATACACTCTGCAGAGGTGCGCAACTGTACCCACAAACGAACTTGGTCATGTGTCTGAGTTTGCAAGGCTCATTCATATTTCCATGATCACAGAGCCGTTTCGCCGCCCGCTCGGTCATACTCCGCGTTGTGGTCCACCTAGGACTACCGGTCTCAAATTCTAATGTGGATTAACCGACATACGGCCAATGCCACCTATACCAACATGATGTGACAAGCCGACTTACGGACCTTATCACTTGTGACTAGCCGACCTACCGCCAGTATCACCTTCCCGGTAGTCGATCCCACTACCAAGGTCTTGCGTTCCTAGGGGAGTATGAACCTAGGGCAAAGGTACTTTAGCTCAGCCCCGCCCATACAGGGTATGTGGTATGCGCGATCACTACGGCCCTTAAGCACATTAGATCATTGGTTACATTAACCTTATATGAGGCAAACCTGTGTGACGAAACCTGCCTTCCAATGTGCCTCCGACACCTATTTCAAGGTTTCATCACCTACCATGATTCACACCCAAAAACCAGCGATTAAAATAAAACAACAGTCGATTTATCTTTAGAAAATAGATTTTTCTTTTGTGCATGTTATAGACAAGAGGGAAATTTGGTAAATCATTCTCAATGGACATGAACAAGAAACTGGACTTGCCTGGTATCGGATTGAAAATGGAGTTCGAAGTGTTTACTTGTGGAACTCCGGCTTCTGGCAAAGAAAGCAATAAAATCTGATAAGGACTAATCTAGAAAATTCACGAACATGAATGCAGATGACATGGCATTATGCGTGTATGCGAGAATGGTGTATTTAAATTGCTTGAAAGGAATTGGCTATAAATTTCTTAAGTATTTCTTTTGAAGATTTAGAATTATTTAGAAGAGCATTCATACCTTAGTCTTTTAACATTGATTTCCTTTACCTAAAGCATTGCTCAAACCAGTTTAATTGACTTAACAATTTAACCCATGTTTCAATGGTGATCTTTATATTAAGGAGATAATCAAATTTTTAAGGTAAAATTTTAACTTGTAACCACTATTCTTCTCTTTTACCTTTCTGATCCAAAGAACATAACTCAGGTTTTATTTCCTAAAAGAAAGAAGGTTAAAGAAAATTAGCTAAATTTAGCTATTTCTTTTCTCTTCTTACTAAACCAAACCCTAACCCGTTGGCCCACTAAGCCCAAACCGTTGCCTTCTTCACCTCCTCCCTAACTCTCTTTCTCTCTCACTCATGCCACCCGACCGAGCTCCCCTTTTCCTCATGCGCCGCCGCCTGCTCCTTCTCTCTCCTTCCTCAGGTGACTGCGCCGTCGCCTGGGCCCCTTGTGCTGCCGCCTTGATCTCTCGTCCGGGCTCGGCCTCGCCCGAGCACGCGCCATCGCCGGTGCTCCCCTTGGGTCTCGCCGCCCCCTCCTCGGGTCGCTCCACCGGGCCGCTCGGTGCTCCCGTCCGGCTTCCCATGGCCTCGGACGTCGCCGCCCTAGGGCTCGGGCCCTACTGTTCGATCCCCCCCGAGCTTGCTCCTTCGGCTCCGCCGCCTCGGCTCCTCTCGGTTCAATCGTCCCGTTGCCGCCGCCCTTGCCCCGGATGCCGCCGGCCCCACGCTCGGTGCCACTCCGCCGGATGGTGGTGGAGTTGGCCACCACCACAACCGCGGTGGTGGCGCCCCTCCCAGGCAAGTAACCCCTAACTCCTCCTTCTATTCCTCAGTCTCCCCAATTAGCCCCTTGGATTCTAGGGTTCTTCCCTGCTTTAGTGAAGAATGGCATGATTTGATTCGGCTAAGGCCCGATTGATGTATACTGCTGTTTGATTTTCTTCCCAATCTACCTGTATGCTACTCGATTTAGCCCACTTTGGTGCTGGACCGATTACTATGCTTAATCTTGGTTTCGTTTGGGTGGTAGAAATATATGTATACATGTTTGCTTGCTCAACTGTTAAGAACAGATGTTGCATTATCTACGGCATGATGATTTCTTTTTTTTTACACTGATCAAAGCAGAGCTATATTTGATTTTTGCTAACTAAGGATAATGCCTGGTCCTAGTTTTTCTCCAGTTTCGGCATATGCATATGTTCATCAACCTTCCTCCATTGAAAGAACAGATACTTACTTGACCATTAGCTAAATATATATTGATTTGGTGTTGAATACTTGATCACAGGACTGATAAGAATGGATGCATATGATCTTAGCTATTCTCTTACTTTCTACCCATATATTGACATCAGTTGTTGTTCTGAAAGAATAGGATGCTAGCTTGATGTTAGACTTAATTCAGTGATGCTTTGCCTATTTTGAGAAAAAGGGTTAGAGATGGGTATAATCTAGATAAGAAGCAGATTCTACACATGCTGCCTACTTGTTGCCTTGACATGTGCATGTGATGACATACTCTTCCTGAGATAAGAACTCAAGAAATAGGTATCAACTAAGATAAGAACAGATAATAGACTTAATCTTAGTTGTTTTCTGCTGGTTCCCATGTATGGTTATGCCTACATCAGTTTATTGAGCTGAAGCACAGAAATTACGCTTATTAGTGTGCACTTATGAGTTGGATCGGTTCTGAACTCTAGTTATGGTGTATGAGTCTGCTCAGAAAGTTAAAACTTGAATTCTTTTGTTAACACTAAGGATAGGAGTGAGCTTTTGCATCTATTTAGAAAGACATACTTTTACAAGATGATATGTATCTGAATATTAAAATGTTACTACCAATTTTTCATGGTTAAGAGGCCTAAGGCCTTTTGTTTACTCGAGTTGGTGTAATTCAACATCTACCATGGTTATGCTTTACTAAAACTGGGCAGATACTATTTAGCCTTTGATCTCTTCCTATTTCTTGCATACTTACAGGCATCAATCATTGAACTAAAGAATCTCTTACTGCACTTAATTTTATTAGGTTAATATGCGTATGATTCTTGATTCCTTTTCTGAATATATATATTTGTTCACTTAGGCTGAAGGAACAGAGTCTCACACTCGGTCTTGGTTGATTTATTCAGATCTTTTGCATCTGAAGCATTTGGTATAAGTTTATGTGCATATGTGGTTTATACATACATGTTTTCGAAAACTGGTAAGAACAAGTTACTGCCATGTTGCCTATTCGGTTGCCTTCACAATTTGTGGCGGTTTCTAAGAAAGAACTTGAGAGTTTGGTATACAAAAATCTGATAAGAATAGGATACTACCAAAGTTGCCTAATAGAAACCCTATGATGATCTTTAGCTGAGGACTTTTATTTGAGACATTTCTGATGCCAAAATAATAAGAACAGATTGTACCAAGTCTCTTTTAAAACTCCTATGATGAAAGATGGGTTCTGAGGGTCCTATTACCATGCTTAAAATGCATGTATATAGGTTTATGATGCCTTAATGATCCTTACCTTATATGGGTTTGGATCAGGATGAGCTTAGGCCTCCTAAGCTCGCTGGCCTCTCCTTCTCAAGCTGAGGCCTTCTATCTTCTCTTCACCTTGCTCCTCGGCCTGCTGGTGATTTTGCTCCTATGGCTCCTTTGCTTTATTGGTTCTGCTTCTCAGCTTGCTGATGGTCCTCCTCCTTGCTTCGGCTCCCCCTCTAGAACTCCTCCTAAGTGGCTACTAAGCTATTGCTCTCTGGTTGCTGCTGGCTTTGGAGAAAAATGGTGGCCTTTTCCTTACTACTCTCTGTGTTCTCGGAGAGGTCGATGCTCTCGGTAATTAGTGCTCTGGCACTGGTGCTACTCGGCTGCTTTATGCTATTTCTATTGGGCCTTCCTAGGTTTCTTCGGTTGAGTTGCTTCATTTGGCTGTTTGAGTACTAATTCTACCAGAGCTTCCTAAGACTCTGTTGATTCTTGTGTTGCCACCTCATGCCTTGCCTGCTGCTACGTGGCTACTTCTTTGATGTGGGATCTGCCACCTCCTGCTTGCCCATGCTCGACTGTGCTGCTCTTTATTAAATTACTGCTGCGGCTAACTCTAGTTGCCCTGCTACATGGTCATGTTAACCCTTTACTAGGTAGCTACTACAGCTGCTCCTTTGCTGGAAAGATTTTTATCACCTCCTGCTTGTGGTTGCCTTTGATGCTAAGTAAATTGACTTGAGTCAATTTTTGTGGGCTGCTGGTTAAATGTCTCAATGCATAGCTACAAGAAATGGCTTGATCAGTTTGGAATGAATCGGTTGGATAATTCCATGAAGTGGCTGCCTTAACTCCAAAATTGCCTTATCCATTCTCTTTGCTTTACAAAATAATTTCTTTTCAAAATAAAAATCATGGAGGCGATTAGATTAGGAAAAATAAAATATATTTCATTCCTCTCACCTCTTTTCTCCCTAAATACAAAATATTAGATTTATCCAACGAGGGTCTTAGTCACGTGGCCCTCGGACAATTTTGAAAATAAAATTGTTTTTTAAATTATTTTCCAAAACTAAAAACTATTTAGGTCATCGGCACTATTTTGCCCCCGCAGCTAACCCTGCGGATATCGGCGGAACTATGCCGGTGAACCACCTTTATTTTAAAAACGATGTTTTTCAAAACCATTTGCCTCCTACAGCAATCTGCGAGGTCCTAACGGCCCCGAGTTCTCATACTCGGTGGCTTCGGACTTCGTAAATATTTCCGAAGGTCGTTTCCCCCAACATCTGGTGCTCCTCTATAGCTCGAAGCTTAGATTATGTTTAGACATTTGTATAGGTAGATTAAAGTTACCCATGTAATTTTATTTCTTCATTTTCTTTTATTCTTGTAACAATGTCGTATTCAAACATTTGTATTACATTCTTAATTAATAAAGTTCTCGTTTCAATGCATATAAGTGTGCATGAATCATTTTACATTGTGTATGAATTATTTATGATGAATGCTATGCATGTAATGTATGCACAAACAATTCCTCCCCTTCTACTCTCGTCGACCACACGACTCGACCGGAATCGCTCAACTCAGCAGCGTGAGTTGAGTTCCTCTTCCGCCTCACGTTACTCCAACTAGACCTAAAAAGTAGGGTTCTCACATCCTACCCCCCTTAAAATAATTTCATCCTCAAAATTAAAAAGGGTAAGGTATCTAAAGAGATTTGGTAATTCTACACGGATCTTCTTTTTCTCATGTTTCTTTCCGAACAAGGTAGTTGGTCTCTTCACTGTCCTAATTGGGTCTTTAACACAACTTATAAACTTCTTCCCAGTTGGTAGAGTGAGGAGGTTTACAACAGGTGGTTATCGGTTCTATCTTTGACGAGTCCATTTTCTCTTTTATAAAGCATTCAGAAACTCTTTCTGACCACTAGGGTTCATTCTTCATTTCCAATGACTGAAAATCCAAATCTGCTTCAAGATTTATGTGGCCTTGGAGCACGGTTCTTCCTCCGATCCGAAGGTTAAAGGCTATAGAACTAACCAATTTTGGACTTTACTAACCAACCTATACTTAAGATAGCAATTAGGTCTTGGAAAGATATGATTAGGAGATATGCTAGGAATAATTTCTAATTTTATGGCTATCCACTTCATACTTCTTCAGGGATGAATAAATGATTTGCTCGAAGTCAAAAAGGTATGATATTAAGAATAAGATGAGACGGATGGTGTACTGGTCATCACGTCCTTGGATGTTCCAGTTCCTTCTGTGGTCACATAATTCACCCTTCCTTGGACTTTATCGCCGCCACGAACCTGATTGCTTTTTCCTCCTTGAACTTCTGCTCCTTGTGCTGACGCTTGAGGTTGTGGGTGTCGAATGTGTGGATTTGGGCAGTCCTTAATTTGATATCCCCGTTGACCACATCTATAACATTTCCTTTTCTTCGGACAGTGTGAAGCATAACAATTTCCTCCACAACCATAACATGTGACAGAGGTTATCGGTGTTTGATTTGCAGTTTCAGATGATGTTCTTAAAGGTTGACTTTTTCGGATATAAATCATCCTCTGTGGTTGGTTCTGTCGATATTGCTGCCGCTTTGGTTCAGACTTCCTTTTCCTGTCATCTTGCACTTTGCGGTAGTCATTCTCCAGAGTAATAGCACGATCCACTAAATCCTGAAATTCGGTGGCACGGACAAGCCTCAATTGCATTAACAGAAATAGATGGAGTCCTTCCATGAACTTCTGCTGCCTCTTGTTTTCCGTGTTCACATAGTCTGGTGCATAGCGCGACAGTCGATTGAACTCGTGCACATACCTAGTGACCGACATGTTGCCTTGTTCCATATCCATGAATTCCTTTCTCTTCAGTGCTACTATGCTGGATGGCACATGTGCTTCACGAAACTTCATCTTGAAAATTTCTCAAGTGACTACTCTTCCAACTGGCTGGATTGCTTTGAAGTTGACCCACCATGCCACTGCGGGCCCCGTAAGTTGATGTATGGCATAACGGACTTTCTCCTCGTCGTTGCATCTGACAGTTTCCAATTTCCTCTCAGTATCTAGCAACCAATCTTCCGCATCCATTGGCTCAGCTGATGTCGCAAAGATCATAGGCCTGGTCTGCTGAAAATCAGCCCAAACTAACGCCTCCTCTAGCTGGAGCCTGAGTATCGCGGCCTCGTTCTTCCATCCACAGAGTATCTCAGTGAAAAACTTGTTCTGATTCTCCTGGGCTTCACGCCTTTCTCACCTTTCTTCTTCTCTAGCTTTTCGATCTTCCTTCATTTGACGCATATATAGTATAAAAGCTTCTTTAGTGCTGAACCTCGGTAGTGGTGGAGGTATACCGTTGCCTCTACTTCCACTAGCCGCGTCTTCTTTCACCTTCTGTTCCGCTTCCATTCTGGCTTTTTCTTCGGCTTCCTTCTGAGTCCGTTCAACTTCCCTCCTAAGGTTTTCCTCACTTGGCTCCGTCATTCTCCTATATTGTGGTATGAAGCAAAGCTTAATAATATAATCTTCAACGACATATATTAAGCTTTTATCCTCACAACACAACTAAGCACTCATACAAAGATCCAAAAAGATCCATAACTCCAATAAGGCACACAATTTCATAAAACGTGATAAACCTATGTGCTCTTTATCTACGGTGTCCAGAACAAAAGCAAAAACAAAATATTAAAGATTTGTTTTTTTAGGGTGCTAATATCCTAACTTATGTCCTTACACTCTACCCTTAATAACCTAAATATTTTCTCCACGATTGGAGACTATCTACCCAAGATGTAACCACTCTCAACCTCTCGTTAGATTTCTGTCTTTGATGTCTTGAAGTGTTGATCCGACGCAATCCATGCCTTCGTTAGCTAAGTTTTTGCCAATTTTTCCGACACTCCTCTAATCTTCCTATGGATAGTGAGGTAAGTGATGGAGTAGTTTCTACCATCTTCTTCCCGAAGAAGATGAATTAGGCCAAAATTTCAGGTAATTCTATAGATAGCAAAAGTTGAGTTTGTAAAAGATAACACTGTTAGTTTTTTTTTGCAAAAGGATACTATAGATGAGTATGGTCCTTAGATAGACTCCACTTTCCTTCCTAAGGTTCACAGGTCTTCTAACTAGACTTTTATGCCTAGAGGTCTAAACCATTGCTTTGATACCACCTGCGGCGTCACGCCTCTCAAAGTGGCGCAACAGGAGCATCGCAGCAGTCCATTTATTACAAACTTAATTTACAAACTCAGAGAACAAGATACAATATATTTCTAAAAGTACAGGGAATTTAAAACCATTCTATTCGGCTTCAGAAAAAGTCTTATCCTACATCTCTCATCAATGGGATCTTGACGTACCAGTAGGTACCAGAGGAGATCGCTATAGTTGTTACTTTATCCGTATTGAAGAGATGCAACAAAGTGTTCAGATCATTGTGCAATATCCTAATCAAATGCCTAGTGGCATGATCAAAGCCGATGATCGTAAGCTATGTTCTCCATCATAATCTCGAATGATACTATCCATGGAATCGTGCGATGGATGCAGGAAAATGGGAGCAAACAACCTCAGTCCCACCATGAAACTGCAGATTCATTCATTTTGCTTTCCCCATTTTGCTCGCTATGCTCTAAATTGAACCCAATATGTAGACAATATGTAAGGGACAATATATTAGAAAAATTGATTGCTTTTGGAGAGAATTCTGAAACTCAGTATAATTCGTTGTTTATTCATATGCAACCCTGCATAAATTGTATCTATATCCATATATACGCCTGCGAGACCATTACCATACGCCACAAATTCCACGATTTATTCCAAAAAGAAAAACTCAAAGAGATAGTATATGATCTATCAACTTATCCACAGCCCGCCGAGTAGATCCACCGTTCTCCAAACACATCATCGCTTTGATTTTAAGATCCTTTGCTGTTTCCCTCGGCTCAGCCCCCTCCTCCGCGTCCATCAACTTCGTAACCGCCTGCTCAATCTTTCCCCTCTCTAGCTTGCCCTGCAACAAAAAACCTACCTGCCACACATCCTCCACATACCTCCCGTTCACCGGCTGATCACCGAACACAGGCCTACACAGCATGGGTACCCCCTCGTAGACACTCTCCAGCGTCGAGTTCCACCCACTGTGCGTCCAGAACACGCCCACCGCAGGGTGGGCTAGCACCTCCTGCTGTGGCGCCCACCTGACAACCTTGCCCCTGCCCTCCACCGCGCGCTCGAACCCGTCCGGCAGCTCTGGTTCATCCATGCCGAGCACGAGGCCGCGTCGAACCACCCACATGAAAGGTCTGCCGCTGTTGGCTAGCCCCCAAGCCACCTCGGTAAAGTCATCTCGGTTCAACTGAGATACGCTCCCGAAGCTCACGTACAGCACGGAGCCCGCGGCTTGCGTGTCCAGCCACTCGATGCAGCTGTGGTCCTGCTCGAGCAGGCTGCTCGCGGCGCCGCCGATGGAGGAGAGCTTGTGGAGTGGATCGATGGAGAAGACTTTGATGCCGTCCATGGCGAGCTCGTCTCGCATCGCCTCCAGCTCGGGGGCCTCGAGAGCTTCGAATGTGTTGATTAGGATGCCCGAGGAGTTCGCTGTAGTTTCGATGCCGAGATCCAAGATTTTGTACGCTATTTCTTTGTTGGGGTATTTGCTTGGGTCGAACAGGTCCGAGACTCGTAATGGTGCTAGCTCCTTCACCAGCATGTGTAGTTCATTTTCTGAAATGGAACACGAGAACTTTTCTCATCTCATGAATGAAAAGGATGTGCTTGTTCTATTTCAATTTGGACTGTAATGTTTGAGATGTTTAATTTCATATGAGTGCCGGGTGTGTGTGTGCAATGATTTGTCTCGTGAGTCTAAAATTCTTCTATGACATCTAGCCTCTATATGTTCTATTTCATACGAATCAACGTTTTGCTAAAGATAGGTCAGCTTTTTTTTTCCTTTTATTGAATTTATGACCACTATAGATCGTGCATCACAATTTGTGCAATGGGCCTCTGTCTTTGTCAACGAGCCTACTGCCACCAAGTTAGGGTTTAAGCTAAGGGTTCTATAGAACCCCCAAACATAAAGAGGGGGGGCTGACGGAAACATGGCTGTGTGCAACGGTATGGTGGGGCAGTGGTAATAGTGTCTCTACCAGGGAAGGGAACGTAGGAGCGGGCCATGGCGGGAGGAGTCGAAGTGGGAGGGGCAATCATGAGCTTGGTAGTTGGCGGTTTGGTCCAGCAGATCTGGTGGTTGTAAGCCATCGGAGATAGGAAAAAAGAGAAAGGCGGTGAGGAGAGGTGGAGATAATGTTCTTTTAGTTTCCTTGTAAGCTGATTATCTCAACACCCTGTATCTGATTCGGCCGTTAGGAGCTTTATTAATTTAAAGTTGGGCATGATATCCTCTGTCTAAAAAAGAGAGGAGACTGAAACAAAGGAAGAGGTGGTAGGTGATGCTGCTAGGTTCGTCCGAGGAAGGGGCAGGGAGGGGCTCGTCGGCACTACAGTGGGGTTGAGGGTGGATAAGAGGGAAGTGGATTTGGAATTGGATGTGAAGGGAGGTTGAATGTATACAAGAGAGTTGGAGAGGTCTGAGTACACCTTTTCATCTAAGAGCACCATCAGTAGTTCGTTACTAAACTTGTTATTAAAAAATTACATCAACTTATTAATAGTAACAAGTTCTCTAAGAAATTACTACTAAGGCTTGTTACTAAAATAAAAAATATTATATATTAATGTGAGAGTGTGTAGTCTATAAAATGAGTGTTTAGTAACAAGAATCTCTTTAACAAGCATTTGTTTATTACTAGCATCGTGGTATAAGAGCAAAGACTATTTCTCCCTAGAGTAACAACCACACCATATTTTTTCTCCCTCTCTCCTTCATATCAGCAAAATGCTTATGTAGCAAGGACTTAGTAGCAGCTCATGTGTATTGTTGGAGATGTTGTTGAGGCCACATATTCAACTAATTTGATGGAAAAAAAACACATACGGAACTGTATGGACGTACACTCTCTTTTAACTAACCTTGCGCTGGCAAGTAGCCCTTCTCGTGAAGCATGGGGTAAGACCTGAACAAGCGGACGCATGCCGCGCTGCCGGTGTGCAGCACGATCGTCCTTAGGCCGAGCTGCACCGCCGCCTTCTCCACGGTGATGAGGCTGGTGTCGATGACAAGGCACGCAGGCCGAGGCTCCTCCGAAACAACCGACGCGAGCGTCGCGGACGCACCCCGAGGCCTCCATGGCGGCATTCATGGCGAGGATCTTGGCTATGGGGTCCTTGGACGCGGCGACCGCGTCAGGCATACCGTCGGGCACAGCGATGAAGACGAACTCCGGATGGCTGGCAGGGTCGGGGGCGTTGAAGATCGTGTGGAGGATGGTGACCGCGAGGCCTCGGCCGTGGAGCACGTCGGCGAGCTGCAGCATCGGGCTGAGGTGGCCCTGGAACGGCAGCGGGAACAGCACGACGCGGCCGCGGGATCGTCCGTCGACTATTCCAGCCATCGTCTACGAGCAGCCGAGTTTTTTCGTGCCGTGTATACGGATATATGTCCCGATCGATGCAGCTTGGAGTGCGTAAGTCTCCTGGTAAGTACAACCTGAAACAGTAAGTGTACTAAGTACCTCTCTCTACGCAGCAATACATAAAAGCTGTAGCGCTGACCATGACCACTTCAATTTACGTATCCTCGAGGAAATTTCGTATAACCACACATGAACACTCTCGTAAAGTTTAAAAATAGAGCTTAGTAAAATAGTAGCTATCTGGAGTCTGGAGTCTGAGTCTGGAGTAACATTTGAAGATGCGTTAATTCCTTGGTGCTATCCGGGTGACATCGTAGTCCTTGACTTGTTCATGTACTGGTCAGATTCAGTGATTAAATGGTGGAACTGACAGTAGAACAGCAGCCACACGGCAGAGGTAGAATTTCCGTGGTAGGAAATAGCGGACAGCGTGATCGACGGTGATGCACTGACCAGCCTTGTTGACGCGGGTCACGGGCGGAAATAGCGGATGGTTTGCTTGCGGCCGTGGGAGAAAGATTTTCAGTCGTAGGCCAATTCGGCAACTGTTGTTAGAGGGGTGTTTTTGAGTTGTGGCTTATCTAAAAGCAGTTGTGAGCAGTTTACTGTGAGAAAACTGATGTCGGCTGTCTGCTGTGGAAAAACTAGAGTGCCGTTTGAGAAACTGGTTGTCAGAGTTGTGGTTGTGAGTAAAAATATCTGCAATGTCTCTAGATTACTGAGAGCTTATTTATATTCTGATTAAACGTTAATTAGCTATTTTTATGATGATTTATTTATGTATGACCCGTTTTCGAGTGGATTGAATGTAAATGACAAGTTTTTCAGCTCAATTTTGAGCTAGAAATGATCAAATTTTGAGCTGATTAAATGTAAATGACGTATGTTGTGGTGATTTCCACAATTGACATGTTTTCGAGGTGATATGTCGCAAAATCAAGCTATTTATTATAGGTCTGCACACAAGGTTAATGCAACCATAGCTATAAAGTTGACTTATGATATCATACGGTGGTGCATTTAACTGAATATAGACCGATTGCCTGCAGAGGCCCCAAAATAACATGTTTTCCCTGAGCTTATTTAGTCTAAAATAACACATGAAATTGCACCAAACACTACTGAATCTAGTAAACATCAATTGCAATTCTTCACCAAACATTTATCATCAAGTTCTGGAGTCTTCACATGATCTTTATGAACAAGTAATGTTACCTACAGAATATGCAGGCAAAATAGATTACTCAATCGGTCATGCATTACAGATTCAAGACATTTTAAAGTTAAAATAACCACATAATGGAAAGTTACCATCAGGCCAAAAATACTAGAAGAATAACTACCAAGATTTATAGTATATATTTTATGGTGAAGAAAAGGGTGAGTTATGGGAGTATACATTACACTATCAAGATAATTATTTAATAATTCATCAAGTGAAAAAGCACCAAAAACCTGAGCATACAACAAATCTGAGATCTGGTTAATGTGCTAATTAGTTTACAACTAGCAAGTATATCAATTACCAAGTAGGTTTTTGCACAGGTGAATTCATTGTGTTAACGCCATTGTGTTACATCATGTGATAGAGCTTGACACCAAAGCCTAATATCAATGAAATATATGCAGCTCAGGAGTGAGTATATTGGATGAGCCTATTTGCACTGCACCCAACAATGGCAGATGAACTGCATGCAAACAATGCGAGGTCAATATAACATCAGCTCATATCTGAACAGCGCTGAGCAAAGTGCTTAGTACTCGACAAAGGAATATCAGTATCACACTAATGCTCAGTTTGGATGTCTGTATTGGAGGCCTCCGTATTGAATTGGTTTCAATTCCAATTCAGCGAGGAAACTGTAATGGACATGAATACGAATTCGGTTGTTTGGGTGTTAACTGAATTGGCTCACGGAATCTCAGTGAGGTTTCAATACGAAATCCTGTTTGGATGTCAAACTATGGAATTACATAGTAACATGAGTATAAAGATAATGCTTTGTTCTATATGCATCAAAACAAAATTTGTACAATGTGTGACTATAATTGAATGATTATATAGCAATAAAAATTATCAAATATTCTAGAAATGCACGACGACAGCAAATAATATTGACGCAATAACAACAATAATTCTCTTACGCCAACAAAGTACAACACATAGTTCAAAGAGGTGTTCCAAATTGTCAACAACAACAACAAGACATAGTTCCAAATTTAACAACACAATATTTCAAATAGGTTCAAGTTCAACAAGACAAACAGGAAAGCATCATTTGCATAACTTCAAGGCAACAATAGCAGCCATGCCTTCCTCATGTGCATGGGCAGCTCCATTAGAGCTTCAAACAAACGCTCATTAAGAATCAGCTTCCCATAAGACCGCAACATGTTTGGTTCTGCCAAATCTGGTATCAACTGAAGTGCAGCAAGTATTTCAGAAGGAGTAGTAACCTTTGGCAGTGGAAGTGGATCAGTTGTCTTCAAAGCATCCTTAAAAGTAGTCCTCATTTCTCCAATCATGCACATAATGGCAGTACCTGTTCGCTGCCTATTTGGTGCCATTTCTGGAGAGATTTCAATTGGTTCTTCTTCTGGATCTGCAGCCATCTCAGCACCTATCTTGGCACCTTCACCATTGGCATGATCTTTTGAATATATGGTACATATGGCCTCCCAGTGCTTCACTACTTTGGTCTTGTAAGAAGCTATCCCTTTCTCTTTCCCTTTATTAGCCTGCACCATGCACACACAAGAAGAGTAAATTGCTGCCCCGTTATGTTACATATGCAAAAAAAATAAAACAATGTGAATATATGATGGTTACCTCCACATATTTAGCCCAGACATCGTCACTATCAATGGATAGCTTATGATTGACCCAATCCCACCCAAAACCACTTTGAGAAAGTATCTTGTTAATGACTTCATATTGCTTGTCGAAAGTCCTAAGCCTTCCTAATATGTTGTCCATTGTGATATCCTTATTACACTTCTCCTTCACATTCCTTATAGCTGCATTGTACACATGTGGTTTCCATCCATTTTGTGAATGGTCACCAATGCTGTGATGATGAACAAGCACCTCAAGCATTGCAGCGTCCATCTCATCATCCCATGAGAGGTAAGTCCTCTTTACAGTTCCAGTTCCTTCAGCCATGGTGCTACAAAGAAAAACAATTGTGGACAAAGAAAAAGAGTATGTTTGAACAAAATTATGCATATACAAACAACAAAGATAAATAATATACCTATCAATGGCTCTCATTAAATAAATGGTGCATGAGAGTTCAAATTTTGAGAATAGCTATCATATATATTAATATCAAGATGATGCATGTACAAAAGAACACACAAGGCACCATCGCGGTCAGCTATGCTATCACACAAAAGACCATCATCATCTAGGTACTGCACAAAATGAGGCCACCATCATCTAGGTACTGCACAAAATGAGACCACCATCATCTAGGTACTACACAAAATGAGACCACCATCATCTAGGTACTACACAAAATGAGACCACCATCATCTAGGTACTGCACAAAATGAGACCACCATCAACTAACTACTCCATCTCTAGTTCTGCATGCCTGAGAAGGTACTCAGCATACATGTCATCCGTAAAATGTTGCCTAAAGTTGGTCCATTCATTAGTGACTTGAACAGACGTAATTAAGTTAGCGTCATCCACAGGCTCATGTTCCAAATCTGCTAGTTCATTGTCAACTTCTTGCAGCAATAAATCATCCATCATATGCTGCCTATCCCTTGCAAAGTTGTGTAACACACAACAAGCATTAATAATTCGAATCTGCAAGGAATTATATTCATAATTAGCATGTCATACAGTCCATATGTTATTTAACACCATATGGACATTTGTTACCTGGTCCTTTATGTCAAAGAAAGATTGAACTCGAAGGATGGCCCATTTTTTCTTCCACAATCCAAAAGTTCTCTCCACAACATTTCTAGCACGAGAATGACGCAAGTTATACAACTCTTTAGCAGTTTGGGGCTGTTGTTGACTTGAAACCCACTCTTTCAAGTGGTACCTAGTCGATCTGAATGGAGCCAGAAAGCCAGGTCCATTGGTGTAGCCAGCATCCACTAAGTAATATTTTCCTATGGTGGACCAATTAAAGTTAGCTAACAATCACATAAAGAAGAAACGAAATTCCAAGAGAAACAGTCATACCCTGAGGTACAACAAATGCATCATGGCGATTGTTTCTCATTGCATCACGCAATACTCTGGAGTCAGATACAGATCCCTCCTAGCCAGGTAGAACATAAAGAAATTTCATGTTCCAGTCAACAACACCTAGCATGTTAGTGGTGATAGCTTGCTTTCTGTTCCTATACCTCCCTTGGTCAGCCGCAACGACAGAAATGTCAACATGACACCCATCTAGTGCTCGCAATGCATTGCCAAACCACTTCCATTTGTAATCATCCGGAGGTTCGACAGAAGGATCGGGAAGCTTGATAAACTCCCCACTTAGGGAAAGGATGGCTGTTAACATAGCTGAGAAGTGCCTACTGATAGTCTCTAAAGAACGCTTGTAAGTGCCACGCAACAACCTCATTTTAAGACCATGTCCAACCACCAATAAGAACATAGCAACCTTTTCTTCTACAGTCACATATATGCTATCAATCAGACCACACTTCTCACGCAACATCGTGCATAGATCATGGAAATTTCTTTTAGTTAATCGCAACTCATCATAGCATGTTACTTCTGACCCATTGTACATTTCTTTCAGCAAGTACTTCCTAAGACCATATCGCTGCTCCTCGTCACTAAAGCATCCTAAACTTTTCGGTGCCCTTTGCATACTAAGATAAGCTAGCCCAAGACAAACTGTCTCAACATACATCGTTGTCAATATAATCCTTTTTCTCTTTCTTCTTTTGTTCTCTTCGGTAATATACATAACCAACACATGCATCCAACAATCCTTCATGTCACATCACCAAATATAAAAGCAATGCATCCATCAATATACATGACCAGCACACAACAACATCAACCATCAAGTTCATGTGAAGCAAACCACTAATTCACCATGCTCATACCTTAAATCGGCCTCCCGGGGATCCAATTTTCAGCAAAATCTGCAACAACATACAAGTAGGGTTAGCAAAATCTGCAAAAAAATGACCAAGGGAAGAGGAAGAAGTTGAGCAATGGCTTGCTAGAAATAGGAGGAAGTGGAGCAATGGCTTGCTGGAAAGAAGAGGAAGGGGAGCCAGGGAAGGGGAAGAATGAGAGGGAAGAAGAGGGGATCTGGCGGCCATGGGAGGAGGGGGTCCGGCGGCTGAGGAGGATGGGGTCCGGCGGCTTAGGAGGAGGGGGGTCCGGCGGCCATGGGAGGAGGGGGTCCGGCGGCTGGAGCAGGGTTAGAGGAGGAGGGGGTCTAGCGGCTGAGGAGGGGGGTCCGGCGGCCATAGGAGGAGGGGGTCCGGCGGCCGGACCAGGGGTAGAGGAGGAGGAGGAGGTCCGGCAGCTGAGGAGGAGGGGGACCGGCGACTGAATGAGGAGGGGGTCCGGCGGCCATGGGAGGAGATGGGGCGAAGGAGGAGGAGATGGGGCGGCCATGGGAGGAGGAGGAGATGGGGCGGCCGTGGGAGGAGGAGGAGGAGAGCCGGCGAGGGGAGGTACCTGGGCGCCGCCGTCGGTGTGGCTTTCCTGGGCACCGCCTCCTCTTTTCCAGGTCGGGTCGCACGGGGGGGGCTGCTATTTCCCTGTCGAGCGAATAAGGCAGTGAATCGTTTTCTTTTGCGGGATGGTTGATTTCAGGCCAAATCGGAGCGGGAAAGCTCGGAAACTTGGGAGGCCTCGGCGCGTGCGACTGATTTCATGCCTGTATTCGTTCTATTTCAGACTGCTGTTTCGGTGTGCATCCCAAACAACCGAATTGGGAGTTGAGGAATACCAAATCCAATTCGAGGCCTCAATACAGACATCCAAATGCAGCATAAGGGGAAAACGTTATATGCAATTTACAGTACATATAGAAACAGGGATTCTGCATAGGTGAATCACTCGATAGAAAAGAGCATTAATTCAAATGATCGTCCAATGTTACAAGCATATATATATCATTTGGAAGTCCAGCACAACTTTTCTTAATTGGAAGCAGGATTGCTGGATAGAATTATGGGGGCACTCAATGCCCCACCAATTGCAATGCCATACCAATTGCAGATGAACTGCATGCAGTTTGAGGGACTTGCAGGAATTACTACCCAACTTCAGGGGCAATCTCCATGTATCAATTCCCATAAGCCAAGAAAGCATCTCTTGAGGTGCTTTTTTTTTACACTAGTTTGCTGAATGGCTTATGTAAAAGCACTTCAAGGATATTTGTGTTTAGTTGGGCTTTTGACTTATAAGTAGGAAAGTCCGCAGCTAAAAGCTCAACCAAGCACCCTCTTACACGGAACATTATGGTCTTGAGGGCCAATAAGCCCATCAACGTTTTCTTTGGCCCAACCTGGAGAAGGTTTTATAGTGTTAAGGCTCTTTTTAATGAAGCTGGAGCTTGTGCAAAAGCCAGCTATAGAAATAAGCTCCAGTTAAGCCTAAGTGGAGATAAGTTGTAGACAGTCTATTTGTAAGGGCTTATGCGCTAGGAGCTTATGGCATGAGAGGAATGGACAAATGTCTGAAGTACTCTTGGTCTAGTCCAGTTTGACATGTATATTGACATAATTTTGGATCGTATCCTACGGCACGTATGCAATTGAGCATAAAATTTGAAATTTTAAAAATTAAACAAGCACAACATCAATAATTTTATAGTGCCACATCAAGTTGGGACAAGGTTTTGACACTTTTTTTGTCAACAAAAGAGATTGCAACATAAGTTTTTATATTATAAAACATAATATGGACGCATTTATCATCCCGCCATCAAACTCTGGGCAATCTCATCACGTTTTTGGCGCATAGTACGTACCATCATCGTTGCTAGATGGAGCATTGTGCACACCAACTCTGCCGGCCACATCATCTTGATAGTACTCTTCTATCTCAAATCTCTCGAAGTATTCATCACGTAGTGCACTATCACGAATGAAATTATGTAAAGCCATGCACACAAAAATTATCATCTTTTGCTTGTCTACTGGGTATCTTGGTAAGTCACGTAGAATGCGCCAGTTCATTCTGAAATAACCAAATGTTCGTTCAGTGACATTGCGTAGAGAGGAATGCCGATGGTTGAAGACCTCCTTCATCCCAACAGGTTCATGGGTTTTCTCCCAGAGAGCATGAATTTGTGCGGGAAGATGTCCTGATATTCTCGTTGCCAGATACAACCATGAAGGTCAGATTGCTATCTGCACACCAAGCCTCCCATGCCACCGCTTAAAACCACTAGGAGCTCTTCCCCGGTGTGTCACCCACTGCCCGAGAACACTGCGCCATCCCGGACCCGTCGCCCTGCCACCCGACACCGCTATGTCGCTCGACATCCATGTCACCCATCGGAACAGGGACCCAATGAGCTAGGACAAGGGAACAAAGGCCCCATCACGGTCGGAGGTTGATCGATGACCGCCTCCAACGATGGCGAGACGACGAGATGAGACGGCGGCTCTTGAGGAAAAACCCTAGTTTCATCTCCTGATCCTCAAGCGAGGGCTCAAGAGACGTCTGATAAATGCCTGACTTCTTGGTTTCATTTATATGATAGAGTTGTGATGGAATGGCGTTTTGATCAAAAATATTGAACAAAATGATGGTAAAAGAGTTAAAAAAGTTGACCTATAAAGCATGGATGCCTAATAAAATTCAATGGTTGAGTAACAGTCTATAGAGATTCGGTTGCTTTTGTCAAATCGAATTCCTACACAACATGTCTACATCCAGGAGAGGATTTTCTAATGGGCCGTCATATGGTGGAGCTTCATCGACCATTCATATTGCTTCATGACTTGCATTGTAATTAAATGTATTCTGGAGTTTTTTCATTATATTGTGTGTAACGTGTATGTTTTCCATAACCAGACGTACTATTATAGTCACCGCTCGACGTCTTGGTGGACCCCACTCATGTGGTGGAGAGTCAAAATATCATTTACACTTCTCTCTCGTCTCATTCTCTCAGTTCCCAAACCTAATATCGAGGAGACGACCACAACTCACCATTGCAAATGGGTCTACAGATCTGGAGGAATCAACGGATTGTAGATAAATATGGTTCAAACTTCACAAGAACACGATTTAAACATTAATTACACAACTTCCAATATGAGTTTCCAAAGTAATACTTATAATTGAAGGACGTAAACTAGTATGTAGCTTGATTAGTAATTTTACATATAATTTTCACTTTTATTATTGTAAATGTCAGGAACTAAGTTTACATAAACCATTACAAGACATTAGAGAAACGTTTTACAAATTGATCTACAAACTTCATTTAAACATTTTTTTAATTTTATATTAACTTGATAGAAAATTTTAATATACATTAGAGAAAGCTTATATATACATTAAAGATCAATAAATTTTTTGAAACTGAGTGACATATTATATAGAATCTTGATATAAACATATTTGGTATTTCATATAGACACTATTTAAACATGACACAACTTTCAGTATTAGTTTTCCATGTAATAATAAAACATGAGTGAAATTTTACATAAACTCTTTTGAAGCTTGACTGTTATTCTACATATCATTGACTTCTATTATTGTAGATGTCAAGAATTTAGTTTATAAGCCTTCAGCAGACGTGGGCCTATCCCGTATTGTCGTGTCTTTCGCCTTTGCTCCCCATGCGCCACGTCGGCTCACATCCTCTTCTCCAGTGGCAGGAGACCTGTTCACTCTCTTTCACCACTGAGACTTTGAGTGAGGCGGGAGTCAGTGGCCCAATATTGGAAAGTATAGTGCGGGCACCACAGGATCCAAAAGTTCATTTATTAGCTTGTACAAGAGAAGACCAGGTCTCGTACGAACAATAACATCTCTTATAATTTATTCTTTTATCTTGTAACTAAGACTGTAAAATATTATATGTATTCTTAATTATAGTTAGATCCTAACTTTATGGAGGAAACATTTAAGCCTCCTAAAATATTACATGTGTGTTTGAGATTTAATCTCAACTTTATGGAGAAACGACTAAACTCTAACAAGAATTATGGTTATTTCTTACTCCTTCGTATTAGCAATAAGTCATTCCTTCTCTAAGAAATAACTTTACTCTCATTCCTCTGATTTCCTCCTCCACAAAACTAAAATGCTAATATGACGACCCTTAAAAAATAGCTGACACAGATCGTTGGAGATACTGTAAGACCATCTCCTATCCCGCTAAAAGCAAAAAACATGGACCCTAAAATCTATGCACATTTTGCTCACTGTATCGAGTCATTTCAGTGAGCCTATGTTCATTAAGAAAGGTCATCGTGCTTCATCCAGGATAGTCTCGCACATGGTGTCACCCGATCTAGAAATCCCCAAAAACTATATCTTTTTCCCACGTGGGCCCTCTAGTGCACAAGTGATTGTAATTTAACAAAATAGCAGTTACATGCCATAACCATCGAATCAAAGTCTGATCTTCCACTGCCGCTCCTATCTTTTCCTCCACATTTGACAGTTCACTCAATGCTGTCTTCAACCCGTCACCACCACAGCCTTGTCTGCTCACGACTCTTAACCACTCTAATGAGTTTGTGCATGGCCAGGCAGAAAGAAGAACCATATTATGAATCCTAACGCGAATTGGGTGGATGCAAAATCGACTTAAGGTAATTCCGATCGCCCGTGGTCTAGCAAATCCGCTTCCACGCAAATCCACCCATGGTGGCTTGCTCTCGCACCTATTGGGCCGTTAGCCTCGTCCATCGTCTCCCTCACCCACCAATCTAAGTCTTCCTGAGCCGCGACGGTGCTCCCTCAACCTCTACGGCATGGTGGTGGAAGCCCAGCTTCCTCCAATAGGCACGACAGCGGGAGCCCATCTAGGTTCCTCCGGGCGCGGCGAGTGCATCGCTCCCTTTTCCTTGGCAGCGGGGCAGCAGCTATAGCCCAACTTCCTTCTCCAAGCACGGCTTCACCCCAGGGCGTGATGCGAATCCAACTACTGTCTTCTTTGGTTGCTCTAGCAAGTCTCTCCTCCTTTCTCCTATTTTCTATCCGCTTCATATTGAACCACATTTTTGGTTCGACTGGAACAAACGTGCCTAATGTCATAATCTCTATAATGGCTCAAACCAGTTCGAACTTCGAAGGACTAGAACGCTTTAGACCACAGCGTGGATGGTCTAAGCTCGCTGACCCACATGGTCACACTCTCTCTGACATTCACAAACAAGTTTGTAAAAGAAAATAAATTTATTATTTCTAAATTGATTGAGAAATTATTATTTTTAAATCAATTAAGACACGATATTTTTATACCTAAAGTTAGAAAAAAAAATTGCGTCTTATTTTAAATACAGAAATATCGAACTGCTCAGTTATATCTTTTTGAACCGGAGGCAAAGATTCGCCTTGTTTCATTAATTAAGATGAGATTTGTTGCCCAGTTAATTAGAGGAAACCCAGGCAAAGCCAAGATTACAACACAGATTCGACATACACCGCTGAGAAGATCCAACAGTTAAGACCACCCGCAAACGTCATAGTCATCCCCCACCGCTCCTGGCTAATCCAATTTCACCGTAGACAACCACCAATGAAATAATCACGCACCATGGTCACACCAAGCCTACGTCAGCGCTACCAAACAGTTGATCAACGCATCAAGGACAAGACAACTCTGATTTCAGCGATGAGCTTCGCAGGAAAAGTTGTAAGCCTTGTGTCGACAAAGCCTACCGAGTCATCATCACTACCATGTTGTCCCCACGACACCACAACTCCGACTTCACCACGCTGCAACGAAAATTGTTCGCAGAGAAACCCAACTATTAGGACGAAGGCCATGCCTCGGCCCAACTCCACTTGCCTCCATCGTTGTAGCCACACAAGTCGCAACGCCAAAGTATCCAAGGTGGTTGCCCTAGCATCCATACCCACCAACTACGGGTCCTCCGAGCTATAGCTGACTCCGAGACGATGCTTTCAAGAAAGGAAACAGCCTAGAAACACCGCCGCCATCCAATCCAAGAAGACCCGGATCTAAGTTTTCTCTTGGAGCCCAGACCCTGAGAAGAGGAGAAGCAAAACCACGGCAATGCCTCAGAGGAGGTAACAGCGTCTGCGGGCATCGCCGTTGCCGGTTCTGCAAGGCCGAAACAGGATTTTCACCCGGAGTAGCCTCGACCTCCTCCCCCCTACACCAACCGGTCATACCTACTGCTTGCTGCCTCCAGCACACACTCACTGCGTACTCCCACTGACAACAGGATCGCTCGATCCAGAAGTGCCTGCCAGGGAGCCAGACTGCACCCACCGTGCCCCGATTTGTCGCTCCAGCAACCGGCCCTCCGACCAAGACATGATGCACATGAGAGCCTCCTGCAACTACCAGCCGTAGCAACGCTGCCTCCGCCAGATCTGGGTGCAAGGCACTAGATCCACCTCTCCCCCACCGCTACGTGACCTACCACCTTTGTCCTCCTCCAAGGCGTCGGATAACAGGACCACCATGACTTAGGGCCACATTGGAGACTGACTGCCCCGAGCAAGGCAGCCTCGCCATGTCCAACCCCCATGCCTGCTCATGCCGCCCACGTCCCCGGTGTTGCCGCACGCCACACCGCCGTTAAAGATCCAGGCGAGCAGCAGTGACACCTCTTCCATGCCATACCCATCCTTGTTGGCAGCCCGCCGCCCTCATCCACAGGACTCCTTCTTTGACCTCCACTACCAGGGCCACCATTCTGACCTCCGCGTGTTGGCTAGTGAGCTATTGCGCTACATCATCTCCCAACGCTTCCGCGTGGCAACAACACCCACCCCAGCGAAGCTTCCCTTGCCACCTTTGGAAATGTTGGAGCCTAACGCCACCACGATGGTTCAGCGGCAACAGCGTAGACGGGAGGCGCGGGAGAAGGTCCCCCAATGGCAACACTAGGGTTTCGCCCCCGGGTCACCCTAACGAGGCGACACGGGAGACAAGGTCACTCAATGCCATAGGTTATCACTACTCAGTATTTATTTCTACATCTACAGTTATACATAATTTCGTAAATAGGCGACTACTTAATTCCGCTAAACGAAGAATGAATGTTCGCGATCATGGATTGAGTCAATTTAGAGAAAGGAATCCATAAAGAAAAATATCCACTCCCAAAGAGAAAAATAAAATGAGAAAAGATAAAGATATGCTCCTACATGTACTACACATCTAAAAATCATCCTTTGCGGTCAACCACGGTAACGGTTGATCCGAACCATGCTTAACTCAGACGTTTTCTCCCAAGTGATCCCCACCAAAGGCCAAAAGCCACTTCTGCATGGTCCTTTTCTTCCCATTCTCTTTCTCTCTCCCGTGAATCCCCCATGTTTGTTTCTCTCCCGCAGTGAACCCTCCCCGTCTCTCTCCCTCTCTCCTAGGCTCCTTGACAGTGTCGTTGATGCCTCTCTACCCTGCTGCATCGTGATGGCACGTGCATGCTCCAATTTGGGTTGCCACTGGCGAGCTTGCTGAGCTCGCGACATTGCAGGATATAGCCTCATCGGCCCTTGCTGCCACAAAATGCAGCCTTGTCAACCCTCACCGCCGACAGATCTGTCACCTCCATGCCCCCACGCCATCGTGCCAGCCTCCCCCGTTGCCAATGTTGCTCAAATCTGGATCTAGTGGGGAGGTAGGAGGTGGATATAGCTCTTGTCTTGGTCGATTTTGATGTTGAATCTCTCAAATTCCTGAGTGGAAAGTTGATTTAATTTTAATTGAAGTCAAATTTCTTTGGGTTGAAGTTATGTGTCTGTGAATTGACTGCTAGTGTTCTTTAATTCAAAACTTCTAATGTTGGAAGCCAAAAGATCTTCAGTTGAAATTTGCTGAAGGTGGGAAATAGCATGATGAAAAATGACACTTGAGACTACGCGATTAGTCACAGATTACCCCCTCCCCCAAAAAGCTGGTGATGCGGACATCGCCATGGACAACACTCTCTCAAGCTATTCAAATCCAAGCGACACATGTGTTGGATCATATGTTGCCAAGACATGGCATGAAAAGGTGAATCCTCTCCTTTACACGTGTCCATCTAATACTACCAAGAATGGCATGCTACTTTATGTCCCTATGTTTTGCATTCTTAGGTCTGGAGATCCTAGTGACGTGAGGGCAAGGGAGGAAGCTGTCGCTGCAAAGGAGCAAAGGAGCAACGGGACTGAAGAAGAGACTCCAAGCGCCAAGCCCCCAAGCTCCAAGCCGAGTCCTAGCCGGACCGCTACCTCGGACCCTCCGGACGTGCACTGAAAGTGAAGACCCGGACTGTCCGGCTGAGGCCCGGACCCTCTAGATTTGAGCCGGACCTCAACCCGGACCCTCCGGGTGAGTATCCGGATCCTCTCTGGAAATGCCAGATCTCAACCCAGACACTCCGGTTGAGTGTCCGGATCTTCTCTTGACAGGCCCGGACTTCCATCCGGACACTCCGGATGAGTGTCCGGATCGCTTCTGGAAACCCCGGACACCAGCCCGGATCATCTGGCCACCCGGACCCTCCGACCTCCATCCGGACCCTCCGGATTCTGCCTGCGAGCAGTAAAACGGGCTGCGGCCCATGTATCCAAGGGGGTTGGGGTTAGACTATAAATACCCGTACCCAAACACTAATTAGGGTAGACTTGATGTATTAACTAAAGTAGAGCTTTGCTCCTAATTTAGGGTTTCATCCCTCTAGATTTGGAGTTCCACCTTAGGCCTTTCTTTCCTTTTGGATTGAACAGATTGGCGTGTGCCTCTGAGTGGTAAACGTGGCATTCAATTGAGAGGTTTGTTGAATTGGTTCCTAGTCTCCAAAGGCTTTCCCATTGGGGTTTGTTGTTGGGGTGGGTTTTCCAATTAGGCTTGCCTAGTTATCTTGTCCAAATCATGAAGATCGGGACCCCTCCGTATCAGCTGGCATCACAGAGCCCTACGTACCTCCACATGGTTTCTCAGTTCTTACCACCTCAACTCATATGCTCACACGTGCTCACCGACCAGCCGACCACCCAGCGCCTAATCCCCAAACCCCCGTTCCCACCTCTGAGGACCAAGAAACTGAGCCATGCATCGCACGGAGAAACCCCGACCGGCGGCGACGGGGGAACAAGCATCCAGGTCACGACGCTGGACGGCATCGTGAACGTGAACTCGCTCTTCACCCTTGCCGACTTCCTCGGCCTAGCGTGGCGCCCCTCTTCCGACGGACTTGGCCTCGTCTCCTTCCACGTCCTCGCCTTCGCCTGCTTCCTCTTCTCCAGCCTCGTCGTGCTCTCCTCAAGCAGACCGTCCGCACCTTCTCCCACTACTGCCGCACCTCCCACTCTGCCGCCAAAGCCGCCCTCAGCTGGACGGTGAGGATCAATAGGTTTGTGCTCCGGGTTGGGATCCTGGTGTCAACGGTGGGGTCCGTGTGCGGGTGCGGATTCCTGATGATGGCCCTCGTCAACATGGTGCAGGTGAAGCTCGACCGGCTCGAGTGCGGTGCCGGCGGCTCCGCAGCCTAGGGTGCCATGATACCCCTCGTCACGCTCGTGCCAGCCGCCATGCTGATCTAAATCGGCATCATGTCCTACGCCTTCATCCGCTAGTTGAATGCCTGAATCGGGTTGAGTAACACCATTAAATGCTTCGGCTGCATTTTGTTATGCTCAGATTTTGTGTGTGATGACTGATGAGAGAGTAGTAAGAATGCAATTGAGATGCCTGTGTATTTGTATGCTTGTCTTCTTGGTGTCTGCATAATTGCTTTAGCTTGAGTCTTCGTTTCTTTGTTCTTCCTCTTCTTCTTCTTCTTCTTCTTCTCCTCCTCCTTTTTTTGGCGTATCCATGTGCAAGTTGCTATGCAAAGTCTAAGTAACCAAATGCCAAGATTGGAGTCACCTAGTGCTTCGTGGAATTTTGGATGTTGGGTAATGAGTGTTAGACAGTAAGTACATTGTGTATGTATGTCAGATAATGAGTGACAGACACAAATGTGTTTTGTCTTTTTCTACTTCGAGACCCATTCAGGACTTCTGTTGACCTGTGAAGTACCAACTAATCAAGGTAGTGGGCTAGTGGCATTGTAAGAGCATCTCCAAGGGGTTATGCATATCTCATTCTCCATATCTCCATATGGAGAGCTTCTCCAAAATATTCTCTCCCTATATCTCTACTCCCTCCTACTCATTCTCCATTTCCCATTCTCCATATCCCACTCCATTCACCGTGGTAGCTATTTTCGCATCTAAGAGCACAAATAAACACTCAGATTCTTAGAGCAAGGACGTCACAAGGTGCACTGGGAGACCTCACCTGAGGGAAGCTACAGAGGATGCCCCAATTGATGTACACGCCTGATCTGATCTGCGGCAGCGTAGTGGACGCCGGCAACCTCGCCAGTCCTACAAGCCCATGATTTTAGCAATCCTCACCAACCTGACAAGAACACTGGTATCTCAAAACAAATGAAATGCAGAGAGAGCACAAATAGGCATAGATCCGCCGGGCCAGTGCGGTACCTCCAAGATGGCGAAGATCTGCAGGAGCTAGAGTGTCGTGGTGATTTCATGGCAATATACATTTGTGATTCTCGGGGACGCGCGTGGAAGATCCGGCCAAGGTTCACACGAGGGAAATTACCCAGGTTCGGGCCCTCCGTAGAAGAGGTAACACCCTACTCCTGTTGGATGCTTGATCTCACCTCGAATGAGGAAGTTTATAGTAAGATGATCGTAAGGATCGGAGGTGGAAGAAAGGAAGGTGCGTAGTGCGTATGAGAATAATCAACTGTCTAACCAATCATCTAACCCCCTAACCAGGGGCCCTAGCCCCACCTTATATAGAGCCGACGAGGCTAGGGTTTACAATCACCGAGTTGGTTAGCCAGCCCTGGTCATGCAGAGTGGCTCCTGGCATCACAGCACGTTGAGTTCGCACGCCGCTCCCGGTAGTGGCGCATTGATCGCACGACGTTGGTTGAACAGGTCGTATGTTGAACGCGTCGTGATAACGCTTATCCTAATGACGTGCGGACGGCCCAACTGAGTGGACTTCATGGACCCGGTATGGGCCACCTCCGGCCACGTCGACCGAGTCCTCGTCTTGGGCCTACCCCGGGGGGATCCCGCCGTCAGTAGCCCCCGAGTCCTTCAGGGTCTAGACGCAGACGCCGTCCGGAGAATGAGCTGTGCGTGCCACCGAGTCCCCTGTAGAGAGACCTTGGTGGACTCTAGTAGTTCCTAAAAAGGTTAGGTATGTGTTGATAGCAACAAAAGGCCTCGGTGATACCCAAGTTTCTCTGCTGGGGAGAAAGGCTAGTGGCCCGCTGGGAGGCGTATCATGGATTCTGAGTGAAAATCGGGGTAGCGTCTGGGCTTATCTGAGTTGACCGTTGCCAGCTGGTTTCCGGAGGGGAACGCCTTCGATCTTTAGCTTCAGAACCGAGCCTGCGGACTCTGGCATTTGGTTCTAAGTCAGAGACCAACTTGTGCCACTGGGGATGCCGGGTCCGTCCTTCGCTCGAGGCATTGCCGAGTGACCTGCGAACCCTGTTGGGCCGGTCATCGACACCCACTCGCAGAGCCGGTCTACTTCCGAGTGGGCGCAGCCAGTGTGCCTCGAGATGCGTGTATGTTGCTTGGTGGAGCCGGCGCGGTCGGTACTTGGTCGGCCAACTCTGGCAATCGGTCCTTGTTGCGGCGCAGTGGACCGAGTCCGGCTCTGAACCGGTTCAGAGACAGCGTGTTAGCACCCGGTCCAGCCAAACCCAGTCAAACCGTCTCGCGAAAGCGCGGAATCGTCGCGACTGTTGATGATGTCACGCAGAATCTTTGGCGTGCTGTCACTTCAACGGGTGCCTTCAATGACTGAACAGACGCCTATTATGGAAGGGCCGTGATGAGACATCGCGGTGGTTCATGATGATGCCTCGAGTCCCGCGCGAGGCGTCCGTTACCATAGCGAGCCGTGGCCACGTGGCGTGCATTTTTAGGCGGAGCGGTTCGCCTCCTCGTATAAAGGCAGGCACGGAGGGGGAGCGGAGCGGTTCCCATCCGCTTCCTTCGCTTTCCTCGCGCATGCCGCACAACCACCGGAGCCCTCCGCCGCGCGTTGCTCTTCTCTCTTTCCTTTCGTTTGCTTCGAGTGCTTTTCCGCCAGCCTCGACGATGTCTCGCACCGGCAAGAGCAAGAGTTCATCCTCCTCCTCCTCCACCGCTGCCCTTCCCGACAGTTGGAAGAAGGGCGATTGGGTGCCGTCGGTAGTAACCAACCGGATCCTGGCGGGCCTCGCCGGCGAGGGCCTACTTCCACCCCGGGCTCTCTGCAACTGGAGGGCGCCATTCCGGGAGGAGAAGACCACCCCGCACGAGCACGAGCGGGTGATGCTCATCCCCTTCGTCGAGCGGGGCTTGTCGCTGCCCCCGCACGACTTCGTGCGAGGGCTTCTCTTCTTCTACGGCCTCCAACTCCATCATCTGAGTCCCAACGGCATTCTGCACATTGCGTGTTTTATCACACTGTGCGAATGCTTCTTGGGGACTCGGCCTCACTGGTGGCTGTGGAAGAAGATCTTCCTCGTGAACGTGCAACCGATCAAGGCTAGCGAGCGCCTGTCAATCTGCGAAGGAGCCGGCATCCAGGTCAAAGCCGGTGCCAAGTACTTCAAGCTACAGCTCCCCGACACTGTGAGGAAGTGGCAGGACGGCTGGTTCTACTACCCCGACGAACGCACACCGACTGCACAGGAAGGGCTCCCCAAGTACACCGAGGCCCCCCCGAGTGGCAGAAGCACTGGGGTGCCAAGCCATCGAGTGCAGAGGCTCCCGAAGTCGAGCGCCTGATGAGGAGTATCTAACGGCTCCAGGACAAGGGTCTCACCGAAGTCGACCTCATCGTCACCTGGCTGAGTCGGCGGGTTCAGCCGCTCCAAGCCAGGGCGCACCCGATGTGGGAGTACTCGGGCGCTTCCGACTCGACCAGGGTGTTGGCTAGGGAGCTCTTGGACCGAGACTTCATGGAGCTACTGAAGAGCTTAACCAAAGAGCACTCCAGTCTCGACAGGGTGCCGCACGTGCTGCCCTTTTCTGCCGACAATACTCCGCCCACGATGAGTCGTCTTCCGAGTCGAATTCTTCACAATCTTATCTCATGCTGTGATTTCTTCTGAATCCGAGTTGCTTATGCCGTAGACCTTACTGAACTTGTGTTCCATGCTGCCTCTTCCCGAGCAAAATCCAGCTCCGGGGCTTTTGGATGACGTGGAGGTTGATGACGAAGCTACCGAGGGCGGGGACTCAGGCGACGAGACCCATGAGGCTGAGCCCGCGGCTTCTACGGCCTAGAAGCGGAGGCGGACGGACGATGTTTCCGACTCCGGGCCTTCGAAGACATCGGCAGAGTCGGCGTAGCCGGAGTCGGCTTCCAAGCGATCCCGGCCGGCTGCCTCCCAGTCGGCTCCCGCTTCTTCCTCCAGAGCACCGACCATCGTGGGGAGGCCTAAGAAGAAAACGGTGGCCAGGGTGATCCCCACGACTTCCATGTACGCAGCATTTCAGCCTAGCCTTCATCTTTTTAGTTGAAGTGGGGGCACACATTGATACCAGAGTCAGAACTTGACCATTGCAGCATCCAGAAGAAGTTGGCCGACAAAGGAGGCCGCCAGCCCGGCACGTCCACGGGGCCGAGTCCAACTCCACCACCAGAGCCGGCTCCAGTTGTGGTTCCACTCGGGCAACCGCCTACCGCACTCGCAGCGGAGGCACCGAAACCGGACGCGGGAGCTGACCCAGCCGCTGCTCCGGCGGGAGCGGTTCCACCGAGCGCCGATGTTGGAGGCGGAGACGCGCCGACTCTGGTGAGCGAGCTGAACCCGGAGCCGACTCCGGTGTCGAGGGACACGATGGATGCCAACTCCACTGCGCCAGCCGACAAGGCCCAGGGCCAAGCCTCCACCGACGACAACGCCGCCGCCGATGTCGGAGCCGCGGCCACCGACTTGCCTGAACAGGGCGAGTCCGCAGCTGATGTCATCATTAGCGGCGAGCTCGCCCGCATCGGAGACGAGCCGATGGACAAGTCGGCGACCACCGACTCCGCAGTGGTGGAGCGAAGCCTCGTGCTGGCTTCCCCGCCCGCGAGGGGAGTAACATCACCCGGCCAGCCGGGTGGCCTCCCTCTCGTTCCACAGCTCGCATTGTCGAGTGACAACGTGGGGGAGTGCGCGGCAGCACACGACGCCGCAAACCACATCGCTGCCCTCAGCGCCAAGCTGAAGGAGTGCTTTCCTCGAGAAGGCGCTGGCCGACGAAAGGGCCAGGAGCCGATCGCTCGAGGAGAAGTTGGCTGCTGCAGGGGGTAAGTGTCTGAATCACAGTTCCTTCTTTGTCTTAGAATTCCTTCCGTTGATCTAATCTTTTTGAGCCGGTAGACGCCGAGGCCGAAGCTGCTCACCTGAGGGAATGATTGAAGAACTCCATCTCGATGGAGAAGGCGAGGGAAATGCTCGACACTCAGGAGGCTGAGTTCCACGACAAGCTTTGGTAGGCTCGGGAAAACATGAAGACCGCTACCTTGTTGCAGTCGGAACACCAACAGCTAGCGGATTAGTACGAGCAACTGAGCGCCATGAATCACGAGCTGCAGAAGCAAGTCGACTCCTTCTACGCGAAGATGACCGAGTCATAGAGTCGGCACGAGGCAGCCCTCGCCGAGTGTGAGAAGCGCGAAAAAGAGCTCATGGAGCAGCTCAAAGCCGCCAATGAGTCCTTACTCGGTAAGTTTCTGAGTCCTTCGCCAGCTTATTCAGTCTTGTCTTCCTTGTTGATGTCTTTGTAATAATTCGTGCCCAGATGCTTGCCCAGAGCTGGAGGAGCAGGCAAGACTAGCTGCACGCCGACTGCAAGGGTTGGCCAAGCCGGCGGAGGCAGCGCTCGAAGCCTTCTGGACACCCGAGGCGATGTCTACCTGCGTCGTCACTCTTGAAGACCGACTGCTCCAAGTTAAGAGCTTGGTGCAGAACATGAAGACGGCATCGTAGGACCTCTACACCACCTTGTGGCCCAACGAGGAGCCGAGTTCTAGCATCTTCGCCCTCGCTGACAAGCTTATGCAAGGCTCGGCGGAAGTGGACGAGTGGAAGGAGTCGGCGGTGCGCTCGGGAGCCGGAATGGCGCTGGCGATGGTCCTGGCGCACCATCCCGATGCTGACGTCAACACGACCTCCACTGGGGCCCCACTTGACGCGGAGGGCGAGCCGGTCGACCCCGTGAAGCTACTTCCCCAAGTTCGCCGGGCCGCCAGTCGGATCGCCGGGTTCGCCAACCTGGACGAGCGCGTGGAGGCAGTGCCAGAAGAAGAAGAATAAGTGTATTTGATATGAATCATCGGTATGCCGAGTGAATTGCGCTGTAAAAGACTTATTATGTTTTGGAAACTTAGAAGTTATTTCACTCGTCTAAATTTGTTTCTGCGTTCAATCCTTTCGTGTGCAAGCCGACCTTTAGCTTTTACTCTCGCCAACCGGACAGCCAGGGTGTGACTGTAGTCGGGGACGAAGAGTGGGCCTTAGGTGCTGTACACATTTACTTAGACGTTCGCGGAGAAGCAAATTTAGAGGAGTCGGGATGCGCGCCGACTGGCAGCACACCCAGTGGGTGGAATGATGTAGCCCCCGGGGGTTGCCCGGAGGAGTCAAGCCACTCGGTTGTTTGATGTAGCCCCCGGGGGTTGCCCAAGGGAAACAAGCCATTTTAATAGTGAGATCATAAACAAAGTGAGATCGACTCGAGATCGAGTGTAAAATTTTTATTCATGATCAAACTATAAATTATTGAAAAGATAAGAGTTTAAGTGTAGAAAGGACGTAGCTGGGCGATGTTCCAGGTCCTCTCCGTGATGACGCCGGATTCTGGGTCCTCCAGTCGGTAGGCACCATTATGAAGTACTTGGTTGATGATGAAGGGACCTTCGCATGGCGGGGAAAGCTTGTGCATGCCTTTCTTCTCCTAGATGAGTCAAAGGACCAGGTCACCCTTGTTGAAAACTCGGCCTCACACTTGGCGGCTGTGGTAGCGGCGCAATGTCTGCTGGTAGATGGCAGAGCGGCGGAGAGCGAGCTCCCGTGCTTCTTCAAGGGTATCAAGGTCATCTTGTCTGGCCGCCTCCAACTCGGCCTCGACGTATGCTGCGACTTGCGGGGAGTCGTGGAGGATGTCACTCAGCATGACAGCTTCGGCTCCATAGACCATGAAGAAAGGCGTGTACCCAATCGACCGGTTCGGAGTCGTCCGCAGGCTCCAGAGGACGGAAGGAAGCTCGTCGATCCAGCAGCCTGTGGCCTTTTGCAGAGGGGCCAGGAGTCAGGGGCCTGATGCCTTGGAGGATGAGCCCGTTGGAGCGCTCGACTTGCCCATTGGATTGCGGGTGAGCAACCGAGGCGTAATCGAGGTTGATGCCGTGGTCTCTGTAGAATTAGCAGAAGACACCAGCTGTGAAGTTGGAGCCGTTGTCGGTGATGATGCTGTGGGGAATACCGAATCGGAATATGGCCCCCTGGATGAATTTGACAGCAGTCGGACCATCGAGTTTCATGATGGGTTTGGCCTCGATCCACTTTGTGAACTTGTCCACCGCCACGAGAAGGTGAGTGAAACCCCCCTTTGCTATCTTGAATGGGCCCACCATGTCGAGTCCCCACACGGCGAAAGGCCAGGTGACGGGGATGGTCTTAAGCGTGGTTGCCGGCATGTGTGGCTGCCGAGCACATTTTTGACAGCCGATGCAAGTGCGGACGAGTTCCTCCGCGTCGGAGAGCGCAGTGGGCTAGAAGAAACCATGACGGAAAGCCCTGGTCACTAATGCCCGCGATGAGGCGTGGTGACCACAGACTCCTGAGTGGATCTCTTTAAGGATTTCCTTGCCTTCCTCTGGAGAAATGCACCGCTGGAAAACTCCAGTGGTGTTGCATTTGTAGAGCTCGCCGTTGATGATGGTGTAGGCCTGGGCGCGGCGCACGATACGTCGTGCCTCAGTCTGATCTTTGGGGAGCTCCTTCCTCTGGAGGTAGGTGAGGAACGGCTGAGTCTAGAGGGGGATGACGGCCAGGACATTTTCCTGGGCCGACTCGGCCGCCTGTGGACCTTCGAGCTCGGGCTCAGGGGGACTCGGTTGCCGATCGTGGCTTGACAGACGGCTGGTGCAGTTGTTGAAGGAAGATACCAGGTGGTACCTTGTCGTGAGTGGAGCCGATCCTGACGAGGGAGTCAGTGGCCTCGTTGTCGCACCGACGGACATGATGCAATTCAAGGTCTTCGAAGTGGCCTTCGAGCCGCTGAACTGTAGCTCAATACACCACCATGGTGGTGTCCTTGGTGTCCCAGGACTTCATCACCTGCTGCACGACCAGATCCGAGTTGCCGCGACATAAGAGTCGACAGACGCCGAGTGATATGGCGATACGCAGGCCGTGCACTAGGGCTTCGTATTCCGCGACATTGTTGGATACCGTGAAGTGAATCTACAGCACATAGTTGAGCTTGTCGCCCTTGGAGGAGATGAGGACAATTCCAACCCCCGCGCCTGCAAGCATCTTGGACCCATCGAAGTACATGATCCAGTGCTTGGGGTTGACTTGGGGTGGGAGGCACTGTGCTTCTGTCCATTCGACGATGAAGTCAGCGAGAGCTTGAGACTTGATGGCCTTGCGGGGCTCATAGTTGATGTCATGAGCCATGAGCTCAATTGCCCACTTGGAGACTCGACCCGTGGTATCCCTGTTGCCGATGATGTCGGACAAAGGGGCGTGGCTGACCACTGTGATCGGGTGGGCTTGGAAGTAGTAGACCAACTTCTGGGCTGCCATGAATACGCCATAGACGAGCTTCTAGTAGTGCGGGTAGCGCTGCTTCGAGTCGGTTAGGACCTCGCTGACATAGTAGACAGGTCGTTGTACCTTCTACGCTCGGCCTTCTTCCTCGCGCTCCACCACCAGGACGACACTGACCACCTGATTGGTGGCCGAGATGTATAGTAGCATGGGCTCGTTCTCCAGGGGCGTGACGAGTGCTGGTGATGTGGACAGCAGGCGCTTGAGGTCGTCAAGGACGTGCTGGGCTTCGTCAGTCCACTCGAAGGAGTTGGACTTCCTGAGGAGTTGGTAAAGAGGCAGGGCCTTCTCGCCAAGTCGAGAGATGAACCGACTGAGTGCGGCCACGCACCCGGTCAGCCACTAGACAGCCTTGAGGTTCTTGGGTTTGTCCATCTTGAGGATGGCGTCAATCTTGTCAGGGTTCGCCTCGATTCCCCGCTCGGAAATGATGAAACCGAGTAGCTTGCCCAAAGGGACTCCAAAAACGCATTTTTTCAGGTTGAGCTTCATGTTGAACCGCTTGAGATTAGCGAAAGTTTCAGCCAAATCAACCAGGAGGTCACCTTTCTTTCTTGTCTTCACCTAGATGTTGTCGACATAGGCTTGGACATTCTTGCCAGTCTGATCATGTAGGCACTTCTGGATGCAGCGCTGGTATGTGGTGCCAACATTCTTGAGTCCGAATGGCATGGAGATATAGCAAAAGGCCCCGTAAGGGGTTATAAAGGAAGTCTTTATTTGATCCAACTCTTTCATCTTAATCTGGGGATAGCCTGAATAGGCATCCAGGAAACAAAGGCGCTCGCAGCCGGCCGTGGAGTCTACCACCTGGTCGATGCGAGGCAGAGCGAACGGGTCCTTGGGGCATGCCTTGTTCAGGCTGGTGTAGTCTACACACATGCGCCAAGTTTTGTTCTTCTTAAGAACCAGGACTGGGTTTGCCAACCAGTCTGGGTGAAGAACCTCCTTGATGAACCCGGCCGCTAGGAGTCGGGCGATCTCTTCGCCAATTGCTCGGCGTCTGTCTTCCTCAAAGCGACGAAGAGTCTGCTTGACCGGCTTCGCACCTGGGAGGACGTTGAGGGAGTGTTCGACGACATTCCTGGGAACCCCCAGCATGTCAGATGGCTTCTATGCGAAGACATCCCAGTTCTCTCAGAGGAAGTCGGTGAGCGCGCTTTCCTATTTGGGGTCGAGGTCAGTCCCAATCTGAGCTATCTTGGTCGAGTCGTCAGGGTGAACCTGGATCAACTTGGTGTCCTGGCCCGACTGGAAGGTGGACTCGGTAGCGGGCCTCTTGCTTGGGGGAGCTTCTTCGCTGTCGACTGACTTCTTGATGGCAGCAAGCTCCTCGACCGCGATCATGGACTCGGCGATATCCACGCTGGCGATGTCACAGTCGTGAGAGCGCTTGAATCTCCCGTGATCATGATGACACCCTTGGGACCCGGCATCTTCAGCTTCAGATAGACGTAGCATGGCCTAGCCATGAACTTTGCATAGGCTGGGCGGCCCAAGATGGCGTGGTAGGCGCCCTTGAAGTCTACGACCTCGAATGTGAGGGTCTCGATTCGGAAGTTGCTTGGCTCGCCGAAGACAACCTCCAAAGCAATCTGGCCCAGTGACTGGGCGGACTTCCCAGGCACAATCCTGTGGAAGGTGGTGCTGCTGGGTCTAAGTCGGGATTCTGAAACCTTCATCCGCCTGAGAGTGTCAATGTACATGATGTTGATGCTGTTGCCCCCGTCCATCAAGACCTTGGTGAGCTTGTAGCCGCTGACTTGTGGGTCTACCACCAGTGCGTGCTTGCCTGGGTGCGGGATGTGATCCGGGTGGTCGGAGCGATCAAAGCCGATTGCCACCTCTGACCAATTCAGCCACTGTGGGACCGCAGGAGCGGTCGCATTCACCTCACGGACTCTAATCTTCCGACTCATCCTGGAGCCGAGTCCTTGAAAGATCATGAGGACGCCGTCCGTTCTGGGGTACTACTAGTCGCTGCCGCCTGCAGCTGGATCGCTCTCATCAGCTTCTTTTGCAGGCAGACTCTCAGCCCAGATGCGCTTTAAGAAGCTGCATTCCCTGGTTGAGTGTCTCGCCTGCCTGTCGTTCGTGCTGTGAAACGAACAAAGTTTGTCCATGATCTCATCATAGGACAATCTAGGCGTCTTGCGCTGCGTCCATGGACGGTTTTAGCTTCTGGTCGTCGTCGCGGCGCTGGTTGCCGCGCTCGGTGGCCGCGACGAGGTCTGCTCCGCCGACCCCATCACCGCTGCCACCTTTGCGCTTCTTGTTGCGGCTGTTGTTATTCCTTCTAGAGTCGGAGTTGCTCTAGTTGCCCTTGTGCTCGGAGGGCTCGGCCTTCGCCTTACCCTTGTCCCAGGACGCCCAGGTCTGGCAACGCATGGCTTCCTCACCAATCGCGTACTTGTTGGCCAGCTCCATGAGTCGGCTCATGGTTTGGACATTAGATCTAGCCAGCTTGTGCTTCAACAGGTCGTACCTGACTCCTTAGGAGAAATCCTAGATAGCCTGCATCTCAGAGACATCCTCCATGGAGTTACCGAGCCGGGTCCAACGCTGGATGTAGTCCCGGCGGGACTCCCCCTCGTTCTACGTGCAGAGGGATAGGTCCCACGTGCTTCCGGGCCGCTTGTACGTGCCCATGAACTTCCTGACGAAGGCCTCCTGGAAGTCGGCCCAGTCGTGGATGCTATCCTCGGGCAGGCCGTTAAGCCATGCTCGAGCCGTGTCAGTGAGCATCAGAGGGAGGCTGCGAAGGGCGACACGCTCGTTGCCCCCGCCGATGGAGCACGCCACGAGGTAATTGGAGAGCCACGTGTCTGGCTTGGCGGTGCCATCGTATTTGTCGACTCCGTGAGCGATGCGGAAACGCTCCGGGAAAGGCATGCGCTCGCTGAAGCATAATAGACCGGTAGAGGCTGAGGGGGCACGAGGTTGATCGACCTCGCAGTTCCGACCCCGGGCTCACGCCCTGGCCGCTCTGAGGTCGTCGATGACCTCCCGCGCGTCGCGGTCCCTCCCGGCTTGGGCACGGGAGGAGCTGGCCCGGTCCCGATTCGCGTGGATCCAGTTGATCTCCTCACGGGCATCGGGGCACCCGTTTGGCCTGCTACGGCAGCCGCGCGACTCGGATGAGACGAACCGGCAGTGACGGGGCGACTCGGCGCCTCCAACGGCTGGCTCCGAATGGATCTGGAAGCCAGTCAGTCGCGGGCCTGGACGACCTCGTTCTGCTGCTCAACCGCCGTCTTCATCAAAGCAATGACTCGGCGGAAGTTCTCTGCCGCGGGGCCATCCGCAGGCAGCGGAAGCGAGTCGGCTAGCTCAACCGCCGCGATCAGGATGTGAGCGGGGGTGCGGTAGGCCGGGATGCTGTCCACATCAAGGCTCAGGATGGAGTCGTGGACCTCGCAGCCTCTCTGGATAGTCGATGCGGCAGGCCGGTGCGGACGCCGGCGTGACCCGTAGTCCATGGTTTGGACATACTCGTGCTCTCGCGCCTCGAGAGCCGCCCTCTCCTGGGCGACGTGAGCTTGCTCGGCCAGGATGGCTTGCCTTGATGCCTCCAAGGCCTTCTCGGCTTCCCCATCGCCAACGATGGGGGTGCGCAAGAGGGCGTCTCTCATCGAGTCACCGTCTGCACCTATCATGCCCGCCGTGCCGGGCACGACCATGAACACTTTTGCCGCAGGGGCGCAGCTGTAGGAGCTCTCGTACCCGTCAGACTCGGAGTCCAGGAGGGGCAGGAGAGACTCGGTGTCGATCACGGCGACGAGCTGGGAAGCAGCATCGCCATCGCGAGATGGTGATGAAGATCCCGGGAGCTGCCTGGGCGGCGGCTCCACCGGGCGGCGAGGGACCAGGTCCCGGAGGCGCAACTGGCCGAATTCGTCGGCGAGGAAATGCAGGCTCCCAAAGGAGAGAGCCAAACTTCTGGGAGCGCAGCCAAGGCGAGGCGCCCCGCCACGTCGGCGACGAAGTCCAGCGCGCCGAATCAAAGGATCTGGCCTGGTGCGAATCCGCTGCCGACGATCGAAGAAGATCCCGGCCAGATCATGGCTCCAGCACGCGTGTCCCCTACCTGGCGCGCTAACTGTCGTGGTGATTTCATGGCAATATACATTTTTGATTCTCGGAGACACGCGTGGAAGATCCGGCCAAGGTTCACACGAGGGAAATTACCCAGGTTCGGGCCTTCCGTAGAAGAGGTAACTCTCCTGCTGGATGCTTGATCTCGCCTCGAATGAGGAAGTTTACAGTAAGATGATCGTGAGGATCGGAGGTGGAAGAAAGGAAGGTGCGTAGTGCATATGAGAATAATCAACTGTCTAACCAATCATCTAACCCCCTGACCAGGGGCCCTAGCCCTGCCTTATATAGAGCCGACGAGGCTAGGGTTTACAACCGCCGACTCGGTTAGCCAGCCCTGGTCATGCGGAGTGGCTCCTGGCATCACGGCACGTTGAGTGCGCACGTCGCTCCCGGTAGTGGCGCATTGATCGCGCGCCGTTGGTTTGAACGGGTCGTACGTTGAACGCGTCGTGATAACGCTTATCCTGATGACGTGTGGACGGCCCAACCGAGTGGACTTCATGGACCCGGTATGGGCCACCTCCGGCCACGTCGGCCGAGTCCTCGTCTTGGGCCTACCCTGGGGGATCCCGCCATCATAGAGACACTTGTAACTTGGGGGGGTGGCGAGGACAGACGGATGAAGGAGGGGGGATGGCAGAGCAGGAACAAGGGTTCTAGATCTGGAGGAAGAACACCATGTGGAGCTGCAAAGGGGGGCAGGGCGAGGGGGAGGGCGCAAGACAGGGAGATGCCTGGGTTCATCGACGGAGGTGGAGGTGCTCAAATCCGGCCAATCGCGAGCTCCGCCTCCCTCCCCTGCAGGCTGCACCGCTGGATTGTCACCGAATCTGATGACGAGAGGACGGGGCAACGAGGCCACAAGGGGACGGAAGGGAGGGGAGGAGAGCTGCTTCCGAAGAGGAAGGCGTGAGGGAGAACTCCGGGCGTAGTAGTTAGGGGATGCAGAACCGATGAAGTTTGCTGGAGATGGAGAACGAACTCAGCCGGATGCAGAACCGAATAGGATGGAGAATGGGTTGCAGAACCGGTTGGAGGCCTTTTTTTGGGTCACATTCTGCAAATATGCCTCTAGAGAATGGGATGTAGATCCCCTTGGAGATGCTCTAAGTCTCTCAAGTGTATGCAACCTTATCAACCAAAAAAGAAGGTGTAGTTAAAATCATGTAACGACTTATTCTAGACGATTCCTAGGTCTGGGACTTCTACCAAATGAGCATTCTGACATAATTATACCAGTCTGATACTCTCTCGGTTCCGATGATATTTTTATCTTTGTACATTCTTCAACGTGCACTGTGATTACTACTTTTTATATGAGTATGTAAATAAAATATTATTTAACAAATATATAGTAAAATTATTTTTCTTGACAGATCCAATAATAATAGTGTTTTATTAGTTAATCGTTCAAAATAGAGAAGGCTGACCGTTCACCTTCTAAATCATCATCTATTTTTGGACATTGATTGTAATTCAAACAGGCTTCGGCCATTTAGCGGCAGTAAGATTTGGGCGACCCCACCACAGCCATTATTCTCACGCTTGCATCAACCAGTCTTATGATACCATGCATACATGTAAGATGCAATCTATTTTGGTGCGCCGCACAAAAGATTTGGTTGGTTACTTAAATTTTCTTTTCTTGAAGTATTTTATCATTTCAAGAGAACGGCAACCATGTCTGGAAATCTGGCAAACACTTAGTCGGTTTAGTTGCAAGCTACCATCTTCTTTGTAAGTTTGAATCATTGTAGACATCCTGGGCCCAAAAGGTTAGGTTAGAGATGGTCGTGTGGGAGTGAAACTCACTTCTGCACTTTTATGTTTGTGATTTCTGAACTTACTATCGGCTTCACCAGAACTTATAACTTTATATCTTGTCGTGATTGCATTATTGTTGTTGCTCTTTTGCCTCTACGAGATACATGCACGTTCATCCTTGATATTGTGCATACTCATGGCGTATCTATGATGTTGTTGTGCATAATAGAGGATTTTAGGGGTTGATTTGTAGTCATGCCGTCTTTTTTCTTCTTATATGTTGATGCATCCACATGAATGTGTTTGGTGATATGGTAGACGTGGAATGCACGTAGGAAAAATTTGCATAGCGCACCTAAGTGTTGAGTAAAAAGACAGCTATGTTTTCAAAGTTTCTAGCATACTCAAACCAGCATAATCAACGGATTCAATTATCCAAATCAAGTTAGCGAAATCTTGGACAAGATGAACAGACAATTCAATATCTTCTGACTGGTGGAGCTACAAGTTCTTGCGTGCATACTAAGCACTTCGACATGCTGAATTTTAACAAATTTATCATGCCTGGTTGATTTTCATGTTGCATTTCCAGCAGTATTTACTAGCAACCTGACATAACCAGAGCATATCAAGACCGCAATAGATCTCCGAAGCGACTTCACATTTTTTTGGAGTTATGTACTCAAGCTGTTATTGATAATGATACCACATCTTCAACTTGGGAAGAAGCAGATTCGACGAATTTCATGGTATAACAAACCGTCAGACCACATGCAACAGCATCACTGTGAACGGTAACTGCAATAACAATAGATCAATGGTTCATATCAGCATATAGTCATGGATAAACAATATACTTATGTTGATCATAAATTATTCACACACAAGGTGCCTTGCTATCACAGCATGAAGTGAAGGGATGCTTGCGATTTGCAAAAGGTTTACATGCATATGTGAAAATGAAAAGGGAACTCACCATGAAAACATGGATGCCTGCACCTCATTGACAACCACTCATTCGGCCCAGTCCACAAACTGCATTCCTCCATAAATATTATTTGCAAATCGCACACCGACAGTGAATGCTAAAGAAGCAGCTGGGACACACTTGGCAAGAGGCGAAACCTTAACCAAACGCTCAAGTCCATTAATAACCTGATAACAGGTGTTGGACGAGACACCAAGGAATGCACTTGAAACAATCAGGAAGATTATGTTTAGGCAGCTTCATTAGATGCAATTTGCCATATGGAAGTACAAATATATAACAGAAATAAATAGCTAGAATTATTTGCATGATGTATCTGGCTAGCTAAGTTGCTACCACACTACCATGGCTTTGATTAGGAAGAACAATTTATTACCAAAACTGTCAAGCTCAGCTGTTGCTATCGTACCTACCATGGCTTTGATTAGGAAAAGCACTTCACTACAAAATTCTAAACATAGCAAATATTGTACCCTCGCATTCAGTGTTCAAAATAATTTCATACAAACAAGCACATCAGATAGTTCCACATCTTACGGTACAATTATTGTACGAGATACTCGAATTGAAAACAAAATATATAATCAGCTTTGAAGATACCAAATCACCCATTGGCATTATGATATATTCAAGCACAGAACTTGAGAAGTGCATAGGATTCATGTAGGTGAAATGTAGACCCTTTTCTGTTGCAAAAAAGACAATACAACACATCATTACAAGCAAACAAAGTCTCGGGTGAACTTATTTTCATTATATCCACATAAATCCTGTATATAAACTTATGTATTATAGTACACTGCACAGTTATAGAGGAGAAACATAAATCCAATGGTACACACTTGTATATTTAATATATAACCTGGCTAAGGGCAAAATATCTTGTCACTTACCCCACAAAGCAGAAGTTTTGAGAAGAGGTGGAACAGGTACATCATCCTCTGACTTCTTTACACTCCTGCAGTACAGATTTCCAGAAAATAATAAGGTCTAAGATGCATAAATATAGTACACAAATAATATATGGTAATGTTCTCAACAAAGTACTCTTATCAGAAAAGTACTAATAAAAGGGTGTTTTGTACATAAATACATTCAAAATCAGAACTTAGATATCCTTAAAGCAAACAATGTTTGGAAAAGATCTGTTTAAAATCTTTTGTTGTATCAGAATGACAACAAACATAAATTTTTGCCAGAAGTTGGCTTGCATATTTTATAATCATTATTGTTTGCATTGAGCTTGTTTCCTCTAAGAACTTATCTTAACAACGGTTGTAAGCATACAAGTTACATAATAGCAAGCCAATGAAATTATAGCACACATATAAGTATATAACAGAAACTGCCCTAGATGTATACATACTTTTACAAGAGTATTTTGGTGCCCATATGGGGGCATACCTGTATTATGTCACTAAATCAATGTGGTGGTCACCACCTTGATGACTCAGATAATAATTGTACAGTTAGATATTGGTGTTTGCATATTTTAATGAGATAGTTTTTTCCTTTCCTATTTCTTAAGTATGGACCAGGTTATGAAGAAAAAAGTAGGTGATCCATACACATCTATGTTTATTCTCTGTTGTACTATAATTTTCCCTGTGTGATACTACAACACGATCTAAATGTATAATGGATACCACTTGTACCATCATACAATTGCAGCTGTATTGTAATTCTTCTTGTTTCCTTAACAGCTCTTGATGGGTCAAGAACCAACATGGGTATAAAATGTTTCTGAGCTCTCTACCGAGCTGCATAATGAGATGTTGTTTCTCATGCTAATATTATTTATTGCTAGAGTACCACCCCAAATAGAACAAGGCCAGAGACAGAAAATGCAGTAAAATATGCCAACAAACTATCAATATATTAGTGGTAACAATGACTCTGGTTATTTTCCTAATAATTATCTTACGAGACATAAAAATGTATTGTTTTGACACATATGAAACTGATCTAGGCACCGGAATATAAGAAAGTACAATACCGTTTGCCAGTCATTATCAAGTTCGCAATGCCTTGACCCACAAGACCACAAGAGAATCCAACTGCACCGTATAAAATCCCCTGTTCTCAAAATAGGGTATTTCAGATATTAGAAGAGATAATAGTGTTGCTAACATTTCTAGGTGAAAACGAGAAGTATTGCAGTGAGCACAAAAGTTACCTTGAAAAAGTATGACCCTATCCGTTGTTGAACGGAAAATCTGTATCCTGGCCTTTCAGCTTCAAAAACACTACATAAGTTCAATTTTCATCAGCATAAGTCAGGATAAACAATTGGATGCACTATTGAAAAATAATAAATGAAAAAGAATGTCAACGTATGATAGTAGCACAAAAACAATGAGATCAACATGCAACAAGCAAGAAAAATGAGGAATATAATTAGAAAGCTCAGGCAACTATCCAATGGCATGTAAAACTTCTAGAAAGAGAAGTAGGCATTGGGCAGTATTATGGTTTGAATCTCATCAATAACCAGAATTACTGTTACAATCTACAATTAGAGATTAATTAGCCAGCTTAAGCATCACTTTTTCACCCAAATAAGATTTATACACTGATTAGCCTTGCCCGTTTCAGGGATGTGCTTAACCTTACCTTGTGGCTTGGTTTATAAAGGTTACACCATCAAAGACCAATGAGCTAGATTGCTAAAAGAATAAAGGCTACATCTTTTACAGAATGGGGAGGAAGTAATACATCCGTTCAACCCCAACTTAAACTTTTATGTAGAACTAAAATGTACATAGAAATTGCAGAATGGCATGAACCTAAAAACAAACTAGAAGGCTAGAATCACATGCAATTGGAGAATAACAGAAAATAATGGTATGCACATTTTACTCTCACAGAATTGTTAACATAGTTCACAGCTCACGCTTGGGAGAGCATCATATGCGTGCCTAACACGCCCAAGAAGACCTCCTGATGCAGATCCCCCACCGAATCGAGCATATGACGCCAACATGCCGACTAAAGCTACATTAACAACTACACCTACCAACATATCCGCTGCATACAACTCAAACTATGACCAAAACTCATTGCCTCTCTTCTGAACCTCCGCAAAAGTTGCACAACATGTGTCAATAACTATCTGCAACACACTCCACCAAACAAACAATTAGCAACCCTGCCAATAAAAACTTACCATGGTGAAATACTACATAAGATGAATAACTCAACCTACCTCCATCCCAATTTTGAAGAGGAATGCAGGATCAACCAGCATCCTGTTTCGGAGAAGCCCACACGACCTAATGGTAGGACCTAGGGGCCAAGCTGAGGCCTTCCACATCCAAACACCAAAACAATTTCGAGTCAGCCACAACCCATCTTCTTCTAGACACACCAAACAACCAAAACAGGGATAGTAACAAGGGCCCTTTAGCTCACCTGCATATCCAAGTATCTCAGCAGTAGCAACTTCTGAATCCAGACACTTTTCGCTGCCTCGATCATATCTGAGGGCAAGCTGGGCAAGCCAACCCCACATTTCTCCACCTCCTAGACCACCTGCTCGAAGCTTAGGATCGGTCTGAACTCATCATCCCCCTCATTATCGCCATCATCACCACCGCCGCCACCACCACTATCCCCATCTCCACCGCCGCCACCGGGCGGGAACTTCCCATCGATATCAGCCACCTCCCCGCCCTTCTCTGGGAGCACACTCGGTTGGGCTACCACACCCACCTCCTCCGCGGAACCAGTAACCTCCCCCGCTTTTGGCAGGACGAGGGCTGCGCGGGAGGACGTCGAGGCGGCAGCGGCGGCTCCGCCATCCAGGCTGGCCCGCGGGGGCAACTCGGCGTGGATTCCCCTAGCCCTCCACCTCCGCGCACTCGGGTAGAAGCAGCCGCTCCGCCTGACCAGAGCAGCGCTGGCAGGAGTGGCGCCGCGGCATTTGGCTGCGCCGACGCTGCTATGCAGGCGCGCGCTCGCGCACGAGAAGGCCATGCTCATGCTCCCCCACACCGCACTACAGCTGTGACCGCAACGCACACGTAGGAATGGTCAGATTGGAATGGGCAACACCAAAGAATTCGCAAAAATTCAGCAACAAAAATTCAGAGCACGGGGAGAAGAAGCGCCCACCTACGCGATCAAAAAATTTGGTTAGTTCTGGGCGAATGGACTAGATTCGGTAGCACGGCCGGAAGAAGAAGCGTGCACGGAGTGGGCAAGAGGGGTTTCAGCCTTTTAGGTTTTGGCTTTTGGCCTTTGTTACACTGGCACGTGGGGGTTCACACGTGTTCTGTTGTCTACTGATCCATTTGTTGTTGGGTGGATGATAGGTGGGCCTCATTTTAGGTGGAACCTGGCGGCTAATCAGAGGCTGCAAGTAGGGTTTCTTCTTCTTGTTTTGTTTGACTTTCTAGTCAATTGAGCCCGACGTCTTGGACTTGCAATGGTCAAGGACTCAGGGCCAATAGAAGAACCTGCAGATTTTCTGAAATTCGACTATATAAGACTTTATTAATATATGATTTATATGATACAAAATCACGATCATAAGTAAGTACTTTTGAATATAAATTTAATAACATTAATTTTATATTATATAAATTATATATTAATAAAATAATTATTTGTCAAAGTATTATCTTAACGAATTAAAATACGTCTTACATTTCTGGACGGAGAGAGTAATGAGTAGTGACAGTAGTGTTGGTTCAACGACCGATGAGTCAAAATCACAAGTACTGTTCGAGTCTTTTCCTCTACAATGGTAGCTTAGAAAATAATGAAATCTCTTGCTATCTATATTATTATATTTACGCCAATTTGATGAGGTTGAAAGCTCTTCTATGTGCGATGATTCACATTACCCTCGCGCGCATCGTGGATGAGTTTCCACGAGACTTTTCGAACGGGTCGATTGCATAGGTAGTCGTATGTACCATCCGTACGTTGACAGCCCTAAGGTCGAAGTTCTTGCATGGTTTGACAGATTCAAAGACAACGCATGCATGGCATAGGATAAAACAACGGAACTCTATAGTTGACCAACTGCCTCTACGAAATTTCTAGACAAGGAGAGCTTTTCTGAGAGGAAGAAGAAGAAAAACAAAGGTGATGGCAAAGCAAATGTTAGTTTAATTAAAATGTACCCAGATAAAGTGTTACATTAACAAGATTGAAATTGGAAAAGAAAAATTTAGAGATCCAGAGCTAGATCAGACTGAGCAATTGCAAGCATGGAAGAGATGGGGAAGACAAGCTAGGTTGGTGGCTTTCGAAGCAGATCCGGCCGGCGGTGGCGTTGCACTGCCTTCTTCCGGGCTAGTTTTCTCACCACTTTGGCATCACCGTCCTGGCTAGTTCAACGAAAATAAACTAATGAGAAGGATTTCCTAAAGAAAATATAACAAAAAGCAACGAACAAGTAGGTGTGGTGTTAAACTCAAGAATATTAGTAGGTGCCAAACAAGATTTCCTTTCGGGAAGAAGTCACGTTCCTTGTGTTTTGTGAATGCGTGCGGCGTGCCTAAGCACAGAAGAGCGAGCCAGACAAAATGCACCATGCATCTGTAGGTCCCCTTCTAGACGGCTGGGACTTGTGCAGAAGTCCTGATAAGCTTAATGGCCCCTAAAAACTCCAGTGTGCAGAAGCCCTGATAAGCTTCTCTTCCCTTCTAAACAGCTTCTGAAATTAGAGCTTATGAGCTGAGGTCAACGTGAAAAGTACAGACCCTTGTACCTTATTTATTTATTATTTGAATGATAACAACACTATTTTTGTCTGTTTTAGACGTTAGTTTACCACAGAGATGAGATATAAAAATATAAAATCATGGATAACAATTGTTAAGCTCTCATAGAACCAAATAATTACACATACAAATTCCAAATGAGTTACGGAAAAAGTAAACACATGGATAAAAATTAGCCAGCTACTACTACAAAAAAAAACACATACAACCATCCCGTCATACTAGTAATTTGTCCAAGAAAAAAGATACAAAATACGATCATCCGGTCATACTAGATATTCGCTCTCACGATACCAAGCCCGCAGCAATTACATCGCGTATTTGCCCCATAGTGCCATCATCTACGGGTGCAGCATTTCCCACACTATTTGGAGGTGGCCCATCTTGTAGAACATACTCCTCTTCTCAATCATCTCGAAATGCTCATCACGTAGAGCACTATCACGAATGAAATTATGCAAACAAATGCAAGCGAAAATTATCATCTTCTGCTTCTCAACTGGATAGCTTGGTATGCCTCCGAGAATACGCCATCTCATTTTGAGAACCCCGAATAACCTTTCGATGACGTTCCTTAGTGATGAATGGCGATGGTTGAAGATCTTCCTCATCCCAACAGGAGTCGCCTGTTGAAATTCAAGCACATGGTATCGTTGTCCCTTGTATGGTGCTAGATAGCCAATTCAGTTTGGATATCCGGAGTCAACAAGATAGTATTTTCCTAAAGTTCGAAGAAAAAAATAGATTATTTTATAAGCAAACAGTGAACATTGAACATAAAAATTGTATACACATGTGATTTACCTTCCGGAGGGTGTGGATAGTCATCATATTCAACCAAGGCATCTGACCATACACGTGTCATGAACAGATCCCGGCCATCTAGTTACCACAAAAGTGAACCTCGTGTCAAAATCACAGAATGCCATGACATTTTGGCTAGTATAACCATGCCTATTTGTGTGATTCACTTTCAGATGGGCTGGACTTCAGTGAAAGCAGGATCTCTTGGTTTTATATAATCAACAGCCATTCGGTCTACACATTCCAAAAGTTCACCAAACTTGACACTAATAGTAAATGCACTATGTTCAAATCTATCAGTATCATTACTATTAGATTGAGGTGATCCACAGGTCCATAAAAAGAGTGCTAATGCTTCTTTTGAACTCATGAAAGGAGTTGACTCCAGCTAATAGTTATGCACTAAGGTCTCAAGCAACATGTGAAAAAACTGACCTCCTCATTCTGAACATGTCGTAGAATTCTTTTGGATCCTTCATCTTCTCCTCGACCCACTGGATTCCTGTCATGAAAGGTAGTCTTCTTGGCCTTCTTAGCGCTGGCGTACTAGTTTCTAACATATACGCCATTGCAAGAAGTGGGATGAACTCATCATCAAAGTCTTCTGTCATCTGTCATAAATTCCAAGTACACAGATTCAACATGGGTCCGAACCAAATATATTACATAGTCATAAGTAACATTAGACATAACCAACATAAATTCCAAATCAAATCGCGTTACACGAAGGTCCAAAGCAAATAACATTACACATAGTTCCATAGCACATATATGAATCTCACATGACAATGCATATTAAAGGACCATAGCACATAATAAGTTCACATAGCAAATAATAAGTTCAAATGATGCCTAACGCTTCTTTTGCTCCTCCTCCCATGTCCTCTTGAGCCATGCTAGCCTTCCACGTGGGGTCTTCAAAGTGATGAAGAAATCACGTCATTCTTTGTGCCTCAATAGCTGAGTAGCATAAAAATGCTCATCACTACCTTTCTCAGCCCCATCCTTCTCCACCAATGCCATCATTTCTCCAATCTCCACTCTCACTGGATCAACTGTCACTGAAGCAGAGGATGTAACAAAATTTTGACTCCTCTTCTCATATATGTCCAACAGGCGCTGCATATAACTGGAAGTGTCATTCTCATGTCTCTTTTTAGAAGGACCAAGGCTTGGTGAATATCCAGTTGTTCTCTTCGTCTTACTCTTGTTACCAATTGGTGTGGTATCAAACCCTAAACCCTCGCAGCCTGATCCTGCATCATCTTTCTCAATGCTAACATGAACGGGTGCAGATCTAGATGATTCACCTGGTACCCTCGCATGCACATTTGTAACACTATGAGCATCAAATATTATTCTCATCTTATCCTCGCTGTCTAGTGGGGCGATCCGAAACTTAGCTGCATTTGGACATCTCTGTAAAAAAGTAAGTAGAAGAGCACATAAGTTTCCAATAATTTGTTTTATTACTCATGAACACCTGGATGTGATATAAATATATGCATACCTTAATCTCCATATCCCACCAATCATCGCTAGCATCAATGGTACCTGTGACAGGATCTCTTCCTAGACCAGACGCATGTTGGGTCAAGGTCTTCCATATGTTGTACTCCTTTTTGAGTGTCTCCCATCTATTCTTCATTTTCTTGTGGTCATAATTTCTTTTGGTGCGCTCATTGAATTTGTTTATCAAATTGGCATACGCAACATTGTTTAAACATTGGGTTGGCCGATTGTTCGCTTGCACTTCCTCCACACAAATATCAAGGAAGACCCTATGAGCAACGGCATCCCACGTTGCTTTCCCGGTTTTTGCTTTATCCATCTATGAACACAACATGCAGATGAGGTACGCTACACATTTACAAATGGAAATCCGTGCATTTTAGTAATAGAAATAAGTAATCAGCTGGACAAAAGTACTGCTATGCAAAATATAAAATTCTCGATAAGAAGCAGGATTAGGATGGTAAAATTATTTGTGTACTAATTATGTGACAATGCAATTTCTAGCCAGAATCTCTCTATCCATTCATACTCATTTAATTATAAGGCGCTAAAAGAAGCAGACATTCATGATCTCATATCATGTTCAATAAATAATAAAATCGAGGATTCAAGGGTGCTAAAACAATCCCAGTAAGGTTCATCATATTCTGGCTAACAATAACAAGAACAAGAACAAAGTGAAGTACTAACAACGAGAACACATACGATTTTTTTGCCACACTTACTTCCTGCATCCATAAGTAAGAGATTTACAAAAGCTTGGAAACTAAGAAAAGGCATTCTGGAATTGCTATCATCAGGAGAGTATAGAAGTACATTTGAACAGTTCTCTTTTTCACAATTCAGTTTGAATCAACATGCATATCAGAGTGCACCCTGGAAGTGAGCTTCCAAGTAATATTGCTTGAATCTGAACTATGTAGCAAAAATGCTTAAACTATATCAATTTTTTTTGCCATTGTTACACACAGTGGCGGACCCAGGATTTTATGTTACCCGGGGTGAGATTTTCACTTAAAAAATTAGAAGACATAACACACTTAACATTCAACATAAATAATGGTCCAAACTAAAACAGATTTAAATTTAGAAGATCTAGGTACAACAATCAAGACAAAATAAGTATTGTAATTTATACCACTAAGTTGTAGTTACAAGATGAGGAGGTCCAGGTAGATGACCCCTACGATTCTTCTTGCCATGAAAATGTTTAGCAATCTCTTTGTCATCAGTTTGAGCAAATATGTCTCGCTCAACATAGCAGATCATCATGTCATTCAACCATCCATCATTCATCTTATTACGCAGATTTGTCTTTATAATGTTCATTGCTGAGAAAACTCTTTCAACTGATGCTGTTGCCACAGGTAATATCAATGCAAGTGTGATGAGGCGATAAACCCATGCATAAGTCGCATGTTCTCCAGTTTCAACCATCTTGATGGCAAGACCACTGAGACTATTACAACTCAAGAAATCAGGACTTTTTCATGATGGCTGAATAATTAAGATATGAGTTGTGTGTTGGCTGCCTTATCATCACAGCCATTTGCTCTTTAACTGATGCATCACGAGACTCATCAACAAGTAGAGAGAAATGACCATCCCCAAGCTCATTCATGATGACTTTAGTAACTTTTTCAGAACATGCTTCGGCCAACTGTTTTTGGATATTAGGACAAGTCAATTGATGATTTCCAGGAGCATTTTCATTGATCACATCAGCTACTTCCTGACATCTCAGAGCAAGCCAATCCAATAACTCACGGAAATTACCCTTACTTGCTGAATTCTTAGACTCATCGTGCCCACGGAAAGCAAGTCCCTGCCTAAGAAGGAACCTTACAACACCTAGAACAGCCAGCAATCGATCTTGATATTGAATATGCGACTTCTCAGTATGAGAAGTGACCACATATGTTACACTTTGCTTTTGATTTCTGAAAGCTTCACAATTTCTTTTTGCAATGTTGTGAGCACTGTTTTTGCACCAACATGAGTTCTAAAATTTTCAACTGCTTTCTTCCAATTTGTATACCCTGACTTCGTGTAGACCTCACTGCCAAACTTTTCTTTAATTGTTGGCTTGCTGAAAAGAACGCAGTAGAAACAATAGGCAGCATTCTTATTTACACTATACTCCACCCAATTGAACTCCTTAAACCATGTATCTCTGAATATCCTGCCAGTGACTCCATTTACTTCTTCATCACGAGGGAAACCATGACCAAATGGCTGGCATGGACCTTTTCCCAAATACGCTCTTCTCATTTCATCTCTAATTCCAAGGGTAGCATACTCGTCAATTTGTTTCCGGAGGCCCGGATCAGCTTCAACGTCAGCTGGGTTAAACATTGGTCTTTCAACAGCTTGAGGCTCATGCTCATCTACTGCCGCAGCAGTTCCAAAATAAAAATTCAGTGGTTTCATTTTCTTATGAAGATCCTACAGCATCAAATTTAAATGGGTTCAGCATTCATGTATAAAAAACGTAGACAAACGATGCCATGAAATAGAAATCAAAAGGGATTGAGGAACCTGTTGCTTGCTGGCGTTGCCGCCTCTGTCAGCTGCTCTCTTGCGGTTTGGAGCAGAGCCGGCGCTGCTGCCTCCCGTGACGCTTCCTTGCTTGGTGGTTCCTCCCTCCATTACCATTTACCAACTCGCCCGTCTCGCCGTGCCGGGCTGCCGGCGCCGCAGGCTTCAACCTCCGCCAGTCCGCCACTGCTTGTCGTTAGGGATTTCTGATTTGGGGGAGATTGGGAGAATTGGGTAACGCAAGAAGACGAAGCAGAGCAGATGCCTCGTTACTTCATATTGGTCATTGAATCGTTGTGGGCTTGTGGAGACGTGGGCCTTTTCTTATTTCCACTTGCTGGCCCAAGTTGCCTTCTTCTTCAACAATCGACAGAAACTGCGAGAGCTTCACTCCCAGCGCTTCCATGGCAGATTGGCAGGGCAGAATACTGCATATCTAGGGGGGCAGCCGGGCAGGGGTACCCTTGGTAGCAGCGGGAGACCTGGGGCGGCCGCCCCCCTCGCCCCCCTGCTGGGTCCGCCGCTGGTTACACATACACATACATGAATTTAATAATTGATTAAAGCATCACCATTGTTCCCACAAGGCTGTAGTAGAACAAAAATAAATTGAAAAAAATTGCAACCTTCACCGAGGCTCGTGTGGCGAGAGGGCCGGATCTGGGGCGAGGTGGCTGAGGCTCGTGTGGCGGGCAGGCCGGATCCGGGGTGAGGTCGATGGGAGGTGGCCGGATACAGGGGGAGGTCGACGGGAGGTGGACGGATGGCCGGCGGCGGGTGAGTTCGCGGGCTGTTGAGGCGGAGGAGAAGGGCACGGGGAGGGGACCGCTGGCGGCGAGTGGTTCGGCGGCGGCGGCCGACCTCGGGACCGGCCGGAGGTTGACGGACACGGCAGGCCTTGCAGTGGGGGAGGCACCGGCGAGCATCGGTTGCCGGGGTCGGGGGAGGCAGCGGTGTGGAGGACGGGAGGCCAGCGGGAGGCTGGGTCGCCCAGTGGGAGGGGCGGTCGCGGGATGCCGGAGGGAGAGGCGGCGGGATGCCCGTCGCGACGAGCGGCGGGGACGGATCTGGGTGGATCCAGGTGAGGGCTGGCACGGGAAGAGCAGATCCGGCGCCGACGTGGAGGATGGGAGGGGGCGGCCGCCCGGGTGGGGGTGGAGGAGGGCACGGGAGGAGGCGGCGGTACGGGGTGGAGGAGGAGGAGGGGCGCGGGAGGAGGTGGCGGGACGGGGTGGAGGAGGAGGGGCGGGACAGGGGTGGAGGAGGGGAAGGCGGCGACGGGCCACGCCGGCGTGGAGGAGGACGGGAGGGGAGGAAGAGCGCGGGAGGAGGACGGGAGGGGAGGAGCGGCGGCGGGAGCAGCGTGCGCGAGGGAGAGGTCGCGCGTGAGGGAGAGAAGGGGCGTGGGGGGAGCCGTGATGAGATAACGGGTAAGGGCATTTTTGTTGTAAATTTTCCAAAAACCAGGGGCAAACTCGTAATAGGTTTAAGTTTAAGCTCGGGAAGCTGGTGTTTAGCAGTTTCTAGCAATACACATGAATTTTGAGGGGCTTATCCCTACAGCTCCACTGCAATAAGCCCTTCTAGAGGGCTTATAGCTTCCTGGGGCCATAAGCTCCTCCATAAGCCCTCTAGAAGGGGGCCATAGTCGACGCACCTTGCCTGCTGCCTCCGACAAGTCGCCATCGGCCGGTCCACTCGACGCCGGAGCATCCCCTCCTTTGTTAGTCACACAGGATCATGGCGCACGTTCAGCATGGCATAACAGCCACGATTAGTTGTTGATTCCTTTAAATAAGAGGAGAATAGAAAGGAGAAAAGCTACGGAAGTTTGAGCACCACAGAATCTCTCTCATGTCAAGTGTTTATCCAACTTTCATGTAGCTTCAGCTAGGCTTGAAGCTGCCAATTTGTATTAGAGCCCGTCGAGAGTTCTGGGATCATGGCATCAGTACCAGCGTGTGCAGACTTGATAACTCCGCCATGGGAGCGCGGAAGGAGCCGGACGAGGTGCAACGCCTACCGAGGACGCGAGCTGGTGGTAGCTGAGCACCTTGTACACAACCAACTACTTCGAGTGGGCACTTGTCATGCAGGTGAACCTGGAGGCCTAGGGTCTCTAGGAGGCCATCAACGGCAACGAGTCTTCCGCGACGACAAGATGGCACTGGCAAGACAGTCGACACTTTCAGCATGCGCATCACGGCACTTGTCAACAACCTCCGCACACTCGGGGAACAACTCGATGATGAGAGGGTGGTGAAGAAGTTCATACGTGTTGTGCCCCTACGATACAGGCAGATCACCCTGTCCATCGAGACGCTCCTCGACTTGCTCCCAAACCGTCGCTCCAATGCAAGTTGCTTAGCCCTCCATGCCATGAATATGTTATGTTGTACTGGTACTTGCTTTCTATAGATGTCTGTATGAAACTGTGCCAGTATGCAAACATTTTTCACTATCTAGTAATACATCAACCCAGCAACAAGCTCCGCACTAATGTTTCGATGGGTGTCAGGAACACCGCTTATTATACATGTGTGCGGCACCACCCTTCTTAGGACGCAGTGCACTTCATATCTCCCCACGGACACATGCACGTAGTCCTCACACCCTGTAGATTTACACTTCACAGAATACTGATCTTGAGAACTTTTCTTCACTCCAAATTTCCTCTATGTCGACATCACCCAGAGCTTCACCACCTCTTTAACTTCTTTCATTGTACCATATAATGCATCATGGACTATCTCGTACGGCTTATAAGGAAAACTGTCATCATTTGCACCTTCTACATTCATGACGGTGGACATGTCTGTGTTTCACGTATTAGGAATCAGATCATGCCCTCCTTCATCATTCTCAGCTTCATCCTCTTCACTGCTATCATCTTTGACACAATTTTCTGCATCATTCTGCATTATCTGCACTAACTCCTGATTTATCTCCCCCTCGTCCACCGAACCGATCAGGTAGTCATCACCTGAAGGAGCAGAAGGACCTTCCTCTTCCTCTACAATGTCTTCTTCAACAACAGCCTCTTTCTCTGCTACTATGTTGTTCTATCCAACTACATTACCTCCTGCTTCTTTAGCTGACACCTCCTTCGCTATGGCTTGGACCAACAGATAATAGGAACCCTTGCACGCCTTACTTGCTCTCAACCAAGCCTGCCAATTTTTGGACAAATTGAGCAGGAACAAGTCCCATTGGATATGCTTGCAAGACTTGCTGAAATAAGCTGCAAGGTTACACTTACGACCGTTAGATCAAGACCAGCCTGTGTGAATCATTCTTGCATAGCTTTGATGAGGTATTTGTTTGGATCTTGCATAGTTAATTTGGTTTGTTGGAAGCTATTAAGATCGACAGAATTAGACTTATTAGGGCCAACCTCACCAACACCATAGTAAACTACGAATTCGACTAGTTCACACATTCCTGTCATCCAAAACATAATATTTTAGACTAAATAATCTACCATCCTCCCACAGGCATCTAATATTCTGCCATATTGCGTAAAAAATAATTTATTATATTCTTGAACTACAGATAAAAAATACATTTGTGCAAATCTACTACTAAATCTACTCACCTGTTCACTAATTCCAATTACATTACTAGAGATGTAAATGTTGTACATCTAGATCATTGTTGACGTGCAAAAAGTACCCAATTTATAAATCTACATATTTGTCATATATCTAATCTATGTGTCTATAAATTTATCATTGTTCTCTATTTCTAGTACTACTAAATCTACCCTAAAATTATACCTAATTCTAAATCTACTCCTAAAATTATAAACTAGCTATAATATAGAGAGAAACATTGAAAAACATAACTCCAAAATGTAGCTGACGCACCCTAACTTCTTCCTCTTCTCTTCCATGACATCCCCCTCCTTGCCTCCCTCTCTCCCTCCCAATCTTCTCTCTTCCTCACCTCCTCTCGGGGTGGCAGCGCCGGGGGCTATTGCCACCCCGGATGGCGATTACGCGCATGCCATCCGTTGGCCGGGTTCACGGGGATTTTAGCCGGCTGTTACTGCTATCGCCACGTGTCCTGGCAATTGGAACCTATCGACACTGGATGACGATAGTGTTCAAAATCATTCGTGCGTGTGGCGATGGCCCATAATCATCATCTGGTGTGGCTATTGGGTCTATTTTTACAAAATTTTCTGTCCGGATATTATTTTCGCTATAGAAGATAAAAAATAATATTTTTTTAAAAAACTCTGCTCCCATGCGTGTTTCCTTCCACGTAGCATTTAAGCTAGACTTGCATGTTCCTATGTTGTACTCCATACGTGTTCCCTTCCACATGTCATGTGTTGAGTGGCTACCTCTTTTTTGACCCCATCATTTTTTCCTTCCAACAAATTGCTGGATAGCCTCCATCTGTTAGTCCAATTCAACATCCAGCTCTCATGAAACCCCTTAGTGCCAACAACCATGGCGTAATTAATTATTATGTTTAGGATTAAGCATGTAATGCTTTTAATAGATGAATTGTTTGTGTGTCGTGTATTGGCCACACATGACACTTAGTGATGCATGATTAGAAAGCATGGGGGATGAGGTAGAGCAGCCAATCGTGTGAATTATCTTGTATTTCATTACCGAATTTTTTAGTATTGTTTCGGCTCATATCTTAATGTACGCCTAAAGGGTGGTTGGAGAAAGGATAAATTATTCTACCTATTGTTAGTAATATTAGCCTTAATTTTAATTCTTGCAAATTCTTAGTGAAACTTTATATGTCATATAATCCACTGTTTTCCCATGAGAATTTGTACTAGTGAACCTACATACTCTATGCCTCAATTTCCACCATTAGAACACCTCCGTTAGCACTTTTAGTCATAGTAGGTTGTTGTTTATTATTTATTTCGAAGATAGGAATTGCATCTTAGTTCAAGTAATAACATGTTTAATTCCCTCATTGCATCATTGAGTTATATGGCTATTTGAGAAAGACAGCCATTCATCTCAACTATTATTTTTAGTGTCATTTCAGATCTGAACCAAGTGATCCAATCAATGCTTCCCTATGGGTTTCACATCCTTTCTCATTAGAAATTGCTACATTGATCCCCTAAACATGTGGGTCATCAAGATACTATTTTTTGGCATCGTTGTCTAGGAGGTAATATTGATTCACTCTCATATGCATTATCACATTATTAGTAGTAGTCTTTTATTTTGTCTTGCATTGTTATCTAGGTTGCAAGTAATTTTTAATTGCTTGTCTAGGTGGTTTTATTTGAAAATAAAAAAATTAGTTGGTAGTTGCTTAGTGTAATGAGAACACCAAGTTAGATGACTTTGCTAGTGTCACTAATGATGAATTTCTTAGAGGACCAATAACTACTCCTGAAATTAATGCGAAGGAATTTGATATTAAGTCTTATTTGTTAAATTTGGTTGTCAATAATTAATCTAGTGGTGCTCCTATGAATGAGGCTTCTCAAAATTTGGATTATTTCAATGAAATTTGTGATATGCAAAAGACCAAGAGAGTAAATTCCAACACCATTGAATTGACTTTGGTTCAGCATTGATGCTTGGGTTAAGGCTAAAAATGTTTTTATTGGGAAGTACTATCATCCCGCTAGAATAGTGCAAATCAAGAATGGTATCGTGACTTCCCAGGAAGGTAATGATGAGCCTCTTCCTATTGCTTGGGAGCGTTTAAAAGAAGGGAATTTTATATAGTTGTCATTAGTTCTGATGTTAATTATTTGCCATAATATTACAAATTTGCCATTAAGGTGCACTGTTCATTTGTTACTCCCACGTGAGAAAGGTGTAATTATTTTTCCTCTAATGGCAAATGTGCAATAAAATTCTGAACTAATGGCAAATGTGTAAAATTCTTTAAAAAATTATTGAGAAATGTCTCTAACCACGGTGTTGTTAATTGGATGATTTTTCATACTTTTTATCATGGACTTAATGTTGTGTCTAGAAGTGCTCTTGATGCCGTCGTAGGTTGTACCTTCATGAACAAGACTACAGGACAAGCGAGTGAATTGCTAAATCTAATGTTCAAGAACCATTCACAATGGTACAACGAGCGTGCTCCCACAACTTCAGTAAGAAAGGTATACATGATTGAGTAAGAGAATGATATTAATGCTAAGATGGATAGAATCATTGCTATGTTTGCTTCTAGTAATGTTTGTAAGATTGATAATATTTCTATCAATGCTATTATTGAGGAGAATAAAGATGTTAATTTTGTTGCTAGAACCAATTTTAATACTAATGGTTGGAGAAATAATTATGGTGGGCAATATTTTAAACCTTAAAATAATTATGGAAACAATCAATAATGAAGGTAAGAATTATGGTTCTTATAATGCCACCGATGTTGCAACTTTGCTTAACCAATTTATCTCCACTCAAAGATAGCAAAATAAAAATTGTAATGAAAAATTGGTGAACATAGCACTTGGTTGAATGAGTTGACTCAAAAATTTGACTCTTTTACTAATGATGTTCAAATTTTAGAGTGTAGAACCAAAAATATTGAATCTTCTATTTCTATAGTAGTTTTGATAGTCAACAAGTTCTTATTGACATGTTTTCGGGAAAGCTCGATCATAATCGTAAAGAAAGTGTTAAAATGGTTCATCTTGTTAAAATTGAGGATGATGCTCCCATTATTGCTATTAATCATGTTATGGCTATTGATAAACCTATGCTTGATGCTTCCAATTGTATTAAAAATGTTGCTCCTAAACCTACGGATAAACCCTCATGTGATGTCTTGAATCATAATAATGCTCATGATGTTGTTTGTGCTTATGCTACTGATGAATTAATTAAAATCATGCATGCTAGTTCTTCTCATGCCACTATTAAAGATCAAATACATGAGTTTATTACTAAAGTTGCTATGAAAGTCCTTGATCTTAGAAATGATGAAATGGTAAAAGAAGAAATGCTACCTCTCAAGTTAGAAGATATTTTTCAACCTATTATGAAAGTGAAGATTGGTAGTCATTTTGTTAATTCTTTGTGTGATTTTAGTGCAAGTGTCTCTACCATACATAGATCTCTCTTTGATAAACTAAAATTGAGTAAGATTATTATTGTAATATGACACTTCAATTAGTGGATTCTTCCATAACAAGAGTGTATGTATGTTTCAGAATGTCATTATGGATATTAAAGATTGTCTCATTCCAGTTGATTTAGTTGTGCTTGATATTGATGAAGGTAATATCACTCCTATTATTTTGGGAAAGCCTTTCTTGAGAACCATAGGTGCTTTGATAGGTGCTTTGATTGACATGATGGAGAGGAACATTATATTTAATCTTGCTCCTCTTAAATTTGTTATGCATTTCCCAAGAAAAGGTAACGACAAGGAAGAAGTTGATGCCAAAATTATAGGGCTTGGAGCTTTTATTCAAAAGCTCAAGGAAGAAATAGATAATTGCCTCAAGGTAAAAAAAATCAAGCTATTGACTTAAACTAAAAGCGCTTTTGGGAGCCAACCAGAAGTTTATAGTCTTTTTATTTTCTGTCAAGTCTTAGTTTTTTGTTTGAATAAATATTACCAAGTTATAATTTTTATAATTGCATTATTGTTGCTGCAATTACCTCTTTGTTATTTTTCTGATGTTCTAGAATGTCTGATAAATTGTGGAAAAATTATACTTGCAATCTAGAGAAGGTATGAAAGCTACTGTAAAAAGCTGGGAGCCAACTCCGGCCTATAGAGGCTAGGTGGTAGAGCTAGGTGGGAGGCTTTGCTGCCTCCCTCTGTTGCCTGGAGACCTTGGGCATCTCATGATGCTCCAATTTTTCATAGCTCTCTATTATGTTTTGTTGTTTCTGTCCCCTTTTTAATGCTGAATTAATCCTATGTTGTGCTCTGAAAATATTCATTTACTCTCCCTATTTAATTTGGCACTTTACATAGGAGAGTATCCATTGTGCTTAAAATCACTTAAATAATAGTTACTTTATAATTGCTATGCAAGAACTAATCTTTTGTACGAAAAGCTAGTGAGAGGAAAAAGAAACGATCAATTATTTAACTTCAACGAGTTAAATAAAAAGAGAAACAAAAGCTTTAAGCTTAGGGGGGAGCCCTTTTCTCCCAATTGGATAATATTCTTTGCTCATTTTTATTTATCCATGGTCGATTAATAATTGTTATATGCATTGCTTTGTTATGGAACTTGGTATTTCTAATTGTAGGTTGGCTTAACCAACACCTTTAGTTTAGTTTCATTTTCTAAATAAAATAAGTTGTCGGAGTACTTGAAGTTATCTTGGTGACTTGCTATGCTTATCTTAATTAATGGGTGGTGTTGATAAAGAGTTAATGAGGTTGTTGTCATTGCTATTTCAGTTATAACGGGAGTATGAATTATGCTCTTGATATTCCTTGATGACTTGAATTAAAAGGAACATGATGGTTGAGGTATGGTGCTCCTTATAAAAATAACTAAATTTTATTATGCAAGAACTTATGGAAACCATAGTGCATCTTGTCCATCAACTATTGTCACCCAATAGGACTACTGTTGATATTGGTACTCATCTATTAACGTTGTGATTTAGGATGATTGATTCATTCTTGTGATGTTTACCTACTACCCTGCCATGCTTCACTAAATTTTAATAGAGAGCATAGATGACACTTCGTAATGAAAGATGTTATATGTATGTTGAACTAAGTTATGTATAATATAAATTGGTTTAAAAATAGTTGCTGTTTTCGATATGATTCCACCTTAGTCCAGTATATTCTCTAACCCGGTCATTCCACTTCATCTTAATTGCTAGGCTCCATAGTACTCAGTCTTGGATTTATCACATTAATATTTTGCATACTTCGTGGGTATAGCCAAACCCATGAGGTATGTCTCTCTAAGAAAAAGAAAACAAAGAAATAAAGATGACGTTGAGGTGGCAAATAAAGACCACTGAAACAAGATATGCATTGCAAAAAGAAAAAAGACATCTCGAAAGCCCTTCAGTTTTGTCATTTATATCCACCATACCTACCTATCATGACTTTACATCCCTAGCCATTCAATTATCTTGCCATTACACCTTTCATTTATTTATCACTTATTTAGAGATTATTTTTGTATGTACACATGTAGCTTATTTTTATTCTCTATGCCATGCTTGGTATGTCATGTAAAGGGCTCACCCTTGTAAGCACCTCTCATCTTTGCAGGGTTTTGAAAAATAAAAAATAGAAAAAGAAAATTAAAAAAGAGAGAAAAGAAAGAAAAAATAGTAGAAGAGGAGTACCATCCTTTAAATGAGCTCTATTTATTCTTTTACGCGAGATGATTATTTGCATGCTAGTGCATGCATCATATTTTTAGTAGCAGCAATAATCTTGGCATTTAGCTCTTGTGCTTCACTTCATTATTAGAGAGCATTCACTTTTGTTCATGATCTTCACTTATATCATTTGGAGCCTTATCATTGCTCATGGTCTTCACTTATATCCGTTCGAGCTTTTATTTTGCTCATGCACTTCACTTATATCATTTGAGAGCATGCACCTTGCTCATGTTCTTCACTTATATCATTAGAGAGCACCTTTTTTATATGATATGATTTCATTTGTGCATTCATATGAATCTCTACTCCTCTTGCAACGTGAATAACTAGGACATCACTAAGGCCTCGAGATCACTTTGCATTGTAAGAGCCTTTCTATTCTTTTGATCGAATCATTCCTACCCTCTCATTAGTCTCTCTAAAGTGATCAGGAACATGAGACATCAAGTACTATTGTGGTTGAGTTGATGAAACAAATGGTGACCCATAAAAAACCTTGCATGATCTTTATAAAGTGAAAAAGTCCAGGAATCTTTACATGTTGGTACATAAGGCTTTGTACTTATGACTTGTCTCTAGTAGGTGAGTGCCAACAGTTTCATCGTGATATTCTATTGCTCTCTAATTAACCTTTAACATTATTTTTCCTTCTAGTCATGAGCAGGAAGTAAACTAATGGGAGTTTATTTACTGTTCTATTATAATCTTAGCATTTGAGTTTCAAAGACAACCTTAGGCCTAGTGATTGGTACTAATTATTTTCGGACGAATGCATATGTGTTGCAACATTTTCTTTGCTAAGATTTTTCAAGTATTACTTTATCGAAGTATGTCATGCACCAAGTCAGTATGAGTTCTTTTAACTCATAGTCATCATTAAACTTAAGTTTCTCACGGATGCCTTACTTGAGGACGAGTAAGAGTTTAAGCTTGGGGGATCTTGATACATCGAAACACATGGTGTTTTTCTGAGTTTAATGATGTCTTTTCATTAAATTTCTAATATATATTTTAATATTTTTCTAGATTATTAAATAAATTTTCAAACCGTCTATTTTTCTTTCTATTTTCTATACACAGGAAAAGCACCACATAAATCAGAAAATCGAGCATATTCGGGAACCTTCTAGAGGAAGACAACTTTTTGTGAAAGGAAGCAGTGAGGGGAGGTCCCCTGGGTCTAGACGGCAGGAGGGGATGACACCCCTTGCCGCTTGGGGCCCACAAACCTCGGCCATCACCACCTCTTCTTGACTGGATCCGTTTCGACCCTCATATACTCCCTGTGGAGTTTCACGAACAGAGGAGGAACAAAGCGTCACACAGAAGACATGTGACGTCCCAATTTTGTAACTAGGATTAATTTTAATGAAACTGAGCAAGAGTTTAAATTTTTTGCTTATGTTGCATCATCTCATGCATGTGTATAAAATTGCAACAAAATAAAACCCAAAAGGGGTTAAGTTAAGAAGCAACTAAATAGTACAACTAAGAATTATGAACTACGGCTCTAATTATTCTGTTGAGCCACAAACAATCCAAAGATCACTTGTACCTATTTTTAGGACTATTGAGCTAAGTTCTATATGTGGCTTAACTCAAGTGGACTATAGAAATATATGTAAATGGCAACTAATATTTCACTAAGCATAATTCTTAGCAAGTAATTAAGAGAGGGAGATGGAAAAACTAAACTTTTTTGACCTCATCTGTATATTCTTATGCTCCAAAAACTTGATGCCACCTCAACACTACTAATGCAACTAGCATGCTCCACGGCAGCAGCAAACATGTATATCAATCTGCTTGTTTGCACAAGCTTGCACAACACTAAAATGAGCCACCTCCTAGTTAAGCAGATTGCCACCACCAGCTTAGATGGATGACCATCACTAATCTTTTGGATAGCTCAAGCCGCAATCAAACCTATCCTATGACATTACTTGAGAGAGAGAGGAAATGAAACCAACAAAGTAATAATATCAGGACCCACCACAACTCTCGGTCCCTCATACCCTGCCTTTGTAGCTAGCTCTCTCTCTTACACACTACCAAGAAAACATGCATATTCTTTCTCTACACTTAGAAATACATCAATTTTGCCAAATCAATGCTTTCCAGCTCAAATCTAGGGCTTGCTAACTCAAGGGCAATGGGCACCAATAGCTCTGATGCTTAGTGTGATGGTTTCACATCACACTAGAGTATCGGCTAAATTATGGGGTCTCCTAGCCATTGGACGTCTGAGGGGAGCCCCAATTGGACGCTGGCCCCGTCATCAAATCAAACTTTCTGTAACCATCAGATCTTTGTTTCTCCTGTATCGCTCTCATCCCGTCAAACTCACTCCCCCTCACGCTCCGTGTTCGTAGCCTCTCCCTCCCACACGTCCTCCTCCCCCTACTCCCTTCACTACCTCATCTTTCTCTCCCTCTCCCTCACTCGCACCAAAATCAAGCCCAGAAAACAAAAAGGGAAGCAAGAAAAATTGATACCTTCTATGCAACAGGGTTTTTGATTGGTGCAACATCAACAGAAGACCAATACAGCATCGAGCAAACTCAAATTGCAATATAGACTATTACTGGTGCAGCATACTGAAACATGATACTTCAACTTAGACTATCACTTGGTGCACAATACTAAAACATCAAATTGCAGCATAGACTATATTACTTGGTGCAACATAATGCAGCATCTCTAAATACAGACTGCAACAATTGGACATCTTTTCTATAATATAGATTGTTCCTTTGTACAAGATACTAAAACAATAAGCTGCAACATACAGAAAATTTGGTGCAACATCCAGTAAATAGTAGTGCAACATTGATAGAAGAATGAACTACAACATAAAAAATGAACTTAGTCAACAAAGAGAAAATTTCACCACAACAATTATCAGAAATACAAAAATATCCCCAAGCTCATCTTCCCAGGTTTGAGAACCCCCAAAAGCATCACCAGTTCATCACGGGAGCTTGTCGACCGCGTAGGCGAAGATCACCTGGGATCTCGCTGTAGCGGCCATGGCCCTTGCCCAAGCTCTCGTCCTAGCCGCTGAGACATCAGCCTTCATGCCAGGGAGGCTCTACTCTGGGCAATGCATCAGCTAGAAGATCTAGAGCAAACCCCCTCTCCCTCCCTCAAACTTGCACTATAGCAGTAGCAGCAACGAGGAACCTCGTGAAAGTGGTGCCACCATGTTGGGTGCCACATTGGTTACTGAATTTGGAGCTCGCCTAAACTCCCATCATAGCTGGCATAGCCAACTTCAGAGAGGATCCCCATATAGAAGATCCTTACTGGAGGGTAATTTTGCGGAGGAACATAATTCGTTAATAGGAGGGGAGAGAGAGAGAGAGAGCTTGTTTTGTGTGACAATGTGGAGCTCCATATGCAAAGGAAAGGAATTAGAAACGAATAGATTGGAGGCAGCGCATCACATCTAGATATTTCTAGCAGGTTCACGTGCCACAATGTTGACCATTAGATGGTGATTAGATGGGCGGCTGGACATGTGTCTGAGAAAGTGAGTCGTCGACGCCCGACATACAAATTTTCCCCTAAATTATCTATCAAGTTATATTCCATACTCTTTTTTTGGGGCACCGGCTTACAGTCACACTAGAGCCACATTACCCACGTTGGCAATAGAGTCAAAATTATCACACAATGGGGAAAAAGGAAAGCAATAGAAAGAAAGAGATTTATTTTCTCCATTCCACTAGCGGAGCTACGTAGGCCCTATTTGGGACTTTATCTTTACTTGTGTTGTTTTTGCCACTATGGCATTAAAGTCTATTCCATTTTTGCCAATTTACACTTTGAATGGCCAAAAACATGAAAGATATAAAAAAGAGCAAAAAAATAAAAAAATTTAAATAATCTAGAAAATACATGAAATTTTAGGGGTGCTAGTCGAGCACCTGTGCGTTGCTACGGACATAGTAGAAATAGATCCAATTATGTGGCACATTAGTGTCCATACAAATTCATGGCCATAAAACTGGCTTGCTAATTAGAAAAACAAGCAACATACAAATAGTAAATGTATCAAAATAATATAACATATCTTGCAAAGCCTAAAATAAGATGGTGAACGTCATGGAAACATAGCCAAACCTGTCAAGAAGTTACCTTTGATGGAGGTGGGATGGTAGAGAGATCATATAGCTAAAGATTCAAGATGCTGGTCTAGAGGAGAGGGGTGAATATGCGACTAAAAAATTTAATTCATTTTTAATATTTTCTTGAAATAATACGAAAGTAAAGATTATCCAATGCAAGCACTATATGAGCACCTCTAGACACTAGTTGACCACAAGCACAATAAATAGACTAGGAAAGTAAAGCTTGCGGAAATTAAAGAGCAAAAAGAAATAATCAAGGAGACATGAGGAGTAGTTGTAGAAGTTTGGGTCCTTGGGGAAATCATACGTCTCTGTTGAGGAGTTTGGTCACAAAGACCTAAGTTATCTCTCTTTCAAGAAAAATCCATGAGAAGGTGCACAGAGCGACCCTTACCTTCTTCTTGGTGATTCTTTCCTTGTTAGAGGCGAATCTTGGCCTCCACAAACTTCTTGAGGCTCATCAAAAATGCTTGGGAGCTCTAAAGGACCCCCATCCATCTAGAAGACACCAATCTCCAAGAGTAACAAATGTGATGAAGAACTTGGAGATGAACTCAATGTTTTAGTGCTCAACTTATCTCAACACACACTCTCTTGAGATATTCGTCACAAGAATCAAATGTTTGAGTCTTGAGGAAGGTGGAGAAGCTTTCTTGAGTGTAGGAAATGGTTTGGCAAGAGTTGGGCTTGGATGGGAGAGTGAGGGTATAACTAGCCCACTCACAAAAACTAGTCATTGGTTGTAGAAATCAGTTGTTTGGACTATCCGAGTTCACTTCTTGAGTATTCGGGGTCCAAAATAACAGCTATATTAGAACACCCAGAACAATAGCCTAGAGGTTCCGGATGATTTTCTCCGGAGTATCTAGAAAAATTCTGGACACTACGAAGGGGGGTAATAGAAGCCCCTCAAAAACGGGTGCACAGTTGGAGACTTATTTCAAACACCTCGGACAAATCTGGAGTATTTGGGATCAACCTCGGACACTGTGAGGAGTGATAGAGTGGACAAAATCACTTGGATAGACCTCGAAGGATTTGACATCAAATACTTGCAATCCAGCACTTAGGATTTTTCCAGATATTATTTCTGCCTAGACACTCTGGGAAATACCCAGATACTCCAAAGGGGTAACAGAAGAGGAAAAATTGCCTAGAGTGTCTGGCCCAAACACTTCGGCTGAAACACCCCTTTTTGTCTCCCTCCTAGAGACTCCGGCCAAAACTCAGACACTCTAGCCGAAACACGCCTCTTATTTCCCTCCTCAAGACTCCAACCAAAACCCAGACACTCTAGCTAACTGAACAAATAAAGTGATCTCTAAGGAATTTTCGGTGTAACCTTTTAGGAAATTTGGTCATAGTTGAGCATTTTGAGAACAAAAAATATTCCAACCCTTTAGCACACCACTCTTGATAGTACAGATTTTTCTATACTCAATGTGATCTTTCAGTCACTAAACTTGTAAGAAACAAGATCTAGTCTAATGGAAACCTTGTCACTTCTTCTTTTTAACTTTTTAGGGGTCACCAATGCCAGTTGGACTTCTCTAGTGCGACTAAAACATGTTCATATACTTGACATGTACACTATTTCCTTAATCATTTGTCATTAACCGCCAAAACCCACTTAGGGGACCTAGATGCACTTTCAATCTCCCATTTTTTGGTGATTGACGAGAACATGATTAAAACTTTGATTTTGGATAGAAATAATATTAATTTTTGGTTTCTTGGATATATGAGGAACTCCCCTGAAATGTGTGCACTAAAAGATTTTGTAGTGAACACAAAGTGCACATATTTAAGTGGTGAAAGTTGTAAGGGCTCCCCCTATATCCAAGATCCCGTAGGAGTGCATCATATGAGATAAAGAAACTATGCATCCTTGAGAATGAAACATAAGGCATGGTATGAATTATAACTAAGCATAAGTGCAAGCATGCTAACTAACATGTTCTTACATCACACGACATAGTTCATCACACAGATAAGAATGGAATAGAGTTTAGAAGATGAATAAGATCAAATGAATAACAAGTATTGTAACTCTCGAACTACTCCCATGAACCCAAAAGAGAAACCAACTATTAATTTTTCTCCCCTTTTGGCATCAAGACACCAAAAAGAGGGAAAAAGAACCAAATACTACTGCTCGTCCCCATGAGCCGAAGGCGGTGAAGTTGACAGTGTTGGCGAGAGCAACAAAGAGTAGAATGGGTCCTGGATAGGCTCATCTTCATCTGATGATGCATACTCAGAGCCTTTAGGAGATGTCTGGCATGTTCAATGAAACTTGAATCTTCTTCATTCGGAAGTCATTCTTCTTCTCAGTCTTCCTTATCTTGGATTGCTTGATGAAGATGCTCTTACACAGTTGAGGATAGACTTGAGAGCATTGGTGGTTGATTGGTACAGTCCATGCTTAACTCCTTTGTGGAACTACACCCTAGGGATGGCATCCAAGAGCCGCTGGATGTATGGAGCATAGAGTAAAATCTCTTTTTCTCCATGATAGTAGACCGAGTCTCATTAAAGATGAAATACATCACATGAATCTTCCTTTCATATTGCTTTTCTTTGAGGAGTTGAGGGTGTATGACCAGATGTAGGAAGCATCTCCGAATTTGGGAGCAAGGGTATACATGAACAACTTGTTCAAAGTGGTATAGGAAGGGTTCAACCCTGTAAATGTGTCCAATGACTCTCCTGGCGCCTTCCTTGTAGAGGCATGCAATGGCATTAGCATTCAGAGAATCAACATCATGGAGCATGGTGCAAGCAGATCCTGACACACCTAAGACCCTGGCATAAGTAGCTTGGTACTTTTTTCCATTTGTCATCCCGTGTTGAGCTTCATCTTTAGCTATGAAGAGGGTGGCATAGAATTGCATTATAATCTCATCATTCCAATTGTATTGAATATACATTAGCTCATTAATTGCCTTCTCCATGCATACCTCGTACACTTCCCAGAAGTGTTTTGGGTTGCTCTTATATATCTCCAATTCGTAGCTCTTTGATGGATCATGGTTTTCTTGAGAGCTAGGAAAATGGACTCATAGATGTCCTACTGCACAAGAGTGTGGAACCTCGGGCCAATGGCATCATTAGCAAGCTAAAACTGATTAGCATTCTATCTTTGCTTTTGAAAATCAGTTTTGTTCATTCCCATGTAATCCACCACTTGTTGAGCATGACGTCCTTGAGTGGGTCGTTGAATTGTGAGGACGGTCTTGTCATGTGGAAGAGGAGGATCTTCTCTAGTACTTGAGACTCCTTTAGAGGGAGCCTTCTTTGAAGCCCTGTACTCCTATCCATCTCAATAGGCTCTCTAAGCTCCACCCATAAGTTCCTCAGGAGCTCGTGGAGTTCCTTTTGCCTTGCTAGTGGTCCAAGACACAAACTTCAAGGTGGGATATTTGGCGGCCCTAGTTTGAGGTATTTTCCTTGTGACCTTCCTTTGCCTTTGAGAGATAGGAATGTCATCCTCATTAGACAATGGCTCCTGAATTTCCTTAGCCACTTCCCTTTTCTTTCTCCTTTGCTCTCTTGACACTTGGCGTTCCTCACTTGAGCCGGTGTCTTCATGTTCTTTCCCATGAGTTGCTACTTTGAAAAGATATGTGATAGCATAGATAAGTGCACATGATCTAGAGGAGGGACAAATTGAGGGAAGCACAACGTACTTCTAGACTTAGGATTCAAAGCGTGTGTCCAAAGTCTCTATGCAAATCTAGAGTATTCAGATGGAATCCATCCGCATATACAATTTGAACCCTAAACATAGGAATTTCCTCATAGCTAGATCTAAGAAAAGCACCTCAAACTACTTGAATCAACGCATGAAACTTGGAGGGTAGATGCAAGAGGTCAAAGCGAAGCACTCATACTCGGAGCATCCGAGGGAATTGAGCCCGGGGGAATGCGACTTATACCCATCTTTCTCAACGAGGATGGAGAGAATCTCCACTCGGTTGGAGGTTGGGGAAGGACATGTGGACCACAAGCCAACGAGAGAGGCTCCTCACTGGAGAATCATAGTGGTCTAAGTCCCTAACAATAGCGGCAGTGACTAGAGCAACCAAAACGAGAGAGAGAGGCATCGGTGGATATGAAGATGAGAGAGATAAAGGGAAACCGAGGGGTCACTTAACAAGATTTTTGTATATCCAAACTATTCAGAAATTTTTTGGAGTATCTAACTGTACAAAACATTGAAGCATACGCAAAGTATCCGAGGCCAACTTCAGGGTACAGATACACAGATTCAAGCTAGGGAACCAAAGTGTCTAAGGATCACTCCAATGAAAAACTACACTCTGTTAGGGGTCCCAGAGACTCTGGGAAGGATTCGTAGTATCTGAGCAAGAAATTCCAAAGGACCATGTGCATTGGATAAGAGAAGTTTAGATACGGTTTAGAGAGACCAAGTCTAAGGAATCCTTAGGTGTTTTACTCACATCCAGTTGGGTAACACGAAGACATAGAAAGCAACAAATGGATGTGATTGAAACAAGAGGTAACTTGGCCCATGGATAGGAAATAAAAGTGTTTCCTACCAAAATACCAAGATAATCAAATTAACACCTAAGAACCAAAGATGGTGATGTTTGGTGTCGCCACTGTGTATGAGTTCAATTATGCACTAGCACCACTATTCATTTAAGAATAGAATACCAAGAGACAATAACTCTAATTTTGTAAGCTCATCACTATAGAAGTAGTGCATCTACAAAAGCACTGTGACGATGGGTAGTACAATACTATCTTATACGACGACAGTATCCATATACAAATACACAAAGGCCAAGGGATACCTCGAATACCCAGAGTAATATCCACTTCAGAGAAGGGTCTCTCAGTAGATAAGGAAACCACACACAGGTGTCTGGGACTCCTTAAACAAGGAAGTCAATCCCGATGTTTAAGGATGATAAGGAGTCCTACTCAAAGATGAGTCCGTACATGGCATAACATACCCTCTTTATAAGGACCCCGGGACCCTATGGAGAAAAGAGAAAAAACACCTCAATCACCCACAAGCCTTGAAAGATCCAACAAAAAAGCCAGAAGCCTAGCCTGAAGACCTCCGAGCAAGTAGAAGGGCAGACGCATCCTGACATCCATCTCTGACTAGTAGTAGATACAATCTAGATTAGCCATACGCCTTCGTACTTTCTCTTGAGATCAATATAAGACACTCATGACATATGGTTGTTATCCTGAGGGAGGCCCAAACCTATATAAAATCTCTTGTCCCTCACGAGTGCGACTTGATTCTAGGAGTCCCTACCCCTACACTCTTTTTCACCACGTATTACGTAAGACTGACGATTCGCCGATCGTTGACAAATGGCGCCGACCATGGGGATTCCTTTAACCAATGTCACCAAGCTTTTGTTGACATAGATCACAACGAGATCCGGCTTCTCGGACGAAAGGTTCTGCGACAACTTCACCCTTCCGACTGATCAGGAGCCAACGAACGATCAAGTAGATCTAGATGATTTCTATCCTAAAGATGATTCTAACGATGTAGGTTGTTTGATGGGCCAATATGCCAGGACCTACAGAGTCATGTTTGGATCACCTGATTGCCAAAGTGTTCGCACGAGTAACGGAAGCCCCATGTCAGGATTATCCCTAACAGATTCCTACCACTCGGGTGGCTGAAGAAACTATCCTGAGGTTGCCTTCGTTAATAGATCCACGATGGATCTAGAATACACTTCCAGCGGATCATACCCTCAAGAAGTTATCGCTATCAGAGATGGGAACAGATCTTTGCATAATCCCAATCAAGATTGTGAAGAAACAGATCATCAACAGATTACTAGGAATCAATTTCCACAACCAAGAACGCCTCTGGATCTACCACAAGACCACTAGGCATATCTAGGTGCTTCTCATCCCCAGAATGGGCCCAGGCACTTTGGTTCCCATACTGCCCTGCAGCTCTCCAAGGTCCAACACAAACTCTGACAACCTCCTACCATGGATCTGAGTACCCCTGCGGGAAAACAATTGTTATGCGAGATGGATGACGGTATCCTACAAAGTCGAGAACAAGCTGAGTCTTCTCATTTAGCTGCCGCAACCAACAGTTCCACTGAGAGAAGGGTTCACACCCATACTTCTTGTGACAAGTCAGATCAGGAAGAGACCCGTACAAACCTCAGATCGGGAAGAGACCCATACAAACCGGGAGGATAAACGGCCCCGACGACATCTTAGAACTCACTGATCCAAAACCACCCGATTGTGAATCTACAAGAAGTCATCAACTGGAGAAGGCGTCCAGGGACTCTGTCGGACTAGTCGCCTGGTCAGACGGTTTCCCGGCATCAATATCGAGGTCGGGCTCGGTCCCCGAACCCAGCTAGCAAGATGCCCACATTTGGCCGAGGAGTCATCAATGGATGTGAGGCCTTCTCCCAAGAGCTTAGGAGGATCCACTGGCCATCCCAATTCAAACCCGGGTCGATCGAGAAGTACGATGGATGCACCGATCCAACCGAGCAACTGTAGATCTACACAACATCCATAGAAGCGGCTGGAGAAAATGAGAAGGTCATGGCTAACTACCTCCCTACTGCTCTCAGGGACCAGCCAGAATGTGGCTAACCAATCTGTAGCCTGGATCAATCCACTCATGGGAACAACTCTACAGTCAATTCCAACGTAACTTCCAGGACACGTATATCCACCTCGGCAAAGCAAACAACCTCTTCCTACTCTTTTAAATAGACGAAGAGAATTTGCACCAGTTCATCAACGCTTTAGTAATGTCCGCAACACGATTTCAAAGGTGACTGATCAAGATGTCACTAAGCTTTTATTCGGGGCTGCAGGAATCGCAGGTGCACAGAATAAGTCATCATGGCCGCTCTTCGGACAGTCAAAGAGCTAATGGACATCACTGATAAGGCAGCCAGTGCCGATGAAGCCCTCTTCTTCATTGAGGAACGAGAGCAAAGTACAAAGCATTCCCAACCTAGACTCCATAGCGACTCGAAGAACAAGCGCAAAAAGAAGCCGTCTAAGGGAGGAAGCGAGAAGAGGACCAGTACTGGGAAAGTCATGGCAAACTTTCCCAACAAGTGCCCTGGACCACCTCGTGGCAACAGTAGGCCACAAGCAAACGTAGAGCGAGCTAGCAAGGTCTTGTGCGACTTCAACCAGACCAACAAACATGACCTTCGCCAATGTTAAGTCTTCAAGAAATATGTCCAAGCAGAGACCAAGAACCTCAAGGGAAAGGCACCACAGGTCACTAGTCATAGCTGGGATACGAACTTAGGTGATGAATTCGACCACATACAGGATGAACAAAGAAGGGTCAATCATATGTTCAGGGGCTCCACCTCTTATTAGTGACCTGTTGGTTGAGCACCAACAACCCCTTCAAGGTTGTTGCAACCATACTGTCAGGGAACACGCCCTCTGAGTAGGAGACCTGATCCTACGACTCATTCAGAATCAGGGAAAATAGCGACAACCTATCCCCAAAAGGTGAAGACCCCTATCAGGTGTTCGGGTCCACTCGACTCAGATCATCTAGTTGGCTTTACAGGGTAAATGAGTCCTTAGTGAGTCCTAGAACATCAACTAGTTTCAAAAATTCTATGTGTAAGTACCAAGGGTAAGTTTACATATAAATCGTTCTTGTTGCCTGCAAAGTTGTCGGCACACCTCTGCATTGACTTATCCCCACCTCCAAGCTGAGCACCCGTACGATGGACACTCTGGCGGTAAGCCATTCTAGGTATCTCTACCCAGCACACGCACTCATATAAGCTAATTCTAGAGAGTAATAGGGCAATAGGACCCTGTAGAGGGGCTCCAACAGCAGGGGCAAGATGAACAATTGCTTACTTTTCCTTCAAGCTGTTTATAATTGAGTTAATAGTTTCTTGCTTTGACTGCCTATCTAAGTTTTCTTCTCTGATAGCTAGTTGGAGGCTGGATAGGTACAGGGTACTAAGAGGAGTCTTGACAGCATCTCATACAAAGTACCTCAATTTTTCTCCGCACGAACGGAAGGGATTCTGAACTGCGACTTCGCGGGACAAAGGAAGGTCCCTTGCCGTGTCTACTAGTGCCCTAAGGCCACTAAGCCCCCCATTCAACTAGACCTAAGGCTGACCGACCAAAATCCCGGTTAGCAACGACGTCTTCCGACTTGGGTCGAGGAGAAGAGCTAAAGTACAGAGTATCACACGTTTGTCAGAACCGCTAAGAACCATGTACTCGGCAAGGCCCACCAACTAGCTCCATAAGGAAATTCTGATAAGTCTAGCTCGGCTAAGTGGCAATAAAATAGCTAACAACAGCATGAGACACGAGTGCACAAAGAGAAGGAGTTCCGGATTGCAACCCCGCGGGACAGAAGAAAGTCTCTTATCACGTCTACTAGTGCCTGAAGGCCACTGAGCCTCCGCTTGACTAGACCTAAGGCCGACTGACTAAACTCCCTGGTTAGCAGCAACATTCTTTGACTCAGGCTAGGAGAAGGAGCAGAAGTACTAAGTGTCACGTGTTGTCGTTATTCCTTAGTGTCACATTCCCGACAAGTTTTAAACATCTAGTTCATACACAAAAAAATTAGATAAGACACTCATGCATTAATCAAAAGAGCCTTAGTCTTTATTAAGCCAGTGGAGTGCAAGGAGGCACCAACACCTCCAACCTATCTACAAAAGCTAAGCCGGCGTCCTTCATCTCCCTGATCAGCCGCTCAGTCTTTGACTCGGTTGCTCCGAGAAGCTCGTCTCGGAGGGCTCTGACATCAACTTCTAGGTGGGAGGCCTTGATTAGCACTGGTGCCATAGCCACCGAGTTAGCGACCTCTTGCCAGAGTTGTCCCAAGATGTGGGCGGTTACCGTCGGATGGAAGTTGCACATCGCCCGAGTTAGCTCACCTACCCTCAAGGCGTAGCCTTCCACCAGTTGGACCTCGACCCCGACTTCAAGCAGGCCGTCTCGAGTAGATCTAGGGCAGAAGTCAGGGTGTCCTTGAGAAAGGACACCCAAGACTCCGCCCAGGATAGAGCTGACCGAGTCTTTGACAGCTCACTAGCGAGCGCGGCCTTCTCCAACTCCACTATCGCCTTCTCGGTCTTCAGCTTCGTCGAGCAAGCCTTCTCCAACTCTAGCACGGGATCCGACCGGCTTAGCTGCTCCTTCAACTTCTTGACCTTCGACTAGAGAGTCTCAATCCCAGACAGAGTGAGCTGAACAACGGAGGTTAGTTTGCAAATACTAGCAAATTTAAACTAACTACTCGATGTGTTTACCTCTAGCAGAGGCACCACAAGCTTCACTGGACAGAGTCCACCTTCAATAAGCACCAGCAACTTTGGTGGCAACTCGAACGAAGAGGACACCTTAGCCCCTGTGGCTGGGACCTGGACCTTCGCCCTTACAGGCGGATCGGCTTCTTTGACTGGGGGCTAGGTGAGCACCAAGACCTGGGGCTGGACGACTTCCACAGCTGGATCAGGAGCTACCATGAGAGCCCCTGACAACGGAAGATCATCCTCTAGCACGGGATCGATCGACTCCACCCGGAACTCTCCACCCTTCAAACAGCAACTCAGATAAGCTCCCAGGTCGGGAAAGGAAGAGGTAGTGAAGTAAAGATCTTACCTCGAGTTCTTCAAGCTTCTCGCCACCTTGACCCGGTCCAGGCACAAGCCACGCTTCTGAGGGGCGCTCTTGACAGCCTCCGTCTTCGACTCAATCGGGCCGACCTTGGTCGGACCGACAACGGACTCGTCTCCACAGACCAGAGGGGAGCACCTCAGGGAAGTTGAGGGCACAACCAGGAGACATGCAACCGGGGGCAGAGTCGGGGGAGTTGACGTCGATAGAGTCATTGGGACCACCCTACGATGACTAGGCTGCTCTCGTCAGCAAGCTCTAGCTACAAGATCAAGGAGCTAAGGATCATGACGTCATCCTCCTCCTCGACCGATGTCCCCGTAGTCTTCGCCTCAGATTTGAGCATACCTCGACCCATGCGCTACAAAATCCTGAGTACTGCACACTATCACTTGGAAGGGAAAGAGGAACTTATAACAGACATCTGGAGAGAGCATGAACTGACAAGACCTCTCTCCGATCCTTAGCGCTCATCTTTGAGACCGGTCAGGGTACGTCGACACACCCCTGAGGAGAGCCCGACTTGAAAAGGAAGTTCATCGGTGTTGGACCTCTGAGTTTGCGAGAACTGCATACACAAGTGGTTCAGAGATAAGGGAGTTTGAACCCCAGTATGAAAAGCCAAGTGAGTTGAGGATTACCTTTCTCACTATCTCGGCAAGGATCTGCTTCGTCGAGTACTCCCAGGCGTTCGAGATCCTCAAGCGCAAAGGGCTCAACGCTGCTTGATGAAGTCTTCAGAGACATCCCATGCTGTTAGATCATGTGCCTTAAGCGTGGCTATCTCAGAGATGAAGGCTTGGAGCCACGTAGTCTGAGGGGACATTTTCGACTAGACCAGAGTCTCGTACAGTGCGAACACCTGATAGGTTGATCTTCTCGGGCGGAGGTGGTTGGCAATAAAACAACCTCTTCTTCCATCCCACTCGTGAGCTTTTCTTGGCAAAGTTGAGATACTCCTTCGACTTATCATCCCGCAGTCGGAAGACCGAGCCTCCGACGACTTCATTCAGTCGCCACTTCAACATGTAGAAGTACCTAAAGAGTTTGAGGTGGGACACATGCCAAGATACACTTCGCACAAATGTACGAAGATGCTCAGCATCAAGATTGAGTTGGGATTGAGGTGGATAAGCTTAATCCCATAAAAGTTGAGGATGAGGAGGAAGAAACTCGATGGGGGGAGGGAGCAGAAGCCGCATCAAAAAAAATCCACGAAAACAATCACCCAGTTGGTGTCTGGGCTAGGGATGTCCTGACCATCCACCGGCATGCAAGCAAACAGGGCACGCGGGTTGATCAACTCCAGGTCCTCCAGCTTATCCAAAAACTTGCTGGTCACCTCCAATGCCGTCCATTTCGACATTACTGCTTGTGACCACCTTCGGAGTTGGAGGTGCTCTTCTCATCAATCTCTTTCTCACCCATGGTTTGACCTATGATGAGTTTGAGATATGCAGGCGGGAGGAGGAAGACGAAGTAGGCTAAGGAATTGCAAAGGGCATTGTCAGCGATACGGGGAACGGGGCCCCCTAAACCACTAGAAAAGGCCCAACTTGACGCCGCGTCACCAAGGACGTGGGAGTCGAGAGGAGGTGCTCGGGGGCTCACCCCGAGTGTTGGATCCACTCGAACGTGGGAGTCAAGAGGAGGTGCCCGGGGCTCACCCCGAGCACTGTGTCCACTCGGCCGTCAAGGGAAGCCCCGAGTCGTCCCTTAAGGATGCTCCCCGAGCACCCAAGGCGACTTGGCTCCCACTCAGGACGGCGAGTACCTCTCCCAGGCAGTGGGATGGCTTAAGCCACGTGCTCGGGAGCCCCTGAGCATGGTAACCCCGAGCACCCTTCGTGGGTCCCTACCCAGTACACGTGGCCCGACAGGCGCATTTAATGCCTGTCTGTGCAGACATTCCTACTCCGAGTCCGTTGTGGACAAGATGGCGGTGTCCTGGTCAATTTCCGTCCTCCCATGTGATAAGTCCCATCAAGCTGTTGGTCTTGGCAGGGGATGGAATGGTCTGACACCTTTTTGACTTTGGGGCTCGCCGCCGCGCGCCCAGGCGCATACCTTCTGTCCTTGGTCAGTGGGGCCAGGGTAGCTGCAGCATGGTCCGTGACAGAGGGCGTTCCGGGAAGTCTTCACCTTCTGACCCAACCCCATCATGACGATCCAGATCCCAACCAAAGCGTGACAGCAACCCTCAACCGCCGGCGTGGGATGCCCACGCCCTATCCGTCAGCAACGGTGCGGCTGCAGTGTATTTGCCTTTTGGCCTTTGTGGTGACCCCCGAGTATATAAGGGGAGAACCAAGGCCATGAGACAAAGAGGGGACGAAAAGGGAGACGAAAATAGGGACCTAGAGATAAAAAAAAGGAGAGTAAGAACACATGAGTTTGCTGGCTCATTGTAATCATCCAAATATTCATATATACACAAAAAGCAGGACGTAAGGTTTTACACACCAAGAAGGTGGCCCGAACCTAGGTAAATCATGGTCTCATCTCTAGCATCCTGCCACTCGAGATCCGACGTAGCTCCTGTTCCTTCCGCCTCCCCGACCGAATCCCAAAGGGGGTCCTTCCGGACCACCGACGCTGGCATTTGTTCGCCCATAGGCATGAACACTGTGAAAATAGGGGAGCAGGAAGGTGTGACGTCTACCGTTTACTCCAGGTCCTTTATAGGACATGACCTAGCAAATCCTGACTAGCCTTACGATGATTCCGAGTGCTACTTGAGCCCACGATCTCTGCCGCCACGTCCTGTCACATTTAATGCGTGCAGTAACTTTTGGCACGTGTGGGAACAGTTAGCGTGAGGATTCAGGAACTACAGGCGCACGACTCCAACAACACGCTGTGAATTCCTCATGTCAGCACAACATTTGCCAAAAGGGGAGATTCTTTCACCACTATGTGTAGTTTCTACCGTGATGGTTCAAATTTTTGAAAACTCGTCGGATGAAGAAGACACTTAACCACGATTTACAAATTGAGGGAAACATCTGTTAGAACAACCCGGAACTACTACTCGGAAGAGAGACCCACCCGGGGGATCTAAGAGCCACTTGGATGGACTCGGCACCCTGACTAGAAGTACTCGGAGACAACTAGGATCTCAAGTAGACAAGTATCCTACCCAGAAGCTTCAGAGACAACTTGGAAACGCACCAGGTCAAGACGTTTTCACTCGGCAAGGTTACTTTCATGTTCTGTCACAACCTCATTACATGTATTGATGGGGGGCTTGACGATGGGTAGTACAATACTACCATATACAATGACAGTATCCGTATACAAATACACAAAGTCCTAGAGATACCTCGGATACCCAAAGTAGTATCCGCTTTGGAGAAGGGTCTCTAGGTAGATAAGGAAACCACCCACAGGTGTCCGGGACTCCATAAACAAGGAAGCCAATCCTGATGTTTAAGGATGATAAGGAGTCCTACTTGGAGACGAGCCTGTAGCCGATACGGTATACCCTCTTTATAAGGACCCCGGGACCTTGTGGAGAAAAGAGAAAAAAAGCCTCAATCGACCACAAGCCTTGAGAGATCCAACAAACAAGCTAGAAGCTTAGCCTAAAGACCTCTGAGCAAGTAGAAGGGAAGACGCATCTCGACATTCATCTCCAACTAGTAGTAAATTCAATCAAGATTAGCCATAACCCTTTGTAATTTGTCTCCAGATCAATATAAGACACACATGACGTAGGGTTGTTATCCTGAAGGAGGCCCGAACCTGTATAAAATCTCTTGTCCCCGATGAGTGCGACTTGGTTCCAGGAGTCCCTATCGCTACACTCTTTTTCACGATGTATTACGTAAGATTGACGGTTCACCAATCATCGACACATTGATTTATTCACATTTTAAGATGTGTGTATATATTGAGAGTACAATTCTCCCCATTAATGTGTTCATCATCTTAAGCTCCGAAAAACATAAGCACGGCAAACAAATGCACAAGATATCAAGCCATGTTTGGAGAATCTAAGATATTAAGCTCATTCCTTAACTCGCAAAATCTATGCTCATCTAGTGGCTTGGTAAATATATCAGCTAATTCTTTTTCAGTCTTTACATGTCTCAACTCTATATCACCTTTAGCAACATAATCCATAAGGAAATGGATTCAGTGTCTATGTGTTCGGTTCAGTAGTGTTGGATGGGATTGTTGGCTATTTTGACTGTGCTTTCATTATCACACAAAAGAGGCACATTTTTCATATCCCTTAAGGTTTTCCTCATCCACAACAATTGAGCGCAATAACTAGTCGTGGAGACATACTCCATTTCGGCTGTGGATAGGACAATGGAGTTTTGTTTCTTGGAGGCTCGTGAAACTATAGAACTACCAAGGAATTGACATGTTCCAGATGTGCTCTTCCTATCAACCTTAGAACCCATATAGTCTAAGTCCGAATATCCAACAAGATCAAAGCTAGAGCCCTTAGGATACCAAAGCTGTAAGTTTAGGTAGAAAAAGATATCTAAGGATTCTCTTGACAGCCACAAAGTGACACTCCTTTGGAGCATCTTGAAAACTTGCATACTCACACACACTAATCATGACATTGGCCCTAAATGCACAAAGATAAAGCAAGTATCCAATCATGGAGTGGCATATCTTTTGATCAATGGATCTACCATTGTTGTTGAGGTTGAGGTGGCCATTGGTTTGCATTGAGGTTTGAATGGGCTTGGTGTTCACCATGTCAAACTAAGTACGTCAGAGACGTGACGTACTTAATTTGACATATGAACGTCCCCTCCTTGAGTTTGTTGATTTGGAATCCAAGGAAGAATTGCAACTCTCCCATTATTGACATCTCAAATTTCTTGGCTATCATTTTTTTAATTCCCTCATTAAATGACTTGTTAGTTGACCCAAAAATAATATCATCAACATATATTTGACAAACAAACAAGTCATCATCAACCGTCTTAGTAAAAGAGTGGTATCTACCTTTTCAACTTCAAAATCTTTAAGGCATCATACTATACTCTAGGAGCTTGTTTCAAACCATATAGTGCCTTACGGAGTTTAGACATGATTAGTGAATTCGGGATTCTTGAAACTGGGAGGTTGAGCTACATATACTAGTTCAGAAATTGGTCCGTTCAAGAAATAACTCTTGGTATCCATTTGATATAACTTAAAATCATGAGTAGCAAATGCAAGCAAAATGAGAATAACCTCAAGATGGGCAATGTGAGCATAGGTTTCACCAAAGTCCAAACCTTCAACTTGAGTGAAACCTTGTGTGACTAACCATGCTTTGTTGTGAATGACTTGACCATGTTCATCTTGTTCCCAAAAACCCATTTTGTGGCTATGATGTTTTGGTTTGGTCTTTACACCAAGAACCGCAATTGATTATGTGTGAAGTTGTTGAGTTCTTCATGCACGTCATTCACTCAATTTGAATCATCAAGTGCTTCTTCTACCTTGACGGGTTTCAAACAAGAGACAAAAGAGTAATGCTACAAAAAATTCAATACTTGAGCTAGTGGTTACTCCTTTGTTTATGTCACCAAGAATGTTGTCGACGGGATGATCACGTTGGACACATTAGTGAACCCTAGGATGAAGTGGATCTTGTGGAGTCTACCTTCCTTCTTCTTCTTCTTCTTGCTCCATGCTTGCATTGGAATCTTGAACGAAGATGGAGTGCTCAACTTGCATAGAGGATGTTGAAGTAGGTTGAGTCTCCATGGTCTTCATTTGCTTGATCTCACCAATTGGCATATTTTTATTGCTTGGAATGGATCTTCTTCACCTACAATATTTGGATCAACTTTGTCCAATCGTGAGCCATTAATCTCATCAAATTGCATGTCACACGATTCCTTAACACAACTGGTGATTTTGTTGAAGACTCAGTAAGTGTGCAGATTTGAGCCATATCCAAGCAAAAAATCTTCATCACATCTACGAGAACATTTATATAACCTAGATTTCTTGTTCAATATGAAACACTTACTATCGAATGTCCAGAAGAATGAGATGTTAGGTTTGTCCTTGGTGAGTAGCTCGTAAGGAGTTTTCTTCAAGAGGTGGTAGAGATACAACCAGTTTGTTGAATGGCAAGTAGTGTTGATAGCTTCCGTCCAAAATCCAAAAATAACTGGAGGTCTTGTACTCATCTAGAATCATCCTTGCCATCTATATAAGTGTCTAGTTCTTCCTTTCCTCCACACCATTTTGTTAAGGGGTGTATGATGATGAGGATTCATGCTTGATCCCCTCTTCATCCAGTTATTCTTCAATTTATGTGTTCTTGAACTCCGTTCCATTGTCACTCCGGATGTTCTTGATAGTGAGCTTGAATCATTTTATGCACACTTGGCAAACTTCTTGAACTTCTTTTGCGTATCACTTTTGATGCTTAAAAAAGAACACTTGAGTGTAGTGTGAATAATCATCAACAATAACTAAGCCATACTTGTTACCTCTAATGCTTATGTATGCAACGGGACCAAAAAGATTCATGTGACGTAGCTCCAATGGTCTTATCGTTGTCATGATGTTTTTGGCGAGGTGATGTGTTTCAACTTATTTTATGGCTTGGTAAGCACTATATATTCTATCCTTATCAAAAGTAACACTCATTAGTCCTAAAATGTGATCGCCCTTTAGAAGTTTATTCAAAGTCCTCATTCCTACATGGGATAGCTACGATGCCATAGCCATCCCATGCTAGACTTAACCAACAAGTCTCAGGATGAGTTTTATCCAAGGTGAAATCCACAAGATAAGACTTGCCTTTCATATGAATTTTGAAGAAAAAGGAGGAATCATCCATTCTAAAAACTGTCACATCAACATTGATAAATAAGCAATTGCAGCCAAATACACAAAGTTGAGAGAAAGAGAGAAAATTGTATTTTAAAATTTAACAAGTAGGACATTTGAAATGGAAATATCATTGGATATAGCAACTTTACCTAGCCTCATTACCTTTCCTTTAGCATTGTCACCAGATACAATATTTTCATGTGGTGACCCTTCACTTGTGAATTGTGATAACATACTCTTCTCTCTGGTCATGTGATTAGTGCATCCACTCTTGATCACCCAACTTTTGCCACTGGAGGAGTAGCCCTACAAAACAAGTTTAAGCTTGAGATTTAGGTACCCATCTTTTCATGGGTCCTTGCATGTTAGTGACAAAGAATTAGATACCCAAATTGTGATCTTTCTTAAGCCTCTATTTCTAGGGTCAACATACTTTTCGTGGACACTTCCGTCCTTGCCTTCCCTAAGCACATAAGATGCATCAAATACCCCACCATCAATTGTCTTACTCAATTGGTGTTTCTTTGTCTCATGCCTATTGAAGTGTGAGATCTCCACATACTTGCCCTTCGCATGAATGAACTTCATCTTGGTATACTGATGAGGCAACCAAGTTTTACCATTTCCATTCAATTTGGGGGTGAACCCAATTCCATCATGATTGAAGTTCTCAACTTGATGGGTCAATAGTTCTTTAAGGGCCTTACTGCCCTTGTGACACTTTGAGTAGCCCAACATTGAGTTGAGCTTTCAACTTGACATTCTCACTTATCAATCATGTTTTATCAAGAGTAGAGTTAGTGGCACATTTAGAGCAACGCATATCAACTTTCACAATAAAAACACTAGGCAACACACTAAAAAGAGAGGCAGTAGATTTGAACTTCTCATGAGTTTGTGAGAGAATTTCATAAAGCACCTTACTATTAAGGTATCCTATTTCTAGTTGGTTGTAATCCTCTTTGATACTCATGAGACTTCTCAAGTTTGGCTTTGCAGAGTTTGTAATCCTTGAAAATTTTCACCAAAGCCTCTTTTTCTCTCTCCTTAGTGAAGCCTACTCTAGAAAAAATCTTCTTGTTTCTCTAGAGTAGCTTCTTGTTGTTCTATAGTGGATATTAAATCAATGATCTTAGGCATATCATGTTCATTTGTTTCACCTAGAAGATCATCGTCAAGTAAATTGTCCTCACTGTCTATATCATGCTCACTACCAAAATCAAGCTTGAATGAAGTGGGTTTGGTAGGTCATGATACCTTAGAACCTTTTGCCATGAGGCAACAAGGTGAGTCTTTCTCATCACTTGATGGGTCGAAGATAGTCTTGGATTGTGGTGGTGAAGCCATGGCGAGTCTGGCAATCCTACCTTCATCGTCATCAAAGTCGGAGGAGGGGGAGTCAGCGGAGTTCCACTCTTCACCAATGTTTGCTTGAGCCTTGTACTCCTTGTGGAACTTGTCCTTCTCGTGTTACTCCTCCTTGTACCCCTTCTCTTTCCCTTTCTTTTTCTTCATCTTCTTACTAGGACACTCAATGATGAAATGCCCGATTTCACCACACTAATAGCAATTTCTTTTGGAGAATCTTGTTCTTAACATGCCAAAGAACTTGCTGATGAGACAGTGGCCTGATCTTTCGGTGAAATGAAGGTAGCTAACGGTTTGGTGGAGTTTGACCTTGACGGTCCGACTATACCGTACGTGACGATACAGTTTAGCAATCACTAAACCAACCTCCAATGGTTATTAACCTTGCCATAGGCACGACCAACCTGAACAACGAAGTTCGAGTTCCTGCAAGCAACCAAAGAACTAGCAAGAACTATGATAAATTACAATCTGAAATTGCGAGTATTAAATTGGCATAAGAGTTAGAAGAAAGTGTATTAGGATTCCACTAGTGATCTAAACAAGACGGTACTCCTACACGACTTGTAGATGCAACAAAAACAACTCAATGAAACACAAAAACTAAAGGGCGAATCCTAGGGGGTATTTAAAGAGAAGAGATGATCTATTTTTGAAATAGTCATGGACTAATTTGACAATTGCGGTGTGCTCGTAAGGAATTTGGTGATGAGGCTGAATAGGTTGGAAAGAGCACAAGATAAGCTTTGCAAAGAGTCCAAGATCACCTAAATTGGAGTCTGTATGCTCGAGATATAGATGTTTGAAGTCAAAACTGTCTCAGCTATCCAAATCAGAGTCCAATACATGTGGGACTTGATCTCTAGCTCTTCTTGGACTAAAAGTGACGTGGGAAGACTTCTTGTATACTACCAATACATGTGGGACATGGTCATAGCCATATAAACTTCATTCCATCCACCTCTTGAGAGCTTGAACTTGAATCCTCGCATGTTCTTGAAGATCTTGACGGACCTCCTTTTGTTCATTATGGCTTGAGCAGCGGATGTAGTTGAAGTAGTGGAAGTAGAGATGACAGTGGGTGTATCCATGAGGACATGTCCTCATCACTCTCCCCTCCTTGGAAACAAAGCCATCCTCAGCTTTGCATAACCTGAAAAACCATCAAAGAGCAAAAAAAGCATGTATGTAGCATATATGTATCTATCAATCATGGTTAGCTCTTCGTGGTTAGCAATTATATCTAAATTAGAAGTAAACCGGTGATACACTCTAGCAGGTTTCAAAAACATGTATAGTAGCATATCATTTTTAAAATTCCAACGAGCATTGCAACTCAATTTGCAACTATAAGCGAAGAACTTGCCTTTATGATGAGTAGTAGCAAATGGAATCATGAACTTATTATCTAGACAATAAGTATTGCAACTAGCCTTGCAAGTATAAGTGAAGCATTCATGCATATAATCTATGGAGCAATGCTCATCATTAAACCATCCCAATCTAGGAGAATAAACATTAATGTTACCCAAATATGAGGCTAGATCATGCTGAAATGTAGAGCAAGACAATGCACAAATATTGGAACAATAATGTAACAAATTATTTTTCATAAATTCAGCACTAATATTGGAGGCCATATCAATCAAATGACACATTGACGTCAAATTAACTTTTCTCACAACAAAATTTTGATCACATGGAATGCAAATCCTATGCATCAAGAATTCATTGCCTATGACATAAATTGTTACAGCATGTAACATAATCCTTTGAATGAAAGAGCGGCATTGCATAGGTGATGAGATGAATAATTGCAAGTGGTCATTGTAAAAATGAGTAAGTTTCGAAACAATCGGTTCAGTACAAGTGATGCAAACCACATGCACAAAGATTTCATCGTCTACATTAGTAGCTCCAATTAAATTAATCCTATTAGCAGGAGTATAGGCGGAATTCCAAGATGGTAAACTCACAAGTTCAAAAACCTTTTCTAAAGCATATGTCAAAGTCATATGGTTAACAAGTTGGATAGCACATACAACATCATGACTAATAGCATTATACACATCATTATGTTCTATCAACTTATCCTAGCCTATTTCAGAATCATTTTCTACACATGGCTCAACAATTAGTGCTCTCAAATTAGTAAAAGAAACAATCTCAAGACATGGAGCACTCGAATCAACTTCCATATTATGCAAAACAGATTGCACATCATTAATATTATGACACGTGGCTTCCAAATCAGAAGTTTCAAAATTTTCCTCATATGTATCATCACTTTGTACATCCAAATCACTAGGTAATCAATGGTGTCATATGGGGCACATACAATGGTGTCATCAAGCAATTCATGTGATTTAGAACATTGGTCAAGTGATGTTGCGGAAACAATATCATCATATCTAAGCAATTCCACACAAGGGATATCAATAGTTTCAGCACGTTAATTTCAGCACTAATTAGTTATGGCATGTATATAAGTGAAGTATTATCACAAAACTCTTCTTTTTCATAAGGAGCATCAAGTAATTCATCACAAATAGTATTCTCAACCTGTGGCAAAGGCAAAGGAACAACTGGTTCCACTCTAGGTTGCTCTAAAATAGCATGAGTAGTGGACAAGTAGAGTTTATCACAGGGAGCATGGGGACTAGTACCTTTAGTAGGTCACAACATGAAAACTTGTACCTTGTGTTTATTGGCCTCATTTATCCATTTCTTGATCACCTGTTTAGCTTTGCAAGCAAGAGGAAACAAACGATCGACAGAAAAGTAGTCCTTATGCATAAGTTCGTCCTGAATGTCATGGTTTGTAATATCCTGATTTTCAGAGCTTTTCAAAATCTTTTATTTAAAAATCAGAGCCATAAAATTTTGTTATTTATTCTCTAATTAATTAAAGATAATTGGAATTTCACAAATTGGACTAGATTTAATTTGAGTTAATGCAACTTGATTTTGAGTTGTTTTCAAACTTGGAATATGTCTCCAGAGTTTTTCTCAGAATTTTTGGAGTTCGTTTGATATTCAATCTCGCTCTACTGTTTTTTGTTTTTATTTTGGTTTTCTCCTTTTCTTTCCTCCTTTTCTTTATGGCCGCCATCCCAGCTCATCCCCACCCGGCATCCCGCCGTCTCATTCCTCCCTTGAGCAGCCACCCCAGCGAGTGCTGCGTAGCGCAGCATGCATCACCACCTCTTTTCCAATAGGGTTTGACCTAAATCTCTTTCCCCTAACCTTCCTATAAATACCCCACACCCTTCCCACCTTTTCCCCACTCCCCCACACTCTTTTCCCACGAAACCCTAGCCCCCAAACCCCCCAAACAGCCGCCACCCCCTCTTTGCCTCCATGCAGTTTCCAAACAGCACATATCGCCTCAGTGTTTTTCCAATTCACGTCGCCTCGAACATCTTTTGGCAAGTCCCTTCAGTGAGATTGTTCTTAACCTTTCCCTCTATCTCTCTGCAAAATTTGGTGAAGATCCAACGGGGCAATCATCGGAAAATCTTCAAATACTAACGTGCTGTTTGCACCCAGATTTTCTGCACATGCATCTAGATTGGAATGACGCCCTCATTAGCTCGGACCTCCTTTTCAAGATCCATTTAGTGGGATCCTGGATAATGTTATCAAGATGATCTCCACAAAATTTGAAGACAATCCAATGGTCCAATCTCCGGTAAATTAAGTTTCTTCATGTTGTTGTTCATGTGTAGATTTGACTACACGAACGGTACAGCAGCATTATCACCTCATTCCACATTGATCTGCGGAGTCTTTGAAGAATCCCTTTGGTGAAGTTGTGCCTTAGGTATCTGTGAGCACCTCTGTAAATTTTCACCTTGATCCATGTAGCCTTTTGGCAGGAATTGATCCGTCTCCGACGTGCTGTCCGTGGATGTCCAGATTCAATCTGCCGAACATCTAATTTGTCTGATCTTTTCCTGTTGACTCGTTAAGAATTCTCCAAAACCCTTTGGTAATATTGTACCTCTATGTGTCTAGTTTCTAACCCAATTGACGGATTGCAATTTTGTTGAGCGAGCATCGTGCAGCGTCCAAAATCCTCCGGTCTATCCAGAACCGATCTATGTCCAGTTCCAACCGTTTCGTGTTGCGAACGTCGCCCCCACCCATATAGTTAATCTCCTATCATCTTGTGGTGCATCATGGCATTATTTTACACCATTAATTGTTGTTTGAAATCACTCGCATCACCCTATGTTCATCTATAATGTTCTTCATTTTTGCTTGATCACCAAATTAAATTGAATGTTATGTTAGACTATTGTTTCATATATTTATATGCTTAGTTCTTATATATTCATTGCTTCTATTTATGTAATGTTCATGCTTAGAATTCATCATGTGATCAATCATGTTTAGTTCAATACTAGGTTTATTCATCCATATAGCTACATGTTGCATGTTTGTATAGTTGAATATAATATACGCATATACAATATAATTATATAATATACGCATATACAATATAATTATATAATATACGCATATACAATATAATTCGGTTTTAATAGTTAGTAGACATGAGGTAGTTCAACATGTTAGTTCAATCTTGTTTATATTGCGGATAAATTTGTTCATATTTAATAAGATTCATATTACATGATCTTATGTATGTTCACATATATTGTGTTATACAATATATAACCGAACCTAATATTGCATATAACCTATAACAGTAGAAGCATAATCTTACTAAGCGAATATTAATATGACATATCATATGATAGTTGATCTTTGTATAATACGACCATCACCACCTACTCAAATATAATAGATAGTAATAGATTATTGTATATGGCATAAGGTTGCTTACTAGCATGTTAGTGTCTTTAATCACACGTGATGATTGTTTAGTAAACATGTTATGATTCTCATGTCACCATGTGTAGATAATATGATAAGATATATATGTGTAGATTTAAATAAAAGTATGACATGATGTTCTGCAAAATATAAAGTTACTATATATAGATGCTCCCTGTTTTAACTAATGGTGTTGTAAAATATTTAGCCATAATGGTAACCTTTGTTTATAGTATGATTAAGATTACACACATAGTTTATATTCACATATTACGCTTCATATAGTTTGTATATATGGTCATGTATATATGTTACATGTATATATTGCCCGTGTTTAAATAATAGTTTGATATGACTTGGTTAGTACATTAAGTAAACTCTATTTGTATTTTAATTATTAGTTGAACATAGTTAGGATTGCACATGCTTAGCCTATGTCTATCTTTAATATTGATTGTTGCATGATGTATATTGTATGGTGGAATGTGCATATGTTCGTGCATATCTTAGACGCACCTATAGTTTAATTCATGTTTATTTAAAGATTGTTACATAATAGTTTGTCATGTTATTAACCTTTGCGTATAATATGGTTAAGATCACACACATGTCTCATATTTGTTCGATATATTTCATGTGGTTTACATATGCAGCTATGTGTATATATTTATGCATATATACATAGGCTAATCCATGTTTTAGATAATAATCCATCATGCAATAGTTGACACATTATTTTATTCATGTGTATAATTTAATTGTTTGTTTAAACACAATTAAGTTACACATGTTCAATATGACTTTATGTTGCATAATCATGTAGTTGCATATAGAGATATATATATATATAATTAGACTTAATATTGTTGACAATCTATATGTTGGAATAATAATCCCTTACTGAGTTATTATTATTTAATCATATCGTATGTTAGTTGATGGACATATAATATGTATGTACTAGTATGCATAGCTTGATATCTTATGTTACACTTCCATAAGGTGGTGTATAGTCACACATACATGGTTAACATTTAGGTATCGATTATAATATATGCATATATGTTGCTAATAATCATTCTTTACTAAAATATTATTATTGTTATGTGTAGTATGTGTAGGTTGATTGCTGCATTATATACACACATGTGACATCCTGGTTAATATGATTGATAGACTACTCATATCAACAAGGTGCACCTTCTTTTCCGGAAGCTCATCTCCAAAGAACCTCTAGGTTAAGCGTGCTTAGCTTGGAGCAATTTGGGGATGGGTGACCGACCGGGAAGTTCTTCCCGGGTGTGCACGAGTGAGGACAAAGTGCGCAGGAAAGACTAGTGTTGGTTTGTGGGGCCAGTCTGGATCCCAGGTGATAATCAGGCGTAACGACTGCTGGTCCGGGTGAGAGGCCGGGGTGTTACAACACAATAGCATTGGTAGAGTTAATGTTATGTCATAGATTGCATGTATGTTTGGTGCATGTCATATCGATGCTAGTTGTTATTTGGCCATATAGTTTAATCACCGTTTGCATTATCAATAATTGTTATTAGATTATAACTGCATGATCATATGTTATCTTATGCTACGCCATGACTAGTCTCTATTTCATGGTCTATCTAATTTGTTGCATGATATCTAATTATGTATTGCATGATAGTCCCACTATCTCAGAAAACACTTTTGCTGAACCATCTTCACTGATGGGTACGGAATACCCGTCAGTAGTACTCATCTCCACTGACGGGCGGTTGGCGAACCGTCAGCGGAGATGAGTGTGGAACATTCAGATTCAGCAGAAAAAGTCACCACTGATGGGCACAGAGTTTGACCCGTCAGTGGTGACAATAGCACCACTGATAGCCTATATCACTGACGGGCCCGTATTTTGGCCCGTCAGTGAAAATTCGTCACCACTGACGGGCCATGAATTGTCGCCCGTCAGTGAAAATTCTGGCCCAAAAATCCACTTATTCAGCCCAATACTATAAAGACTCCTCTGCCAAACCCTAAGCCTATTTTCTCAAACTCCCACCCCCCTCCCGGAGCTCCCAACGGCAGCGCCCCGAGCTCCCGCCGGCCCCCTCCGCCTTCGTGCCCCCCGCCGCCTCCTCTCCCTCCGCCTCCTCCCCAACTCCGCCGGCCCCCTCCGCCTCCGCCCCCTCCCCCCCACCGCCAGATCCGCACCCCTCGCCACCGGATCCATGCCCAGAGTACTCCCTCCGCCTCCGGCCGCCTCCGCCTCCGGCCGCCTCCGCCTCCTCCACGACGCCGCCGGCCCCCTCCGCCTCCTCTCTCCCGCGTCGCCTCCTCTCCCTCCGCCTCCGGCCGCCTTCGCCTCCTCCCCAATGCTGTCGGTCCCCTCCGCCTCCGCCCCCCCGCCGCCGGATCCGCACCCCTCGCCACCGGATCCGCGCCCGGAGTACAGGTACGGGGTCAGAGTAGACCGAGCTCAGAACTCCGAGGCTCGTTGACGGTGGACGCGTTCAACACGATGGTGGTAAACACGGCGGCAACGCAGGGGCACATGGAGGTGGTGCGGCTCCTGCTGGAGGTGGACGAGAGCGTGGTGCCGTCGGCGTCGTCGCCGAACCCCCGGTTCCTCGGTGAGTCCGGCCGCCTCGGCCTTGCCAAGTCGGCACGCCACGACGTCGCCTTCCATTGACATTGTGTATGTGTGTGTTTTGTTTCAGTTTGCCCGGTGACAATGGGTTCGATACCCTGGCGCTGGCGAAGGACCCGGAGGACCTGCGGTGGTTCGTGTAGGCGGAGCTGGTGAATGGGCATTGGGCGATGCTGGGTGTGGTGGGAATGCTGCTGCCGGAGGTGCTCACCAAGGCGAGGCTACTGAACGCGCCGGAGTGGTACGACGCCGGCAAGGAGACATACTTCACGTCGTCATCCACGCTCTTCGTCATCGAGTTCATCCTCTTCCACTACATCGAGATCCGGCGGTGGTAGGACATCAAGAACCCAGGATCCGTCAACCAAGATCCCATCTTCAAGAGCTACAGTCTCCCGCCGCATGAGTGCACATGGAGGCATGATTGTTGCTCAACCTGACGGACACCAAGGGCAACACCGCGCTGCACATCACTACGCGCAAGCTCATAGAAAGCTGAGGGCAACCACGACGGCGGCCCTGGGCCGTGGCCGGCAACCACGACGGCCTATTTTTTTTAAATCCCATAGAACTCACCACTGACGGGCAAATGTTTCTACTCGTCAGTGGTAATGGAACCTCCACTGACGGGTGTAGCGCCCGTCAGTGGAGATGGACCCTCCACTGACGAGTAATTACTGACGGTCGCTAAAACCGTCAGCGGAGGGGTTTAAGAGCCCGTCAGTGGAAGGTAATTCTGGAGTAGTCCATATAGATTGTCATATCGCTTGTTATCATTTATTGTCATATCGCTTGTTATCATTTCTTGCCGACTAGCATGTCAGGACCTTGCTTGTTTACTAGTATGATGGGTCATATTTGTTTTACTAGCATGTCGGGTTTCCATGTTTAACCATATGGTTGTGCTATTGTTGTCATCGACCATATATCATTCCTAGTCGCATATCTATCCCTATCTCGCATGTGGATTAACTTTAGTCCTTTTACATGCAAATTCTATCCTCCATAAATCTATCCTTTTTCCAGAATGATCTGATCCGGAAGACCATCTTTCGAGAAAAGGCATGCCCCTTTTCTTGATCATGTTGATCCTATATTTTCAAAGTCATTATATTTTATTGTTTATAAACATGCATGCTGTTTATAAACTTGCTGAGTACGTGAAGTACTCATCATGCATATTGTTTATTGGACGTGTTCAGATATCTATGAGGACGATGAAGACTATGAGGAATCTTCTACGTCAATGCTGAGGTTTAGGTCACGTGGCCTCCGTCGACTGCCTATGGTTGAGATGGAGACATCTACGCTTTATTTTCCGCTATATTTCTAAATGGTAAGGGACATAAGTCCTAGTTACTTTATTTAGTCATATCGATGCTATAACTCAATTGTTTATGTTTCTAAAATGTTTCGTGATGTGTGTAGTGATATCAATTCACCTGTGTTCATCGGCTTGATCCTGGACTGATGAGGAGATACACAGGGAGGGTTTGGAAGTTAAGTCCGGATCCTCACATGGTTTAACCTTTCCAAAATCAATGAAGAGTAGCTTCCTCGCTTTCATTGATATTTGTAATGCCCATTTTATCCAAATTAGGTTTTTGCATCTCATTACGCATACATGTCATCATCCTTGCACCAACCCTTGCATAAACTTAAATGTTGAAAAACTATGTTTTATAGAATACGTGCATATCTCATCTTTGGAAACTAGTTTCAGTAAATTAACACCAATCAACTTATTTGAGTAACCAAGACAATCTAAAACTATTATGTTCCTATAGTCCAAATAGTATTTTGCGCAAGTTCTCTTCTCTATGCTTGATCTGGAAGCTTGGTCCGGAACCTCCGGGTCCAACCTCCAGGTGAGTCCGGATTCCGGGTGGACTCCGAACCATTTTCCGAGGGAGTCCAGAGAGCAGTTGGGTGATCCCGGTGCTACCGGAGGTCCCATCCGGAGCCTACGGGATGAACCTCCGAGTGAGCCCGGATTTCGGCTGGACTCCGGATTGTTTTCCGGAGGAGTCCAGAGAGGGTTTAGGTAGTCCCGTTGCTGCCGGAGGTTCCGTCCGGAGCCTCCGCGATGAACCTCCGAGTTGTCCGGAAATTCCGGATGAACTCCGAGCTGTTTTCCGGGGGAGTCCAGAGAAGATTTGAGCTGGTTCCGTTGGTGCCGGAGGTTTGATCCGGAACCTCCAGGTTGAGCATCCGGGCTGCCCTGCCTCCGGGGCTGCTTCCGGGTTAATTCCGGGTGGGCCGCTCCCCTGTCAGAGCATGGCCGCCACGTCTCCGCCGCCGGTTGGGGGTGGTGGGCGGTGGCGCCACTGCGGCAAGCCCCTCCGGCCGCCCTATAAAAGGCTCCCGGGACCCCTCCTCCTCCTCTTTTTCTCCTCCCCGCAGCTCCTCTCCTCTCTTTCTCTCTCCCATGCTCAACTTCCCCAGCGCCGCCATCTTCCTCGTCTCCAGCGAGCTCCGTGTCGCAACTCCGGTGAGCTTGGCCCTCTCCCCTCCCTCCTCTCTTGCTCTCCCTTTTCCCCCTCTTCCTCCCTCATCTCCTCCTCTCCCCATCTCGCAGGTCCACGCTCGGTAGCCGCCGCCGACCACTCCGGAGCCTCTCCGGGCACCTCCACTATAGTGAGAAGCAGGGACAAGTTAGGGTAGACTCCGGGGTACCCATAGCACTTTAATTTCCGCAGAAGAAGTTAAAATCTAGGGTTAGGGTTTTGGGGCAAATTAGAAATAGCATAACTTTTTAACCGTAGCTCCAAAATTTGTAAATTTTATATATTCGGAATCCTTATGAAATTCTCTACGATCTGGTTCAAACCCATTTTCAAAACTTACACATGAATTTTCGACCAATTTTTGTTTATGCAATAGTGATTCCTTTTAGCCCGAAGTTTCAAAAAAATTGTGACGAATCCTTGTAAGCTCAAGTTGCAAAACTCCCACGGTGTTAGCCGTATTCGTTGGAGGAATTTTGTGGCAAGCCACCCTAGGTAATGACCATTCATCATAAATAACAATTTCAACCCTAATTCAAAATTGGACATAATATGTCATGCATGCATTCGCTAGGGCAACCAATTAATTCCCACAAGTCCAAATTGAGAAATGTTCGTTACTGTAAATCCCTAGCACCGTAAATCACTTTAGAATTTCATACCTAGCATTGTTCATCATGCATACATGCTGGAACTCATTGCATTTCTTTTATCGTTTCTTTTCCGGTATTTCGTGTTGTTACGAAAGAGCCCGAAGGGGAAGAACATCAAGCTTCCAATTCTACTCAAGACCCCGAGCTAGAGCTTTGTGACCAAGGCAAGCAGAGCTTGTTGCATCATTCATTCTCAAAATTTATGTTATTATGCCCTATCCATGTGTGATTATGTGTGAATGCGTGCTTGAATACCTTGAAGGGGTTTGAGCAAACTAGTATGCGTAGGGTGTAACGTTACGTTGAGAACATCACTTGTTGCCCTCTTAACCTGAAATTGTTAAGGTGAGATGTGAGTGCCGAGGGGGTGCACGGTGAATACGGTTGGTATTAATTGATGCCATGAAAGTGACCCCCGGTGTTTGAAGAGTTTGTCGCTATACCTACCTGAAGTAACTTCACCGTGTCACTTTCCTTTTCACGCGTGGACGTCACCGGCATCGATGCTGGGGTATAGTTGAGGTAAGTCTCGATATCACTTGGAGCCTTGCAACCTCCAAGGGAAATGCACTCGCTATACTCAGGGTGATCGTATTGCCGGTAACGGTCCGAGAGATTATGTGTTGAAACGGTTGTAGTGATGAATCACTGATTAAATTGGGGCATGGGCTGCCCTCGAATGAATTGGGAATGTTGATATGCAAGTGGTTAAGCTCTTAACATGATTCATGTGAGTTCTGAACTACTAGCTATTATCTTATGTTCTTATGCTATTGCGTATCTTGTTATTTTTATCTTCATCATGTTTATTTGCGGTTGTAGTGAGCATGTGTAGGACATTTAATCAAGCACGAATAAGTCTTGCGAGTATCTTTGTACTCACCTAGGATATTCCTAGACTTCCGCAGGTGAGCCAACGGTCGTGGAGTATTATGACGATGTTTAATCCTGCGGTTTCCTTGGTTGGTGTTCGGTCCGTGGGATCTTGGTTGGCTTTTGGGCAGCGGTTGATGTGCCGCTGTGGGATTTATTTTCTTTTATCCGCTGCTGTGTAATTATTCCTAAATTGACTATGTTTCTAGCTATCGCCGACTGATGTATCACTTGTGGTTCACTCAGTGGACAGCTGGTTGTATTATCATATCGTAGAGCTGTCACACAGGAGCCTAACACAGGTGGTCTAAGACTTAGCAGATTATGAGCAAACTGTGTGCCTGTGTAACAGGTAACTGACTCTAGTGTGAGATAAGATATATAGCAACTGAGACACAGCTAGAGTAACACAGGTAAAAAGGTGATCTATAACAGATGAGCAGATTAAGACTAAGATCACACAAGCAAGCAAGTAGCAGGTGAACAAAAGCAATGTAAGTAAGCACTCAGAGAGACAGGGTGATTTTCACCAAAGTTCCCAACTCTTTGTAGAGTGGTACGTCTCCATTGGAGAAGCTACTTCGAAGAGGTCGCCAGCACCGAATCGTGCTTGTTCTCCGAGTACCTAATCTCAGGTCTCTTCCTTTGCTTCTGGAAGTCCTTTTGCTTGCAGCAGGTAGACTTCAATCACCCTCACAGACTACTGGTCCAGCCCACACAAGCTTGGGTGGTACCAGCAACTCCTACGCCCGTCTAGGAGTAGACACTCCAAGAGTAACAGATTCAGCAGTAACAACTTTTGGAGGAACCAATGCTCTTTGCTCAAGAACTCTAACCCTTCCCAAACTGACACTTAGGAAACTTGGCTTTCGTTCGGTGGAAAGAGGCTTTGCAATGGTCGAATGTGAGTTACTGATTGGCTCATTGGTTGAGGTCCAAGACCTCCCCTGGTCCCCTATATATAGGGTTCACAGGCACTTGACCGTTACACTGTTGCCACGTAGGATTAAGTGAGTCACCGGTGTCA